>BSBK01008340.1:0-362883 GCA_027943335.1 Chamaecyparis obtusa
TCTAATTCAAATTGTGATTCAGGAGATTTATAGAGTAGCAAGAACTACTCTGAACTCAAGTGATTTATAGAGCAATGAGGACCACTCTGAAAGATTTATAGAGCAGTAATGAGAACTACTCTGAATTGAGAATTCTAAGCTTGATCGAATGAAATTCTGCTTGATTTAAAAAGCTATCAACTCTAAACTTGATTGGACAAGAATTGACAATACCGATTTCAAACTTGACTGAACGAAGATTGATAAAATAATTCCAAGCTTGATTGAACAAAATCCTACCTAATTTGAAACTATCAATTCTGAACTTGATTGGACAAGAATTGACAATACTGACTCCGAGCTTGATTGAATGAAGACCGATGGGAGATTTTGAAAAGAGTTTTCAGTTTTAACAGTCTCAACTTGATTGAAGAAAATTGGCGTGCCCCTAGTGTTGAAATTTTGATTCAAAGCATTAGATTTTAGTGTGATTATGCCCCCTTTGGATCGAAATCAGAATAAATTCAAATAAACTCTTTAGTTTCAAGCATTTAGAAAGATTTACAGTGATTGGAATGATCTTGGATCAAGCATAGATCATTAGAAAGAGTTTTCAGGCCATTTAGATTGATTTTAGTGCCTTAGAAGTAATGTTTGACCAAGTTTGACAATAATTCAAGAGAGTTGACCAAGTTTGACTTGTGTTTAAGTAATATCTTGACATAAAAACTTTATGTTGTATTGAGAAAATCTCTTTCTGCTCAATTTTTCCCCTGTTTGACTGCAATTTGACCATGTTTGACTTCTGCATTCTGAATGTTGACCTTGCTTTGTAACTCTATTTTTATTGCCCCAGAGTGATATAAGTCACCTATTTTAATTTTGGCCCCGATATGAAGCCTCTATGACGTCTTATATATAAATGTCCTTTAGGGTTTCAGGGCCCCCGAGAGGCTTAAATAGGTCAAAAAGTCACTTTTTACTATTCATTTCACTTTTACCCTTGAGAATTCACTAAGCTCTGAGAAACCATGGTGTTCCTAGTAGAGAAGCATAGATTCAAGATGACTAGGTGACACAACTAATTGAGGCATTACGCAACACCTATGAGTATTCGACAACAAATCTTGTCAATTTGAAAATTTTGAATTTCACAACATTTTTAAGCATTTTATAGGCAAATAAGTTTTGGATCGTATCCCATATGCGGGATTCACATCTGATTAAACCCGTGTCACTTCCCACATTCCAGATTGCATCCTGGATTTCATGGATTGCACCCTAGCAGGTTTCATCCAGTAAATTTGAATTTTTAGAAGCTTTTTGTGTCTTTTTGAATAACAGGGTCGCATCTAGGATACCGGATCGCTTCCCAGATTTCCTGGTCCACATCTGGGATTTCTAGAGTTGCATCTAGTTTTAGGATCACATCTTGTATTTCTTGATCTGCATCTGGGATTCCAAGTCACATTTAGTTTTTCTTGATTTCTGAGCCAAGTATACTTGTATTTTTTAACTTTGAGCAATTTTTTGACCAATTTCTCCTGTCTAATGCTGACATAGTGCAACTATTTTTTGTTGTGCAGACTGATTTTCCTGTTGTGTCATTTAGGTCCCCGAGACCAATTTAGGTCTTAGTGCTTCATGACCAGCTAAGTCTGGAGGACCAGCAGGTAGTGCAACGATGTGGTCTGTGGAGTTTAGTGGATTTACCCAACATTCAGGTGAATCGTAGCCTTCTAATAGCGCTGGTGGAGCAGTGGCATTTGGAGCATAACACCTTCCATCTACCGACCAGTGAGATGACTATTACATCAGAGGACATATGGCAGATCCTTCATGTATATGTTATGGTCACTTAGATAGAGTACGTGCCATCTGGACCTGTGGTGATCATTGATGCGAGGAAAGTGTTTGGAGATGATACCATCACAGTCGTTATCTAAGTTGGGACCACATGGTCACCAACTATGACCCATTGCCTATATATCTAGCTAGTTTGATAGGTGGCCTGATGATGCCTAATCAGGGTCAGCATGGTTTCATGTGTGGCTGGTCTTGAGTCATAGGCCAGATGATCCAGTCCCCTAGGAGATATGCCTAGGGTAGTTATATATTAGCTCACATGTACCATGAGCTTCATGAGATTATTTATCAACACTCCAGATCTATGAGTGTGGGGAGTGTGGTACTTCAGATCTGGGCATGGGAGCACATCCCTGTGGCCCACCCTATAGGTGATAGGCATGTGACACCGAGCTGGCGTATATTTATATGTATTATAGTTTCATTCAGTAGCCCCATCTAGGAAAGTTAGAGTATTGGCAATGCTTTCTTGATGATGTCACTGATGTGACATGGTGGCCATATCTAGATTGTGAGGCTTGGCAATTAGATGCCAGGCAGATGTCATTTTTCTTTCAAATAAGGTACCTCATTGGGAGGACTCACTATATCATTGAGTGAATTTTGATTACTCAGGTATGTCACTAGTATGGGAGAGTCCAGGACATGTCACAGGAGACATGTCTTTATGCCTAGATCAGGACTAAGGAGGTTTAGTGGGGAGCTTGATTAATATATGAGATAGCAGTATATGAGATCCCATGGATGGCCCGTGTTGACTAGAACTACCAAACAGATATCCAAGATGTAGGTTTTTCTGATGATTATCACGATCACTACCTCAAGCATCCATACCCCAGGTTCATTGCTCCTGAGGATGCCATTTCATGTATTGAGGACACACTTGATTATGATCTTGATGATGATATTGGTGGCCGAGCCTGAGCTGCAAGGGGTGCCGATAGTGGGAGAGGATGGGATGGAGTGCGTAGAGGTGGAGGAGAGATGGAGATGGGGCCCATGGAGGTAGAGGAGATGGAGGTGATGGTGGAGATGGTGGAGATGATAGGGGTGGCTGGTGGTGGCATAGTGGGTGGTAGCAGACGACATGCCTTTGGGGGAGATGTTAGCCATAGGCAGCAGAGAGTACAGGTCACTCCTCCTTGGAGAGATACAGGGCCACTGTTACATCAAGATGAGCACGCACGGAGACCTGTCGGAGGGGACCAGGATCCACAGCAGCAGCAGGCACAATAGGATCCCCCTGAAGGTGGTGATGGAGACTATTTATCACAATGTGAGAAAGAGAGAGCTGCATTGAGACTACAGGTGGCCACCCTCACAAAATAGCTATCAGAGAGGGATTCACAGTTGGCATAGGTCAAAGAAAAGAGGAACACATAGATTTTTTAGCTGAGAGAAGATAGGGATGCCCAGTTAGCATAGATAAGGATGACCAGTGATACACAGGTAGCACAATTGAGGGCCAGTAGAGATGTACAGCTTATGCAGCTAAGAGATGAGAGGGATAGGTACACGCATACTGCCACCCACCAGGGACAGAGGGCTACATACTATTTCACATTATATTTTGATGTTGTTCCTGCTACTTAGAGAGCTCCATTGTATTTGTTATTGCCCAACAGTTCGAGGGTGCCATGCCACCACCATCACCTGGCAGAGGAGATGCACCCCCTCCCAATCCTCTAGCTAAGGATGAGGGGGCCAATGAGGTGTAGACCTCCTTGATGTTTATATTTTGCTACCCCTGGACTTGTTGTATCTCATTGGATATCTTGTATTTGTACCATTTTTTATCGATGTACTCTTATGCCCTCCGGACTCTGTACTTTTGTTGATACATTATCTTATTATTTCATCTCATTCTTTGATATACTAATACTCTAACACTGTTGATTTTATATGCTGACAGACATTCGTGATACTGTTACTCATGGACATTTCTGATGATATATTGATGCTCATGCTGATTCCGATTCATCTTATTTGCTATCTCTAACATCTGACATCTGATGATTTTACTTTCTGCACATGTGGTATCTGTTTGTTTTTATGCCTTTTGATATGGATGTGATTGGCATACTTGGTCAATATTTAGATTAAGTGATGATAAAATGATGTCATAATATATTTCACTGATATATGCTCATGTTTTTTTATTCTCAAAGTCTTTATGAATGTATGGATGCATGAGATGTATTGCGATGTGATGTATGAACATCTCAATTTTATTTATGTATGAATAAATGTGGATGCATTATGCAAATGAGTTTATGATATGAAATGAATTTGATGAGTGCAAATGGATATTAGCGATTTATACTTAATCATTTTAGTTTCAGTTGTTTATGATTCCATGATGTACTTGGTCACACATATCAAATGGTTAAGGCTTAATGCTTTAGAATTCTCAGCTTACATTAAGATGTTTCAAATAGATTTTCAATTCATATGATGCTTCATATAGTTTAATCCAAATTTTCATGCTTATGCAAGATTAAAATAAATACAACTAAATTAAAATGAATGCAAAGTAAAATGAATTTCAATGCAACTAAAGACAATGAAATGCATCTAAATGAACAAATGCAAATTAATATGATATGCAACTAAAATGAACCTTAATGCAATTAACCAATGAAATGCACCTAGACACCTAGGACAGTCACTGTTTATTCAAGAGCGGGTTGTTTTTCATCATAGAGCCTTTGTTAGCAGGACCACATTAGGATAGTACAATTTTCACCGATAGATTTAGCAATCCTAAAAATATGAATACATCCTTTTTATTTCACCATGTTGAAAGATAACCTAAACATAAAAGCACATAGCTAGAATGTTCTGTCAATTACTTCCTATTTGATATAAAAACTATATTCTTTTCTGAAACATAAAATGTAAATGTATACCCGCAATGACCTCTCATTTTGTATTCATATCCTTGGGCATAATCTGATTTGCTGTGTGCATTACTAGGAAGTAGTTTATCTTTGTTAGTTTTTAAACAGGCAAGGAAATAAATTCAACCTCACTAAGGCTTTCATAGAAAATAGGTCAAGGTATACATGGCGTTCCAATCATGTTGGAGGCTCTTATAGTAGACACCTATTCCCCATGATTACCTTAGATCATTAGATTTATTACCACAAACAGAAGACAAAGAAAATGTCATGCCCCCAGTCCTTTTTCCTCTAGCCTAGAGACATCATCAAGTCACTCAAGGAAACATAACAATCAAAAATTGATGATAAGAATAGTTCATTATCCTTTAGCATGATCATTTTATTTGCATAATAGAAACATTCAGTTGTGATAATAGTGTTGAAAAACACCTTTTGATTAATCTTGGAAACACATGCATAAGAACTAGTATCAATCAAAGATCATCTTTATCAAAAATTTACTTTACATGTTAGTGTTTAGAAACACTATTTCATCATGGCGTTGTGTTGAGAAAAACATTTTAGTCCAACTAGTTGGTGTTTAAAAATACTATTTTTTTTAGTTTAATGTCAATTGCGGATTGGGGTGGTATTGAGAAATATTGTTGTTCATAGTTTATTATCGATTGCAGACTCAGTATCCTGTCAACAAATGTGATTTTGATCAAAGTGCCTCCTAGGGAAAATAGTTTACCTAGGACCCTAATGTGGACAGATTCCAAACTTAGGAAGACACATATTTGGATAGTTTCTCTCAGGATTTGGTGCATCTTGAAAGTGACTGAAAGGTATATACAAACTGGTATTTACAAAGGCCAAATGTGCAAGAGTTATCTTGATAAATGGAGCGTTGATTACAAGTAGCGCCTGTTTACCTGGTTTTCACCACTTGGCCAAACCTTTTCTATTTTTTCTATCATGGCGCCTATTTACCAGGTTTTCACCAAGATACTTTTTCACTTTTCCAATTTTTTTTGTTCTTTTTCATTTTCTGTTTTTCTCTTTTTTCAATTTTTTTGTTGGACCCACCAAGGTGCCTATTTACTAGGTTTTCACCAAGATGGTTATTTTTCAGGACTTTTTCCATTGTTTTTTATTTTTTTCAAGATCCATATTTGTTGTACAGGAGCTACCTCCTAAATGTCAGGCATAAAACCTTTTCAGACGTAGTGTATTGATTGGATCCAATAAAACATCTCCTTCAGGTGTAGCCAACTGATAGGCTCCTGATCCAAATTTTGTTGTAATGACAAAGGAACCCAACTAGTTAGGTTCAAATTTCCCTTTTTGTTCTTGATTTGGCTGATTCTTAGGAAATTCCCTTAAAACTAGATCTCCCACCTGAAAATTTCTTGGTTTTACCTTCTTGTTATATCCTCTTGACATTCTCTTTTGGTAAGATTTGAGATGATCAAATGCCTATTTTCTGCGCTCATCTAGCAATTCAAGTTCTTGGAGTCTAGAGGTTCTATAGTCCTCATCAATGACTAGATGTTTCAATGATACCCTTAGTGATGGAATCTCTACTTCAACTGGTAAGACTACCTTTGATCCATAAACTAGTGTAAAAGGAGTTGCACAAGTTGGTGTTCTTTTTCTTGTTCTGTAAGCCCACAATGCTGGGTTGATTTGCAAATGTCAATCCCTTCCCAATTTATTTACTGTCCTATGCAATATCTTTAGGATTTTCTTGTTTGATGCTTAGCCTATCTGTTACCTTGAGGGTAATACATCGAGGAATAGTGTTGAGTGATTTTAAATTGAAGACAGAACTCATCTGTGTCTTTGTTCTTGAATTGACTCCCATTGTCAGTCACAACCGATGAGGGTATGCCATAACGACAGATGATGTAATTCAAAATGAACATTGAAATTTTTTTTTCCTATTGCATTGGACAGTGGGACAGCTTCTACCCATTTCGTGCAATACTCCATTGCAGTGATGATGTATTTATGTTTGTTAGATGAATTAGGGTAGATCTAACCAACCAAATCAAAGGCCCGTTGCTGAAATGGCCAATGTGTTATGAAAGGAATTAGATCTCTAGCTAGTGCATGTATCAAGTTGCCATGGATCTAGCATTTCTTACAAGTTTTTGCAAAGTGGATGACATCTTTCTCCATTGTGGGCCAATAGTATCCGACCCTTAAGAGTTTTTAGCTAATGAGAAACCATTGGAGTGTGATCCACACACACCTTCATGAACTTATTTTAATATGTGATGAGACTCTTCATGTTCTAAACACCTAATAAGTGTTCCATCTAGACTATGTCTAAACAATTCATTAGTAATGACAATGTAACACGATGCTGCTCTTATTAGGGATCTCTTTTCATTCCTAGAATAGCCTTCAGGAATTGTTTGGTCTTTAAGATAGGAATAAATATGGGCATGCCTGGATAGCACTTGGGTTTCTAGGACACAAACAATTTGGCATTCAGGTGAGTCATAAGTTGGGAAAGGGAGTTCTTTCACCAGGAAGTCATAGCAAAATTGGTGCTCCTCTAATTGTAACATGGATGCTAAGGTAGCCATTGCATCAACTACTCTATTCTCTGATCTTGGGATTTTTTGAAATGTAATGAACTCAAAGTACTTTTTCAAGTCATCCACCATTGTTTTGTAGGGCATGAGCTTATCATATTTCATTTGATAATCACCATTGACTTGATTGATGATGAGTTGTGAGTCCCCATAGATGTGTAACTCAATAATTTTCCACTCTATTGCCATCTTGAGCCCATTCACAAGAGCTTCATATTCTACTATATTGTTGGTGCATGGGAAAATCATTTTGTAGGATTTTGGAATTTTGTAGCCTTGTGGCGTGATGAATAAACACCCAGCTCCTAATCCTTATTGTGTGAAGGAGCCATCAAAATACATCTTCCAGGGATGCTCTGTCAAGTGCATGATTGATTCATTTGGAAATTCTATAAGCAAGGGATTGTTATCAATCAATGGAGTGTCTACAAGTTGATCAGCTATCACTTGTCCCTTAATAGCTTTTCTATTCACATATTCAATATCAAATTCACTTAGGATTAGGACCCACTTAGCAAGTCTCCCTGTCAGCATTGCTTTGTTCAATAAGTACTTAAGCGGATCAATTTTAGCTATCAGCTTCACCTTGTGTGCTAACATGTAATGTCTTAGCTTTTGGGAAGCGAACACCACTGTTAGGCATGCCTTTTCAATCATTGAATAATTTAGCTCAAATGTGACCAAGGTCCTACTGATGTAATATATGGCTCTTTCTTTCTTAGCCTCATCCTCTTGTGCAACTAACACTGCTAGTGATGTATTAGTAGTTGATATGTAGAGCAATAGAGGTTTTCCATAAATTGGTGCCATTAGAATAGGAGGATTCATCAAATATTTCTTAACTTGTGAAAAGTTTTCCTCGCATTGCTCATCCCATGTAAAAGTGGTTCCTTTACGTATCAACTTAGTGACTGGTTTTTCTTTGTCTACCATTTGAAAGATGAATCACCTTGTGGATTGTAGATTGTCTTGCAATGTCCTCATCTAACTAATGTTCTTGGGGGGTTGCATCTCTAGAATAGGTTTTACTTTGGCCGGATCCACTTCAATCCCCTTTTCTAAAACTATGAACCCTAACAGTTTTCCAGATGACATGCCAAATGTGCACTTCTTAGGATTAAGACTTAACTGGAACGGTTCCATTGTGTCAAAGATTTTTCTTAGATCCTCTATATTTGTAGTCCTTATCCTTGATTTGGCCAAAGTGTCATCAACATAATCTTCCATGTTCTTGTGCATCATGTCATGGAAGATAGTGGTCATTGCTCTTTGGTAAGTTGCACTTGCATTCTTTAAGCCGAACGACATGACATTCCAGCAATAGGTTCCCCAAGCACATGTGAATGTTGTTTTCTCTTAAGTCCACAATCATGTCTATGTTTGGAAGTCCACAATCATGTCTATGTTTGGAAGTGGAAAATTGTCTTTGGGACAAGCTTTGTTCAGATCCTGAAAGTCTGTGCACACTCTGATAGACTTATCCACTTTAGAAATAGGGACTATATTTGAGATCCAGCCTTCATAATCAATTTCTCTAATGAATCTAGCCTTCAATAGCTTTTCCAATTCTGCTTTCACCAACAGTGCCACATGTGGATTCATTTTTCTCAGTTTTTATTTCATTGGTTTCACATTAGGTGCTGTTAGAATTAGTAATCTTTCCTTGGTTGTTTTATTTAATTTGAGGATAAACCAAGGTATCCTCCTTTATTTATTTTAGGATATTCCTAAAGGAATCTCTACATGTAATTTTGTCCTCTAGTCCAAGTGGGAGGACAACTCATATTTTGTAATTCCTTTAATAAGGAAAATAGATTATTCCTCCTTATGAGGATGCTCACACTTGGCACACACTAAGTATGAATGTGGCACTCATGCACATAGGGAGTTACATGCAAACTCCTTCACTCATCTCTACTTAAAGAGATATTTCTCCACACACTCAACACTAATTTTCTCACAATTCTCTCACACAATTTCTCTCCTCTTGCATAGTAGTTCTATCATATTATATTGAGCTTCTTGCTCATATTCTTTCTCTCTCTCTTTAGGGTTTTCATGCCTCATTTATAATACACAAAGGGGTTTTTATTTTCTTTTCCCCTTACAAAAATCTCTTGGCTCTTGTTGGATTCTTGGAGTCTTATCTTGGTTTTGGTGGTTGATCTTGCATCTCTTTCTCATTTGATTTATGGTAAAACTCTTCTTGCACTTCACTTCTTGGATTGATTTTGATCTTGTTTTCTTTCATTTATTTCTTCTAACATGGTATCAGAGCTAGCTACTAATCCTTGTTTGAGTGTTTTGTAGGAAGGCGTCATTCAAAGGAGCAAGATTTTTCAAGTTTTACCTTATAGATCTAACTTTTTTTGCAGCTCTAACTTGTTTATTTATTAAGTTTATTTTTTCTAACCCTCTTTGGAAGGCTTGCCGCCAAAGAGCATCTTAGTTTTTTTTTAGTTTTTTTTGGGTTTGGTCGGTTCACCACCAAACCCAATTTTCATTTCATTTGGTTTATGGTTTTATCTAACCTTTCATATTCAGTTTTCTAAAATCTTGTGCATGCAGGTTTTTTCACTTGTTGCAGACCTCACTCATTTTTTTCCATATTTCTAATCCCTTGCATGCAGATATTTTACTCTTTTTTGCAGGCATTTCTCATTGCATCAAATAAAAAATTCATTATTTATTTCATTCTCTTTGTTGGTTAAAATAATTTTGTATATCTTGACAATATATAACTCTCTAATCTGTTGATTTCTTGCTTTACATCTATTTTCTATGCTTATAATCTAACTTTCATTGCTGATTAGTTTGGTTCTTGTTAATAATATATATTCTAACCTTTAAATCTGCTCTTAAATCTAATCTCTGTTATTTCATCTTCTCTATTTATCTCTGATATATATTTGTTGTTATAAATTAATCTCTGATGTATTACTCTCTGTTATAAATTAATATATGTTTTGACACTACCTCACTCTGACACTCATATCTTTTGAATACAGATATATTAGGAAGATCGCTTCGGTCAGATTCAAGATAATTAAGTTTTCTCAAAGATATCTGAAAATTAGCTTGATCCAACGGTTCATTTGAGAGTTATGCCCCCCACACCAAGACTATATTTTTCATGATAGTTTATTCCAGCCTGCATTTTCTATTTTCTTTCTAACATAATTGTTGTTGCAGATTTTTCATCATATCATTCTTCTGGTTTATATCATTTTTTATCATTACTTTATTTCATCATTGCAACTCTAATATTAGTTGTTTATTTTTGATGAAGGGTGCTCCCCTTAATACCACAAACACATAACAGAAATAGAGAAACAACAACAATAATATGCAAGAATAGAAAATTGGCTTCTTATTATCTCCACAAATGTGGAATTACAAACTTTCAGAATTACAATATGCAAAGCCACATGGGCATTCCTTACAATATTCTATAGGACAAAGCCTCAAATCAATACCCAGATCTACTACCCAGAACTATTCTGAACTGCCTAAGACAATAATACAGCCTTCCTTATATAGGCAATTTTTCCACCGCCTGGAAGGTTCCAGAATTTTAGCCAATAAGGCCGACCAAACTTAGAATTATTTTATTTTACATTTTATTACATCATAGTCAGCTCAAGATAACCTTTGAAACCCGAACAAAAATTTTAAAGAAAATTATTTTTCGCCATTTCGGGTGGCCCAACTTCCGAAGACCATAAGTCATCACCAGTTGACCCGATCGGCTATTATAACCCCATTTTGGAAATGCCACGAAGTGCTCTACAGGCTTGACCAGCGCAAGCGCCCATCACCCAAATTTTTGACCTCATCTGGGGCCTCTAAAGCCTTCAAAACTGAGTTCAAAGTTTCTGTACCCTGCTGCCAATACCGAAAATCTTCAATATCTTCCAATATACACTTGATCTGGCAATGAAACTTTACTGGCAGACTTATATGACCAAAATGAACCTCCAAGAAAGAAATCAGATCATTCTGAGCACATACGAAAATTACCAAAAATAGTAACTTTCCATGAATAGCAGCTCTGCACTAAAATAGCCTTTATTGAATACAAAAGCAGAAATATTTTTGGGTGACGCAAGATTGCTCTTACACCCAGGATGCTCCTGCATCAGACACCCGGGGTAATTTGAGAAGTGACCCTGTCACGACTCAGGTGTGCAGAGGAAAACCAAGACGGTTAACCTCCTCCTTTGTTATCCATGATGAATCTTCAATAGGTCGTCCTTTCCATTTGACCAAATACTCTTCATATGTCCTATTCCTTGTGCTTCTGCCAACACGACTGTCCAATATGTCTTCGATCTCCTTGATATCTGAACTGGTTGCTGGAATACTCCACTATGCTGCTACAACCTCATCTTCAACACCTCCTTCATGATACTCCGTCAAATCTGAAATGTTAAACACTGGTGAAATATTCAGCTCAGTAGGCAATTCTACCTCATATGCATTTCCTGAATCATGTTTCTTCAGTATCTTACATGGCCCAAACTTTTTCATTTTCAGCTTGTTATATGTACCAACTGGAAACCGCTCCTTCCGCAAATGAACCATGACTTCATCACCAACCTGAAATTCCTTATACCTCCTTTTCTCATCTGCCTTAGCCTTATACTGTGCATTCATCTTGGTAATATGCTTCCTCACCTCCTCATGGATGTTCTTCAAGTGTTCTGCAAAATCTTCAGCTTCAGCACTACTTATTTCTCCTTTATCTATCTTCCTCAATTCAGATGCATTTCTTGGACTACTTCCATATACAATCTGGAATGGTGATTTACCAATGCTCCTGTTGACAGAATTATTGTATGCAAATTCCGCCTGTGGTAAAATCAAATCCCATCCTACTGGCTTATCTCCAACCAAACATCTCAGCAAATTTCCCAAACTTCTATTCACCACCTCTGTCTGTCCATCAGTCTGTGGATGGTGTGATGAACTGAACTTCAAATCTGTCTTCAACTTCTTCCACAACGTACGCCAGAAATATCCAACAAACTTAGTGTCCCGATCTGAAACTATGGTCTTTGGCAAACCATGAAGTCTCACTACTTCTCTGAAAAACAATTCTGCTACATGAACAGCATCATTAGTCTTCTTGCAGGGAATAAAATGTGTCATCTTTGAAAATCTGTCAACCACCACAAAAATTGAATCGTGTCCCCACTGTGTCCTCGGTAAACCAAGAACAAAGTCCATGCTGATATCCTCCCAAGGCTTCTCTGGTACGGGTAACGGCTGATACAATCCTGTATTCTGCTTCACTCCTTTCACCATCTGACATACTCTACAACTCTGTACAAACTTCTTCACATCTTGCTGCAATTGTGGCCAATAATAATTCTCACTAACCAAAGAAAGGGTTTTGTCACAACCAAAATGTCCAGCCAATCCTTCGCTATGCTTCTCCTTGATGAGATTCTCCCTCATAGAACTTCGTGGAATGCACAACTGACTCCCTCTGAATAGCATATCATCCTGGATGATGAAATCCAACCATTTTGTCCTGTCTAGAGTAACAGGTTCTGTACAAGCTTTCCAAGCTTCACCAAAATCAGGATCCTCTGGATACAAATTCTTGAGTTCCTTGAACCCAACCACTTCAATCTACATTTTTGTCAGTAATAGTTGCCTTCTGCTAAGAGCATCTGCAACCCTATTAGACTTTCCACTCCTGTGTTTCAAAACAAATGTATAACTCTGCAAAAACTCAACCCATTTCAAATGCCTTTGATTCAATTTTCCTTGACTATTCAAATATTGCAAAGCTTGATGATCAGTATACAAAACAAACTCCTTAGGAAGCAAATAATGTCTCCACTTCTTTAATGCCTGAACTATAGCATAAAATTCTTGATCATAAATAGAATATTTCCTCTTGGCATCATTTAACTTCTCACTGAAATAAGCAACAGGTTTACCTTCTTGGCTCATAACAGCTCCTATTGCAGTATCACTAGCATCACAATCTACTTGAAACACCTTATTGAAATCTGGAAGTGCTAAAACAGGTTGTTCTGTAACTTTTTGTTTCAACAATTGAAAACTCTTTTCTGCCCCATTAGTCCACTTAAACTCTTTTCTATCCCCTCTCATTGTTTCAGTCAAGGGTCCACAAATACTGCTAAAATTTCTGATAAACTTTCTGTAAAAGCTAGCTAGACCATGAAAAGATCTTACCTCAGTAGCACTCCTTGGAGTAGGCCATTCAAGGATAGCCTGTACCTTCTCTGGGTCCATTTTTAGACCTTCTGCTGAAACTACAAATCCCAAATACACTAACTCTTTCTTCACAAAACTGCACTTCTTCAAATTAATCAACAATTTCTCTTCTCTCAACTTCTCAAATACCATACGAATATGCATCATATGCTCATCCAATGTCTTACTAAAGATCAAAATATCATCTAGGTAAACAATGACAAACTTACCCAAAAATTCTTTCAGAACCTCGTTCATGAGCCGCATGAAAGTGCTCGGTGCATTGGTTAGCCCAAAAGGCATGACTAACCACTCATACAGTCCTTCCTTTGTCTTGAAGGTAGTCTTCCATTCATCTCCTTCTCTGATCCGAATCTGATGATATCCACTCTTCAGATCTATCTTTGAAAAATACACAGCTCCACTCAAACAGTCCATAATATCATCCATTCGTGGCAATGGAAACCTGTACTTGATTGTGATCTTGTTTATTGCCCTAGAATCTGTACACATCCTCCATTCTCCATTCTTCTTTGGTGCTAATACCGCTGGTACAGCACAGGGACTCAGAATCTCACGGATCAATCCTTTCTGTAACAGTTCATGTACTTGTCTGTTCAACTCCTCACTTTCTACAGGTGTCATTCTGTGTGCTGCCTTGTTCAGCAAACTCGCTCCTGGGATCAAGTCCATCTGATGACTGATCTTCCTGACTGGTGGTAATCCATCAGGCACGTTATCGGATACAATATCTTGAAACTCATTCAACAAATCTGCAACTTCTACAAGAACATCTTCTACTTCCTCTTTACCAGCTTTTAGAATTAAAGCAAAACATACATGCTCATGCCTCATACCATCTAGGAAGTTTCTTCCATCAAAAAATGTTATTCTTGCATCACCACATACCTTTTCTTCGGTCTCCTTCAATGGTTTTAGCTTATGTCGCACTCCATCCTTTGTCAGGGAATAGGTATTCGCACGACCATCATGTACAGCACGTCTGTCAAACTGCCATGGTCTACCCAACAACATATGACATGCATCCATAGATATGATATCACACAATACCTCATCTTGGTATCCGCCAACCTTGAACTTCACCAGGCATTGTTCATTGACCATGACCTTGTGGTCATCCTGTACCCAGGCAATCCGATATGGATGTGGGTGTTTCTGTCTCTTGAGCTTCAATTTTGTCACCATCTCTTCTGACACCAAATTGTTAGTGCTCCCACTATCAATGATCACATCACAACATTTACCTTCACACTTGCACCTGGTGCGAAACAGGCTCCTCCTTTGCTCAGGTTCATTCTCACCACTCAACAGGACTCTTCTGTTAATCAACGTTTCTCCTCTTTCAGCATCTTCAGAATTTGATGATCTAACATCTTCATCTACATGTGCAACTCTGGCCTGGCCTTCATTTCTTCTGTCTGTTCTGCCTTGGTGCTGAGGACATTCAAATGCCCTATGACCTTCTTCTCCACAATGAAAACATGTTCCACGGAAGCCTCCTCTTCCAGATCCTTGTCCTCTTCCTCTTCCTCTCTGATCTCTATTATTCTGATCTTGAAAGCGATTGGAATTATTTCCACGCTGATTCTGACTGCTACTGGCCTCGTCCTTCTTTTTCAGATCTTCATTTCGGCCACCATATGACCGTCCACCAGATCGTCCACCGCGACCTCTTCCGTTTTGTCTGCTCTCGAACTTCTTGTTTAGCTTTTCCTCTACTTTTAGGGCAAATTGGTATGCCTCCTCAATACTGCTCATTCGAACCAGATTCAACTCCTCCTGAATGCTTGGCCTTAACCCATTAAGGTACCGGGCAACTTTCTCCTTATCAGCTTCTGCATGGCCTGTTCTGATGAGGAGTCGATAGAACTCCTCTGTATACTCCTGAACAGATCTTCCTGCTTGCTTCAAACTTTGCATTTTCTTTAGTAGATCAAGCTCATAATCAACAGGAATGAACTGTCACTTCAATTTGTCCACCATCCGATCCCATCTTGTGATTTTATCTTTCCCTCTTCTATTTCGCTCCAATTGAATTTCTTGCCACCAGATTTTTGCATGACCTTTCAGTCTGGCCTTCGCAAATTTGACCCTATCAGGATCCTCAACATCTTCATACTCAAAATATTCCTCACATTTGTTGATCCAGTCGATCAATTCCTCTGGGTTAAGATTTCCAGAAAATGTAGGAACCTCAATCTTAGGTCTTTTCCCAATCTTGGAAATTGCCCGAAAAAGTCTTTCTTCCTCGTGGTTCACAATTTCAACTTCTCCTTCTTGATATTCTTCTTCAGCTTCATCCTCGCTTTCATCTCTGACATTAAGATTCATTCCTCTGCGAATCTCTTCTTGCAATGCTCGCACTTGTCTCTGCAGTTCTCTAACCTCAGGTGTTACAACACCAGCTCTTCCGCCACGTTCCCTTCGTGGAGGCATTTTCGCGATGCGCGCTGAAACCCTAGCCACGGTCCTGGTGCAAACTACCTCACAGTCGGTGATCTGTTTACACACTCAAGAACTCCTGCTCTGATACCACCTGATGAAGGGTGCTCCCCTTAATACCACAAACACATAACAGAAATAGAGAAACAACAACAATAATATGCAAGAACAGAAAATTGGCTTCTTATTATCTCCACAAATGTGGAATTACAAACTTTCAGAATTACAATATGCAAAGCCACATGGGCATTCCTTACAATATTCTGTAGGACAAAGCCTCAAATCAATACCCAGATCTACTACCCAGAACTATTCTGAATTGCCTAAGACAATAATACAGCCTTCCTTATATAGGCAATTTTTCCACCGCTTGGAAGGTTCCAGAATTTTAGCCAATAAGGCCGACCAAACTTAGAATTATTTTATTTTACATTTTATTACATCATAGTCGGCTCAAGATAACCTTTGAAACCCGAACATAAATTTTGAAGAAAATTATTTTTCGCCATTTTGGGTGGCCCAACTTCCGAAAACCATAAGTCATCACCAGTTGACCCGATCGGCTATTATAACCCCATTTCGGAAACGCCATAAAGTGCTCTACAAGCTTGACCCACGCAAGCGCCCGTCACTCAAATTTTTGACCTCATCCGGGGCCTCTAAAGCCTTCAAAACTGAGTTCAAAGTTTCTGTACCCTGCTGCCAATACCGAAAATCTTCAATATCTTCCAATATACACTTGATCTGGCAATGAAACTTTACTGGCAGACTTATATGACCAAAATGAACCTCCAAGAAAGAAATCAGATCATTCTGAGCACATACGAAAATTACCAAAAATAGTAACTTTCCATGAATAGCAGCTCTGCACTAAAATAGCCTTTATTGAATACAAAAGCAGAAATATTTTTGGGTGACGCAAGATTGCTCTTACACCCAGGATGCTCCTGCATCAATTTTATCATTAGATTCCTGAGTGTTTAATCATTATTCATTATATAACATTTTTTGCAGGGAATCCATTCTCTTCCTTTTCTATTTTCAGTTTACTTGTCTATTTTTTAAATTAATTTGTTCAAATTTGAAAATTAAATTAATTTTATATTTATATGCTATCTTGGTTTTAAATTAGTTTATTATATTGATACTAATTTAAATTCATATTGTTAACTTTCAATTCAACTTGTCAAATCCACCTTTTTTAAATAGCATTTGATTTTTTTAAAAATATAAAATTGTTTCTATCAATTTGTATAAAATAATCTTAATTAACATTATTACTTTGTTCAATTTATCTATTTATTAAATATTTCACTCTTGACTTATTTCTTTTTCTCTTCTAGCTCCTTGTTTTTTAAGCATTTAAGAAAATTTTATAAGTATATTTTTGATATCTTTATCTTGCTATTTTCATCATGTCTAATCTAATTTCAGAAATTAAACTAACAAGCTCTAACTATCATCAATGGAAGATGCATGTTTCCTTCCTCTTTCATTTTAAACATTTTCTTGAAGTTGCCACAGATGTGACTCTTGAACTGGCTGCCAATGCTTCTCAAACCGACAAAGATGCATGGCAAAGTAAGAACGATGAAGCACTTGGTCTAATTGGACTCTCCATCAGTCTTGATCTCTATGTTTTGATTGGACATTGCACCAAAGCTCATGTAGCATGGGACATCTTGAAGCAAACCTACGACAATTCCTCTGAATCACGTAAGATTCAGCTCCAAGACAACTTGGAAGACCTAAGGTATACAAATTTTAAATCTATGGATGAATTTTTACTCAAGTTTGATGCTATTAGAACTCAGTTAAATGGTTTAAATGTTACTCTTACAGATATTAGATAGATTACTATAATTCTTAAGAAATGTCTCCCTAAGGAGTTTCAACAATTTATCACTAACATCCACTCTCAGCTTGCTATTTCTAGTTTAGCTCCTCTTTTAACTTATCCTATTTTTCAAAATTTGTTGCGCCAAGAGGAGGCAAAATTATTGCAATTTGGTACTATTAAATCTTTTGAACATGCTTTTGTATCTAAAACTCAAAATCACAATAATAAGTCTCATACTAATCATCATAATAATAATCATCATAACAATAACCATTCTAATAACAACAATAATTATCGTAACAATAACAATAATCATCATAATAATGGTTATGCAAATAATAATAATTATTCAAACAGCAAGTCTAATTCTAGGCCATCATACAACAATAATTACAATAATTACAATAATTACAATAATCAACAAAATCGGAAACCACATTGTACTTATTGTGGTAAAGATGGTCACCTAACTAATGATTGTTTTAAAAAGCAAAATGATAAGAAGCCAATGAATAACAATATCAAAATAAATTTCAAGGTAATCAATCTTGTTGTGCTTTTACTGCTTGTTATAAAACTTCTCATGCATTAGAATGGATTATTGATAGTGGTGCTTCTCATCATGTTACATCTCATAGAGAAGTTTTTGATTCTTTACAACCTGATACTACTAATATTCCTATTCAATTAGCTGATGATAGTAGTTGCAAAGTTGATGGATTTGGTGATGTTAATGTTCCAAATGGAAAATTACACAATATTCTTTATGTTCATAAATTGAAATCCAATCTTCTTTCAGTTGCTCAATTATGTCAAGATTACAAAGTTGAATTTCATAAGGATATGTGCTCTATTATTGATCCTAACACTGATCTTGTTGTTGCTAATGCTAAGATGGATCATGATAACTTGTTTAAATTCTATGAGTTTGCCTCTTCTAGGTACTCTTTAAAAGTGAATATTGATTTCAATAGATGGCATGAAAGACTTGGCCATTTGAATTCTGATTATATTTCTAGATTGCTAAAATCTAACATGGTTGAAGGATTACCTCCTCTTGTTCCATCTAAAATTACATGCACAGGGTGCATGAGTGGCAAAATGAAAAGGGAGCCCTTTCCTCATAGTACTTCATGGAGGGCATCTCATAAGTTACATCTTATTCATAGTGATCTTTTGGGTCCAATGGAGAATAACTCAATACAAGGTTCAAAGTATGCTCTTACCTTTTTCTTTCTTCTAAGTAAGTGTTAAGATTATTAGAGTCATGTTCATTATTATTAAAGTTCATGTCAGTGTTATGCAAATTTATCTCTAGCGATCTAACATTTGAACTCTCTCCTTCTTGAGTTAAGACTCTAGGTGCAAATTTGTGTATTACATCCACCTCTATGTCTATGGTAGCATCAGAAAGGACATCCCACTCATACTCATGTGAGTCCACTTGACTATAATATGAAACTCCCAAGAAATTGGCAATAGTCATGGGTACTTCATCTTCTTCAGCATCATGGTTCTCTTCTTCTTGCAATGGTTCTTGTGCATTCATTTCTTCTGGTTCTTCATCAAAGCGAGGTGTGTCAAAGATAGAAAGCCCTTGTTCTGGTTCTTCTTTAGTTTCTTCTGTTTGTTCCTCATTTGATTCTTGTTCAACATTGGTACCAATTTCTAATAGTGGATCTCCTTGTAATAGCAGCAACCTTTCATAGGACATAGGTTGTCCTTCTACCTCTTCTTCATTATCTGAGTCTCTGGATCTATCAAATATAGGTCCCCTTTTCTCTATAGGATGAAATCTAGCTTCTCTGAAGCCTAGTCCAGTCTTGTCCTTAGGATTTCTGAAATCCATGTGTAGGGGTTCTACAAGTCTTTGTTTGTTCTTCCCCAAGGGTCATTTTCCTTTGTATCACATTTGTTTCATAAGTTCATATCCCTTACCATATTTTCTTGGAGATATCTCAACATGTTTAGCATTTCCATCTCCTTCAGATTCTTTGTAAAGCCATTGCAAAATAGCATTTTCTTCATTCTCTTCTTCAAGGGATATTTTTGTTTTTACCATTCCAGTTCCTTCATGTATAATCAAGGATTTTCCATTAGAAGGTGTAAATGTTGATGAAGGTTTTCCTTGTGTTCTAGGAGATATAGGAAGATCTATTAAAGATGTTGCAGGATCTATTTTGTACTCTCCCATGCTTGTTTCTTGGATATTGACCTTTGTAGTGAAGCATTTCAAGACCATTTCTTTGGATGTTTCTGCCCTATGGGAGCTTTCCTTGTTATGAGGAACCATGATTTTCATCTACTTGAGACTATTGCAAGTGTATGTTGTATCGGCTGGAATAGTGACCTCCACTCCATTATGAGGAAATTTTAGACATTGATGATAAGTGGAAGGCACAGCTTGCATTGAGTGTATCCATGGTCTTCCGAGAAGAATGTTGTAAGAAAGAGGTAGATCAAGAACCTAATGTAGGACATCCTACTCCACCAGTCCCACTCTAATAGGTAAAACAACTAATCCTTTGGATGATCTTTCCTCTTCATCATAAGCCTTGATAGTTATCTTTCTCCTAGGATCAATTTCATGTTCTGAGAAGCCCAACTGTTTGACCAAATTGTATGTGTAAATGTTTAAACTAGTGCCTCCATCTATAAAGACACATTTGACTTGATGTTTATGAATAAGGACTTCTAAATGTAGAGGCTGGTTATGTGGTTGGTTTGTTGATTTATCTTCTTCAGAAAAAGATAGGTAATGTAGGGAATTCAAGTGACCAACCATAGTTTGGAATCTATCCACATCTAGATCTTTCTGTACATTGGTGTTGAGTAGGGCTTGATCAAAAACCTCCCTATGACTAGGTGAGATTTTCAATAGCTCTAGAATAGATATATGAGTGGGTTTCATTTGCAATTGTTCCACAAGATTGAACTTTGGAGGTAATACCACTTGCTTACATGTTGTTGCTATAGGAGCTAGTTCTTTAGATCTAGAAGCCCCTCTGAGAGTGAGCTTAGCTTGACTTCATGTTACAGCATTAGAGGATTCAATTTTGTTTTTAAATCCTCTTAGAGTGATCATATTGACAGAGTGTTCACTTGGTTCCATCATGTTAATTACATTGTCACTGTTAGAATATGTGAGGTTAATTTTGTTACTCTTGGAGGACTCTCCATTTTCATAGCTTGGTAGTGGAGTTTGGAATGCCTTATGATCATTGTTTGCGTGATGTCTATCTACTTTGATTTTTCCTTCTTCAATGAGATCCTAAATAACATGTCTCAATTTCAAACAGTTATTAGTTTTGTGTCCTTTTTTATGATGGTAATCACAATAATCATTGTCATTCCACCACTTGGGTTTGTCTTTTGGATCCCAACGTTTGCAAGGATCTAGAAATCTAATGATTTTTTTATCCATAAGTGACTTTAGAACCACCTCCAAGGTGTCTCCCAATGGTGTAAATGTTCTCTTAGGCCTTGGTGCCCAAAGCTCTCTTCAAGGTTTATTGAAGGTATTATTTGTCATTGGTGTCACAGTAGGATTAGGATTCTTGTTTTTTTGAAGACTTGTTGTAAGATTGAAAACATCTAGTTTAGATTTGACATTAGGAGTGTCAACAACTCCATCATTAACCATGTTCTTGTTGTTCTTGTTCACATACATGTACTTGTCCTTGGAGGGATAGTACTTGTCTTTATGTTCCTTGTTGATGGTAATGTCACCTTTCTTGATTAGAACTTCCTTAGTTTTGATTGCATTGTCTATCATTTTATCAAAGCTTGGTGGTCCTTGCAATTGTATAGGAAAATTCATTTTAGGAACCAAGTTATTGATGAAAATGTCCATCTTCTCATTTTCAGGTATCTGCCTAGCGTATCATGCAAATATCTTTTGCCGTCTTTGCAAGAAACTTAAGAATGATTCTCCTATTTTATGTTTGGTGTTGCACAAATCCAACATTGGGACTATGTGTTGGATATTGTAGGAGTATTTCTGTATGAATTTTTGCACAAGTTCATCAAATGTTTTAATTCCTATGGGTAATTTGTAAAACCAATCCATAGCTTGCCCACCTAGGCTTTGTGGAAATAGCCTCATGAGGTATGTTTGTTCATGCATGAACTCCATACTAGTTGTACAAAATTCTCTTACATGATCTTGAGGATCTGAATCTCCCATATATTTTTCATAATTTGGAATTGTAATATTCTTGGGAAATGGAATCATTTTGAGTCCCTTATCAAAAGGGAAAGGACATATGTGCTCCAATGAGTATTGTTGTTTTGGTTTGTCCTTGTCTTCTTTGAGTTGTTGAATTTCTGTCTTCATGGTGAGAAATTGTCTAGTTAGAATTGACATAGGACTAAGGTCTTCCTTTACCTTGAGTTTACTCACATCATAATATTTTGGCAATTTCATACCTCGAGAAGTGAGTTCTAGGAAGCATTTTTCTTTGTTTTCATCCAAATCTCTTTCAAGGATTTTGTTAAATCATTTGCTTCTTATAGCTCTGTGGTATTCTTTTTCAGTGGGATCTATGTCATCATCGTCTTCATCATCATCATCATCATCATCATCATCATCATATTTTTCACAGTATTGGATCTCTTCTTTTTGTTTATTATGTTATGTTTCTTCATTTTGATCTTGGAATCTTTCATCCCATCGGTATTCATCTTGGTTATCTATGTTTGTTTGTCCGGGTTTTGTTGTATGAGTAGTGCTTGGTGTAGTACCAAATAAGGGATTGAGTCTTGAACTCTCTCCTATTTCCAATGTGACTATAGGTAATTCTTCTGAGAATGGGTTTGTTTCTGAATTGCAAGTCTTGTGTCTTGTAACAACCATGAGAACTGGATTCAGTAACCAATGAATGTCTTGTGTTTAGGAGTGGGTCTGACTATTTGCAATGTCTAATTATGAACCCAAGGATGCAAAAGTGGGTTTGAAATGTCATTTATGGATCCAACGTCAAAATAGGGTTAGAGTGCCCTGTTTGAGTTGGGAACCAAAAAGGTAAGTGAGTCTAAAAATGTGAAAGTTTCAACATAAAAGGGTGTGAAAGTGCCTTGTTTGTGAGCTAAGAACTTGGTTGTAACTAATTGGATAAAGTGACTCCACAATTGGACAATGCAGATTTGGACCACGTAGGATGACAAGAAGTTTCAAAAATGACTCTTTCTAGTTATCAGGGAATTGAGTTTTGACAACTCAAACTTACTAATGAACCAAATGGGTATCTGAAAATGTGAAAAAAATTCTTCTGGAAGGTACATAAGTACTCTCTATCCTAGATGCAATCCTAAACCGTGACTGGTGAACAAATTAGAACCCCAGATGCGACTCAAGAAATACTGGGTGCGATTTAGGATATGGAACGTGCACCAGATGCAACCCAGGAAATGGTGTGATCACTGGGTGTAATCCAAGTTTGAACAGATGTGATCCAGGATGCGGGGTGAGATTCAAGAATACTGGATGTGATCTTCTGCTATAAGGGAATTTGCAATTTTAGTATTTCTTGGAAAATGTGTCAAGTCTGTAAGATTCCAGTGACTTGTAGGTGCTTATAATTGCTGGTAAATGCTCTATGCTTGTTCATTTGAGGGTGATTATCTAAATTTGTATTTAAGACACATCAAGAAATCATTTTAACCAAACACACCTAACCTTCCTTATACTAGGTAGAGATTGAAACCACTTGTTCACTGACTTAAGAACACACCCAAAGACTCCTCGGAATATGGCAGTCCAATAACATGCAATGGATATTGGAGCCCATATTATTCAAGTAATAACGTCAATGGGGGCTCGATATGGTGAATGTCTTGGGGAAATTACTATTTGCCTTGCACAAGTGATAACAACCTTTCAAGGGTGATCTGGGTGGCATCTAACATAGAGCTTTTAATGAAGGAATCCGTTCACAATCATCTCCCATAGTTCCATAAGAAGGATTAAGGCTCTTTAACCCTATAGGAACTTGAAAGTGTGTAGTCTCACAAAACAAGATTTAAGCAGCTCCGTTCCACACAAAATCCAAGTCAGTCATTGGGATTGATCATCAATCTCCCAAGACAAGATAAATCATGTCTTCCAAGGCTTTAGCCTCAAGGAAGCATCAAATTTTATAGTGGGGTGGAAGAGTCGGTGTAAGACTTATCCCCACTTGGGTCATTCTCGGGAGATTTTTTCCTCAACTGATAGACCCTCTAAAGGTTTGCAATAAAGTAAATGGATAAATGATAGTAAACTCTGGATTTTTTCTTCTCCATGAAGGAGAATAGCATAATCTCCTAGCCTATACCACAAATCCCAAACACATCATGCATATTTAAAGTTCAATTACTCCAATTTGATGCCAAATAATAAGCCAACATTTGAGTTTCTGGTTTTCCCTCAAGGGGAAAAGAGCATAATCCTCTAGCTGATTTGCAACTTGATCTCAAATTGTTTAAGATTCCTAGAAAAATAAAGCATGAAGCTTTTGTGTTGAATTTTCTTTAGAGGCAACCTACATGACAAGCATTAGTAGTCTTTTGTTTTTGGTCTTGGGAAAATGTCCCGCAAACAACCATTAAGCTTTCAAAATCACATGCAAACACCAAATTCACCCATTAGCTTGTCAGTTCGTTAGAAATCTCAAAATCCAAATATAATGCCTTAAGGAAAATCACATATGCAATTGCTAGCATACATTCCTCAATTTAACTCTAAAATATAAGTCAATTTTTGAGTTTCTAATTCTCCCTCAAAGGGGAAATGAGCATAATCCTCTAACTAATTTATAAAGTGAAATCAAATTGCCATTAAGTGCTCAAAAACAAAAACATAATTTTATTTTATCCTCAAAATAAATCAAAGACAATGGTTAGCATTTGGGTCTCTTTTTGTGAACTTGCAAACCACAGTCAAGCTGCCAAAAACTAGAGAAATCAATAATGAAATTTTTTAGGAGTCAGAAAACCCAATTATGCAATAAAAATCCCCAGATGCAATCCTAGATTTTCCCCCTAATTTCTAGAAATGATGTTATTTCCCAAATGCGACACCATTTCTCGAATGCGACCCAGATCACCAGATGCGACCTTATTTCTAGATGTGATCTGAGAATCTGGGATGCGATCCAGGAAATGTTGTATGTGGATGTTCTTCCCGGATGTGATCCTTTGAAAGAAAATTGCACAACAATAGTTAGTTAAAAATGCTTGTAAAATGAAAAATCCAGGGCTTGGCCCAGTGGGTGCCTGAAATGTGTGTGTGATTTTGTGACCTGCAACACAACACTTCAATAGGATAATAACATAAATTATTAGAGAAAATGAGCATTTAATTGAAAAAACTAACAAGCAAAAACATCCTATTTCTCTCTAATTAATGTGAGTATGAAATAAGGGGTTAATTGTTGTTAGATTTGACCCTTAAAACAATGACAATCTACACTAAAATGAGATATTCAAGAGTAAATGCATGAAATCAACTAGATCTAGAAAACATTTCCAAATTAAGCATGAAAACCTAGCTTCTTTCCATTTAACACAAATTGAAGTGTTCTTCTACTAACTAAGCATGAAAACATGAAAACAATTATTCAATTAAGACATTAATGAGAAAATCCTCCAAGCATGGGAGTTTGATAATCATGGATTATGAAGCCTCGAAGTCCAAATACATGAAAGAAGTTCATAAGCATTCAAAATCTTAAGCTAGAGAGAAAGAAGACATTGAAAATTCTATTTTATAGGAGTTTGAAGGAATTCAATGATTGAGATGCATCTATGAGGAGTGGTTAAGATGCATCTTGGCTTGATCCATGATCCATGATCCATGTGAAGGCCTCCTAATCATGAGAGTGTGTTTGTTGTGTTTGTTTGATTTTAGGAGGTATTTATGCTTTTCTTTTAATTAATAACTCTAGCCTTGCATTTGGTGGGATTGAATTAATTAAATAGGCTTAGAGTTAATTGTCTTGATTTTGCTTGAAACCTTAGTAATAAATTCTTGATCTAGGTTTTGATGGAGTTTATTGAATTTTTGGGATTTATGCTAATGATCGGGAATCAAATTAACATAATCAAGGTAATATGTTGATCAAAGAAAACACATTAGTAATGACTCGTGAAGTGGGTCCCACCAGGTACACCAAAATGTGTTTGAGGAAATCTTCAATTTGTGTAGAAAATGCTTAAACATACAAACATTAGTTAATTAACACATTATAAATCAAAACATGTATAAAACTTGAAAAACACAAAGACTCCTCACAACATCAGATAGAGCTTAAACAAGTGCACTTGTAAAGGCTTGTTTGATTTTCTCACTTTTGGAGATGTGGGTGTACTCTCTCAAAATACAAGTAGATTAATCCCCAAATGATTTTTTCCTTGAAGGTGGATGAAACTACAAATGTAAGCTAATGGATGTTGGAAGAACTAGTCTTAGGAACTAGTCTCAAGCTTCCAATAATGAAGATGATAAAGATTCAAGCTATGAATAACAAGTAATATGCATCTAGGAAGCTAAAAATGATTCATTTTTACCAACATGATATGTGATCTAGGATGCAAAACAAGAACAATATTTTCTACGATAACTTTAAAATGCTCTTAAAGTTCTAGAAGTAAACTAGCATGATAAAAATTCAAATGTGCGTGATGGATTTTCTCTTGGCAAGGGTTCTATTTATAGATTTTTGGAAGAGGTTGGGGGCTTGGATGAGGTGGCACCCACATAGGAGCCACATGGGAGACACATATGCTAGAGGGGATGGACATACAAAAAGTCAACTTGGGATACGATGGGCATTTAAGGTTTGAAGGGCCACTTTTTAAGTGTGATTAGTGGGTGATTAGAAACAAGAGTAGGTTTAGCAAGTGAGGTAATGGGTATAGGCTAGGTTTCTAGGAACAGATTTCGATTAAATTAACTTAGATTTAAATTAATCATATCTTACAAGAATATTAGGATGTGTAGGATTTAAATAAATATAAATTTATTTAAAAGGTGACTTATGGAGGGAGAATTTATTAAATTTAATTAATACATTAGAGAACGAGAGAGTATTTAAATTAAATTTAAATACTTTAGAAAATGAACTCGATAGATGAATATAACATGAATAGTTAATTAATCAAAATTAACTATAATTCTATAGGAATTATTAATTAGAATAAATTTAATTAATAAGGATAATTTTGGAAGTCTATAGGTAGTAAATGCTACATCAAGAGAGATGGGGACATAGGGAAGTTTGATGTAAGAAGTGATGAAGATATATTCCTTGGATATTCTACCAAAAGAAAGGCATATATGTACTACAACAAGAGGTTGAAGAAGATGGTGGAGAGTACAAATGTTAAGGTAGATGAGTGCTTTAGGAATTTAACTACATCATGTGGTTATAATTCTGATAATTAGAACAATAATAATAAGAGACAACAACATCAAGTCCAGAACCAAGTTCCAAGAGTCCTAGTGAGTGTAGATGATGAGGCTTATACAAGTGATGAAGAACAAGTACAAAGATCTAAATAAAAGAATAAGACACCAGGGTATGTGAGATTGAACCATACTGAAGATTAGATCATTGGAGATAAGAACAAGGGTGTTCAAACTAGGAGAAGGATTTCTCAAGATCATATTTGTCTAATATCATAAATTGAACCAAAAAATATAGATGAATCCTGGAAGGATGATCATTGAGTTGATGCCATGGAAGAAGAGTTGTCAACAATTGAGAAGAAAAATACCTGGATTCTTGCTCCTAGGCCTAAGGACAAGAATGTTATTGGCACAAAATGGGTATTCAGAAAGATGTTGAATGAAGAAGGAAAAGTGGTGAGGAACAAAGAAAGGCTGGTGTGCAAAGGATAATCTCAAATGGAAGGTATAGACTATGATGAAACCTTTTCTCCAGTAAAAAGGATGGAAGGAGTGAGAATATTCTTAGCATACCATGCTCACAAGAGATTAAAAGTATACCAAATTTATGTCAAGTTTATGTTCCTAAATGGTGAATTGGAAGAGGAAGTATGCATAGAGAAACTTGATGGTTTTCAGTTGACCAAGTAATCATACATGGTATTCAAATTGAAGAAAGCATTATATTGGATGAAACAAGACCCTAGAGCTTGGTATTCTAGGTTAGACAAGTATCTATGGAAAATTGGCTTCAACAAAGGTACTACTAATAGTAATTTTTATTTTAAATTAGATCATGAGGACATGTTGATAGTAGAAGTGTTTTATGATGACATTATCTTTGTTGGTAATGATAAGATGAGTAAAGATTTTTCAATAGAAATAAAAAATTATTTTGAAATGTCTATGATAGATGAAATTCTTTTTAGGACTGCAAATTACTCAATCAGAAGATGGGATTTTCATATCTCAAGAAAAGTATGTGAAGGATTTGTTGAAGTAGTTTAGGTTGGATGACTCAAAACCAATGGGTAAACCTATGGTGGCAAGATGAAAGTTGTAAAGAGATGATGAATCCCCTAAACTCAATAAATATAGATATAGGTCAATGATTGGTGGTCTATTTTACTTTACTCATACAAGACTAGATATCATGAATGTAGTGTGTCTTGTGGTAAGATTTTAAGAAGATCCTAGACACAATCTTGAGGTATTAATGAAGAGGATATTCAAATATCGACAAGGGATAGAGGAATTTGGGATGTGGTATCCAAGAGGAGATGATTTCACCTTATTCTCATATACACATTAATATTGGGCCAATGATGTTGATGATAGGAAAAGAACAAGTGGTGTCACTTTATTTTTGGGAAGTAGATTGGTTTCTTGGATGAATAAGAAGAAAAACTCAATTGATTTATCTACTGTAGAGGTAGAATACATTGTTGCTGCTAGAAATTGTACATAAATATTTTGGATGAAGAAGATGTTATCATATATCATTATTGTATTTGAGGATCCTATTTTCATACACTGGGATAATTTAAGTGCTATAAACATTTCAAAGAATCTAGTACAGTGCTCAAGAACTAGACACATATCAATCAAGTATCATTTTTTGAGATAGAAAGCGAGTGAGAAGGAGGTGAGAATGGAATATGTTCCTACCAAGGAATAGATAGCTAAAATATTCACAAAGCCACTTCCTAAGGATATATTTGTGTATCTCAGAGTAAGGTTAGGGGTGATTGCCTCAACTAATCAGAACTAAGATGTAGAATGTTGCATCAATACAATGCACTTCATGAAGATGTATTTCAACTAGATTGGTGTTTTGGAGGTGACTACTCAAGGAGAGTAGTCAATATGGTAATTTAGGAGTTTATTTTTATGTGTTTGATTAGGTTTATGATGGCTCAAATTAGTTAATGTACCTTTTTCATTAATGTCAAAGGGGGAGACGAGTGTGTGAAAAATAAGAGATATACTTACACATAAGAAAGAACTTCAGATAAGGAGAAGAGTGCATATCTATGGGGGAGAAAATAATAGATAGAAGAGTATGTAATCAAATTGGAACAAAGGGAAGCTTTCTTCTAGGGGGGAAAGATAGAGAGATCTTGAAGGAAGATGAGTTAGAGCGACTCTAAAAAATAATGATGATTATTATACATACTATTGGTAGTAATATTGGTTTCTAACATTACAAGAAGGTTGTGGTGGTTTGTAATTATGCTGGATTATTAATTTTTCCCATCACATGTTTCCATCAATGCCAAAGGGGGATATTGTTGGAAAGTTTAGATATGTTGTCATCGATGTCCACATGTCTGTTAAGTAGTTTTGACAGTGGTATAATATGTTTAGAGGTATGATGAGGATCATTTTCTTCATATGAGGAGTCACACACCTCATGTGATGATGTAGAGGTTATCTACTTGGTCCATTCAAGTTTTAGGGGTTTACATGATTATTTGGGTGAGTTATGATATCACAGATGGTGACTATCTATTTCATGTATGTCAGTAAAGTCACATAGTCACAAAGATTGCTTTGGTGAGAATGCCCAAGTTGATATTTTTGGTTGCATATGTGGGAAGGTGATTATGAAATGGTGATGTGTCCTCAACTCAAAAGGTTTTTGATTTAGATGTACACAAGACATATTTTTGTTGTCATAGAGGTAGTTGATAATGTTCTTAAGGTTTAAGCATAAAATGTTGGCAAATCTAATGGCTGAGATGGATTTGATTATTTTTGTGTTATTCATGATGTCGAAGGATATTATTGGATTGTGTTCCTACTGATAATTTGGTAGTTTACATCAATCATGGTGATGATATTTGAACTATTTTTTTAATTGATGTTGGTTTTTCTTGTGTTCTTGGTCAACAGGATTGGAAAAATATTTTATGATCAATTGGTAGGATGTTTTAAGGTGGTGTTATGATCTTGAGGTGTTTGATTAGGATCAAAGCTATGTTTTGGATAAAATACTTGATCAAAATTATTTGTTTTTATTGTGGTGGATTGGAAATTTGAAAGTTAGGTTTTTTCGACCTAGTTATTGATAAAGGTTGATAAATTAGGGAAACATTCGTGTGTGCGCAAGTGTGTGGATGATGTAGATGCTAGTGATTGCTTGGAGATAGTTTTTGTAGATCTATAGAAGGTTGAATCAATCATATGTAGGTGGTACAGAGGATGTCAACAATGATTTGATTATACTTCATTGGAACTGACCTAGGCATAGGGTAGATGCCATTATACAGTCCAAAAATCATCATATTATTGTTTTATTTTTTATTGTAAGATAATGAGTCTTCCTAAGGGTTGTATCCCTCTTTTAATTGAGAATTGAGCTCTAGGTAGTGTCCCTGAATGTATATGTATTCCCTATTTTTAATAACACTATACTTTTAATAAGGTATTAAAGTCTTATTGTGGGTTCAAGCCCCACCATGGTTTTCACCCTAGTTTGGGTTTCCACAATAAAATCCTTTTTTTATGTGTTTTAGATGCTTTTTTATTTTTGCATGCTTGATTTATTCACCATAAATCATACATAAGGGTTTCAAGGTTTAAGGGTTTAAGGGTTTTAAGGAGCTAGTATTTTAGAAGAAATCAATTCACCCCCTCCCCCCTCTTAGTTTCTTGCTTCCTTATTTCCTACAATTTTGAACTAGATCTCCCTATAACATGATTCTTGGTCACCCTCAGATCCATGAAATGAAGGTAGTACCATCAACTTATCACCAATGTTTGAAATTACCATATAATAGAATGGAGGTTACTATCCTTGTGGATCCTAAACCATTTTATTTTTGCACTAAACTAAAAGGGACTCCTGAACAAAAATTTATTGTTAATATAGAAGCATAATTATCTAGTTCCTCTCAATATGTTGACCCATGACAAAATTGTCAAAAGATAAGATCAAAACCCAAGACAAGGGATGTGGAGAATAAACTATGGCACATTCATTTTACATTGGGAAACCACCTACTTCCCTAAAATATTATGGAAAACCACATCTTCTTTAAAAATAATCAAAAGTAATTATCTATTATAATCCTCCCATCACATTCTCTATATGGGGAGAATTGAACAAAGAAAGCATTAAAGAAGACCTTTCTCAATGGATATACAAAGGTAAAGAGGAGATACCACCTGTGTTGTTAAATGTGGAATGGTATGAACGTAGATTCACAATCATGAAAAAGAAATTATATGACAAGAATAGTGGTCTAAGAGAACATAAGCAAGGTGTTACATATCCCATCCTACCTAACATGCAACCTAGAAATAGAGGACTTGGGTTTGTAACATTGTGAATTAGATGTTTTAGTACTAAGTATCCCTTGTGAGAAAAATTAGGTGACCATAATGATGATATGACATCTAAGGAAAACTACATCAAAATAGATTCTAATGAATATGAGTGAGATGCACTAAAAATGCCTATTTCCTATGTCCTTGACAATATCTTTACTAGTCTAGATGATATGCCCCTAGAAGGAAAATATGTAGAAAATACCCCTCCTCCCATGGATAAAATATTTTTGTGATCCCAATGATACCTATGTCCTAACTATAATACATGTAACCCAATATTTGTACAATGACAATGATAACATTCCTTTAGTGTACCTTGAATGAATTGATAAGGACCAATAAGGATCACTGAACTTGGAATTTTTTTAAAATGATGAAGCTATAGTTGAATTATTCAAGATTCAAGAAGGTATACCACTAGGTGACCAAACTTAGGATGCACTATTGATCTAGATGAAACAACATATTTTTGCGAGTCAACTCTATCTTTCAGTCATAAATTTTTAAAAAAAAATAAGAAACATAAAAGAATAGGTCTCTTAGTGAATATTGCAAGCCACTCATAGACTAGTAAAAAGAAAAAAGAAAAGATTTATTTGAGGGTGAAAACCTCTCAATGGAACCAAAGATGGAAAACTAGAGATACCATTTTCAAATCATGAAAAGTCTCAATTTCTTGTAGAAATGACAAAGAAAATTATTTTGCGTAGAAGTGAAAACCATAATATCATTTTCTTTGTAGTCTCTTTATCAAAACAAGAAAAAGAAGAATTCATAAAACATTTCCAGTAGAGGAAAATAAATTTTATGTTGCCTTATGTTGATATTATAATACTTGATCCTAACCTTCATCACTTACTACTCAATCAAGTGTCAAATCATTCAAACAAAACTTAAGGAAAATGCATCCTTAGATTGCACTACTAGTCAGACTTGAACTAAAGAAACTATTAGATGTGGGATTTATTAGACCCATTGAATATATAGAATGGATTTTTAATTTAGTCCCAATAAACAAGCCTACTACAGTCATAAGGATATGCACTAACTTTAGTGGTCTCAACAAAGCATGTCCTAAAGATGATTTCCCCTTTCCATTAACATCATTGTAGACTTGATAATTAGTTATGAGATGTTATCATTGATTGATGACTTTTTTAGCTATAACTAGATCAAAATAGCCCCTAAAGATTAACATAAAACATATTTCACATGTGCCTAGGGAATGTACTATTCGAATCGGATGCCCTTGGGTCTTAAAAACATCGAATTCACTTATAAAAGGGTAATGGAAACCATTTTCCATGATTTAATGTATACACTAATAGAATAATATGTAAACAACTTGCTAAGAAAATCAATCACTATAGATAGTCATCTATAAATCTTAGATATGATCTTCACCAAAATGGAGGAGTACAAGGTTTGTCTAAATCCTAATAAGTGTGTCATTGGCATAATATCAAAAAAATGCCTAGGCTACATCGTATCACACTAAGAGATTGAAGTAGACCCATCAAAGGTGAGATAAATAATGTAAATGCCTCCACCATCTAATTTAACATATCTAAGGAGGCTTCAAGGTAAACTACATTGTATTCAAATTTGTATTACTTAATTGATTGACAAATGCTACCCTTTCTAATATCTACTTCACGAGGGTGTAACTTTTAGATGGAACACTCAACGTCAACAAACACTTTACTACTTAAGGACTATCTTCAACCTCCACCAGTCTAATGCCTCCCATTGAAGGAAAGCCTTTCATTTTGTGAATTTATACAACAAAAATAATACTAAGATCTCTCCAGAGAGAGAGAGAGACAGAGACAGAGACAGAGAGACAGAGAGACAGAGACAGAGATAGACACACACACACACACACACACACACACATAGAGAAATATTTGTGGGTTATGAGCTAAACTATACTCTTATTGAATATACATGTCTATAAATTATCTTAACCTCATAGAATCTTAGACACTATCATAAACCATAAGAAATATCTTTTAGTAAATATATATCCCTTGAAATATATACTCAATAAAGAAACTCTCATAGGAAAATTAGATAAATGGGTGATGATTTTCAGTGAGTTTAGGATTGAATATGAGGAATGGAAATCAATAAAAGGACATGGCATAGATGATCAAATTGAAGATACTCCAATTCCATATGATCATTCCTTATTATCTAACTTTCTAGATGATTCAATGTTTGCAATTACACTATCCACCAAGTGGAGGCTTTACTTTGATGGCTCACACAAAAGACATGGATCAAGGGTACTAATTTTATTCATTAAACTAGAAAAGGATGCAATTCCTAAGTCATATAGAATAATGTTTCAATGCACTAATAAAATTGGTGAATAGGAAGTCTTGATCACAAAACTTAGAATTGTAGTGCATTGGAAAAATAGGAACTTGAAAGTGTATTGTGATTCCTAGCTAGTCATCTTCTAATTTAAAGATGAATATGAGACTAAAGATGACAAGCTTATTTTTTACAATAAATTGGTCAAATTGTTCAAGTCTTGGTTTGAAAAAATCATATTTGACCAAGAGCCATGATTGCAAAATAAACTATTTGATGTCATCGTGATAGTCACATCACTACTTGATCTACCATAGAATGTCAAGAAATGAGATTTCTTAATGGAACAACCTTTGTTACCTACTTTTGAGATTCCAAAGTTTGCGCTTTATAAAATTATTAGTCCCAATCCTTGGTAACAAGATATTTACAATTTCCTGCATGCTCAAATATTACCACCAAACTATTTGGTGTAAAATATGGATAGGGTTTAGAACAATGGGGGTTTGCACATAAAAGAGACCCTAAACCAATATTTAACGCATACATGAAATTCTAATGATAAGGAATATAAATTTGGAAATTCTTGCAAAGAATAATGAAATAAGATAAAATGAAATACATACCTCATAACATATCAGATCTAGAAATACCTATTTTCTAGTGCATGTATTGTGTTTCTGGAAATTCTGCAACCTGAGTTGGAATAGAAACACAGAGATAGAGAAAACCCAGAAATCTTTTTCTTTTCTGAACCAAGTCGACCTTGACCCAAATACGGGAGCATAATTGTACCCTTTTATGTTGACCTTGACCTACACTACTCCGACAGAAATTATGTTTGTGGATCCTGAAAGTTTGTTGAAAAGGGTATCCAAATCTTCTCTACAACTCCTGAAACAACGACTGTAGATATTTGAAAATGGTGTTTTGGGGTGCCTATATAGGGTTTTACCTTAGTCAAACCCCCATTTTAGTGATTTCCACCTCCATGAATAGCCGGATGTAATAGAATATGTGTGTCTATTAATCATAGGAAGAGCTTTGAATGTGCAATGTCAAGATCTAATCCTCTAGATTGAAACCCTAGCATGAATTGAAATGAGAGAGAAATGCACAAATTTGAATATGATAAAGAAATAATATCAAACCTCCAAGGCTAAAGTACTCCTACCAAACTCACAATCCGTAGTTGCTACCCCATGATTGTATCTTTAGAATTCTTGAATGTTGAAAATGGTAGATCAAGGAAGAAGGAATCTTTCTTGATCCAAATGAATGTCCACAATAACTTGTCCAAAAAATGATTTCTTGCATCAGGGCATCATCATATCTTCTTCTCCTATATTATCCTCCTGCAAGATTGCATCGTCATCTCATCATTATGTCATCTCCTCATAACTTATTGAAATGAAGGCAAAAGAGAGTGCTTATATAGAGATCTTAAGTAAAGGTTCCTAGGGCAATGTAAGGGCCTCTAACTCAAATTTCACCTTGAATTATTGTCCAATCACAATAGACAACTAACGAGGAAATGTATTAAATGAATTTTGAATAAAAACCCTTCCGCATTCAGATCTAGAGGGCCATTTTTAATTTAGGGCCCTGCTATGATATAAATTTGAAGGCAGAAACCAAAACCCAACAAAGGTCAAGGTTGACCTCGACCCTGACCTGAGGTTTCAAGCCAATCAACTAGGAGTTTTAGTGAAGTTTTTCAGTTGGCCAGAGACTTAGGATGATGGGAAAGAAGAACAAAATGCTAGAAAAGGGCACAGAGGCCTAGAAGAAATGTGATGAAGACTAGGATGATCAGTACATAGGTCCTACCTAGAAAATAGAGCCACAAAGAAGGAAATCAAGGAGAATCCTTAGGATACTAACCCTAATTTCATGTAGAAATGAAGAATCAAGTGCAGATGCATCCTAAATGCAAATCTATCATGAAAATGCACTAAATGAGGTTGCTAAACCTACCAAGATGGAAGTGCTTCCATTTTAAGATGATACACAAACCTATCCAATAACCAATGTCGATCCTTTATTCACCAAACCTATAGATACATAATTATTGGTGACACTCTTCATTGTCAATCCTTAAACTAAACCTTCCGCATATGTCTTGATTCAAAAGATGCACAAATGGATTTAAATGAGGTACATGATAGTATGTGTGGATGTCATTCTAGTGGTCCAAACTTGGAAAAGAAAATCATGAGTAGGATATTATTGGCCTACACTAGAGAAAGATGCTTATATCTTTGCAAAGAAATGTGTCAAGTGTTTGATAAATAGAGACCCAATTCATGTGCCTTTTTAAGAGCTTCACCATGTTATATATCCATGACCTTTTTCTCAATGGGGACTTGACCTCCTAGGAAATATTCATCACACTTTCTCAAATGGCCATAAGTCTATAATTATTGCTACTAAGTAATTTTCCAAATGGATTGAGGCTATTCCTATGACCTACAGTACTAGCTCAAAAATTTCAACAGTCATCCTAAATTATATCATATGTAGGTATGAGATCCTCCTAGTAACTATTACTGATAATGGATGACCATTCAAGAATCAAGATGTCAAAGATCTATATGAAATATTCCACATTAAAAACCATTTTTCAACTACATACTATCCATAGAGTAATGAGAAAGTTGAGGCATCAAGAAAAACCATCATCAAAATTCCAAAATGATTGTCAATGACATTGGTCATGATTGGCATATACAATTAAACCCCACCTTTTGGGTATATTGTACCAGTATCCAAACTCCCACTAGTGTTGCTCATTATCCACCAGTTTATGGTTTTGAGGCCATACTTCTTGTTGATGTTGAGATCTCATCATTAAGAGTTTCCTTGTACCTAATAGAGGATAAATACTATAGGGTATTTAGACAATATGAATTAGAAATGTTGGATGAAACACAATAGACTGCCCTAGATCATTTGTAGGCTTATCAAATTCTCTCCTTTAAAGATATAAAAGGAAAGTCAGAGGTCAACATTTTGACATTAGATGCCTAGTCCTTAGAGTCAATCCAAAGAATAAAAAAGTTAGAGAAAAACCAAGTTTCAACCAAATTGGATAGGATTTTACTAAGTGATTGTAACTTATGGGTCAAATGCATATCATATTGCAATTCCAAAGGGAGGACTGATTTCAGATCTAGTCATCAACATGCACCTCCACAATTATTTTTCCTTATCCTAAAAAATTGATTTAAATAATTTTGAAAAAAAAAAAATCTTTCACCTTAATGAAAACCTAGAAAAAAGCATCTTGTGTGACAAAATTTTAAAAAGTAAAGATAAATCATCCAACCTATATTGAAAACTTGGCAAGAAGGTATGTTTAGTAAGTATCATGGTGAAAAATTAGCAAACAAGTGCCACATGTAGAAAGTCATTGCTCTGCCATCTATCTTCACTCTATCAATATGACATCCATATTCATAACACACCTTTCATTCCTACCTAATAAAACCCAATTTTCCTCTTGTGGCTTGAGACTAGTCAATGTTTAGCATCATTATGTTTTTTGTCCAATTTATACATACATTAGTTTTCTTCTTCTACATAGCATTAAAATTAACTTAGGGTAATTTCTTGAGCATGGTTTAATGATAGAGTTATATTCACCAAAAAAATTGAAGGATTAGACATGTACATAGCTAAAATTCCTATGAAAATTCTAAAAAAAAAGTTGTTAATTTTTTTTAAAAAGGTCCTAAAAAAATTCCCTAAAAATCATAAAAAGTCATTAGAAAATCCTGACATAAGAAAAAGTCCTAACAAAAGAAAAAAAAAATGTCATCAAGCATCCTAGAAAAGAAAAAACAAATTCACAAAATTTCCTAACAAAGATCAAAAGCATTAGTAAAACATTCTGAAAAATTCCCAAAAACATCATAAAACATCCTTAAAAAATTACAAAAAAAATCAAATAATCCTAAAGAACCTTAAAAAGTGAAAAATGGTCAAAATTGAAAAACAATATTTATCATTTCATCAATAAATTGTATCAAACATAGATACGAAGACATGTAAAATATCAAGCTTCACAAATCATGCAATAACAAACAAACTATCAATCAAGTCACCAATCAGGCTAATCAAACTTGTTCTATCCATAACACAACATTATTAATCCCTATCAACCTATCATCTATCTTATACAATGTAGTACCTCTCCCCTAGTCCAATTTTATAAATGTTATGATTAATTTAGGATGATAGATTATATGTTAAGAGATCATTGATGCTTATGATTTTACTAACCCCATATTTGCATGTGTATGGTCAATATGTTTATTTTATATTTCTATTTGACGTGCCTGATGTGGTTGAGAGACAGAGTCGTAGTTACTTTCTTGTGAGATCCACACAATCGGCTGATCCCCGCCATTGTCTGTTATATATTATTGTATGTACATGCTTCATCTTTTGATGACAGGTTTGCAGGTACAGGGCATCATCTTCCCTGAATTAGCAAGAGTGAGCGTGCCCACAAACATTCATCTCAATGGTAAAGAGGGGAGCTAATACACAGACCCAAAACCCTAACCCAAGCCTAACTGTCTAGGATTAGACAAGTATCAGTCTTACTACCCTACCTGAATTCACCTAGTTGGTATGAATTCGTGGATCCCATTCTTGAGTCTGTGCTTGGTTTCAGTTTGCTTGATTTATTGTGCTTGATTTTACTATGCTTGATTAAGTGGATTTATGATTATTCAAGTGATTTTATATGATTATCGATGTTAGGATTATAGTTGAATTTAATGATTTAATTATGCTCATATGTTTAATTATTTGATTAATTCAAAATAATTGATTATGAAATTGGAATTAGGATTAATTATGTTTGAGTGAATAATTAAATAATTGAATATTTAAATGCATGTTCTATGATGTATTAAATATTTAATTTATTTAATATGAATTTTAATTATTAACATGTGCTTAATTGGATAATGTTTTGAATTATGCTTGCATATCTTATTAAATGATTAAATAATTAATTGCATGAATTTGTGATGCATTAAGTATTTAATTTATTTAATAAATGAATTTAAATTATAACATGTAAAAATTGGAAAAAAGGTGTTTGTTTTCAAAAGGATAACTAGTTTTCAAAAGTCAAGATGAGTTGTGCTTTTAAAAGATATTTTTAATTAATTAATTGTATTTACTCTCAATTTTGGAATTTGAGTTGGATTAGGAGTTGTCTTATGAGTCATTTCTTGATTTGGAGTTGAACTGTGAGTTAGCTTTTGAGTTGTCTTTTGGGATTGCTTGAATTTGGGAATTGAATTCCTATTAGGAGATTTTGCATTCATTTTTGAGAGAGACAGGTTTTGGAGAAGATTTTTGGGGAAGCTTGTGTGCTTGGTATTTTGGAGATTTGTGGATTGTTGTGACTGCATGTTGATTTGAGTTTCTTTGTGCATCTGGATCAGGCACCTGTTTGCAACATAGCTTTCAGATTTGCAGGTTGAGTTTGATTTTGGAGAGAATTTTGTTCTCAGACCTATAGGGGTTTCCATCTCTACTCTGTTTCTGGCATTGGATCTGAGGTAGGCTTGGATTTGTCTATCATATCTATTTCCACATCTATTTATATTTCTGTGTTTTTATAAATTTCTATGTTTTCTATTTTCGTAGATCTATGTTTATATTAGATCTGGGTATTCAGAAAACCCTAGTGTAGTTGTTTTATTTATTTTATTACTACTTGGCATCATACCGTTACTCTGGCAAAATTTCATTGAATGATTGTTTATAGTTTTCCTACAAATTAAAATATTAAATCTAGACAATAGTATGTCTATAAGGTTTGAAGAAATAAATTTATCTTTGAGGAGAAAATCAATTGTGTTAAAAAAAAAACCCAATTTGGGTGTAAAGGAGAAGGCTAGAAAAATGTAATTTATTCCCTGTTAAGAAAAAACTACAGTCAAAATATAATTACCAGTCATTTAAAAAAAAAAAAGTTAAGTTGGGTGGATTGTTTAGAAAGATAGGTTTGTTATTCATTTTTTATTCTTTCAAAAAAAATATGTGTACTGTTATAGTATATATTTGTTCAGAATATGAGTTGTCACATATATGATTATAAAAAAAAAAGATTAGCATTGCAATAAATAAAATAACTTTTATTTTAAATATATATATATATATATATATATATTGATAAAGTAATCCATGCTTTAATGCATTGATATTGTTTTGGGGTTTTAAAAAAAAAATTAAAAATTTAAAAGTTTTTATGGGGGCAGGGGCCACCACACCCCCCAACCCCCATTCTCCCTGCACGACGGCAGTACTAACTCTGTCGAGGCAGACAGAGTACTATCGAAGGCAGTATTGCCCTGCACCTGTGCGGGGGTATAGAGACAGGGGCGTGGGGCCCACAGGGTCCCCCCCATATGTTATTTTATTTTGTTTTTAGCATTTGTTAATATGATTTTAATTTATGTTAAAATTTATTTGTTTTGTTAATTTAAAATTATAATAGTTTATTTTATGTTTATTAATTTTATTTTATGTTAGTTTAATATTTAATTATGATTTATTAATTTTGTTAATTAATGAATTCATAAAATTTAATTTCATGTGTTGAAATTAATTTAATTAAATTTAGATTAATTAAATTTGTTTTTGTTGAAATTTAATTTGTAGTTAATAAATTTGTAAATCAATTTGGTTAATTGTTAGTAGCATTTATATTTTTGTTTATTAGTAAATCAATTTTATTGGTTTACTAAAATTGGTATGGTTGCATATCGTCTTTTTGTTGGATAGGATAAGTCTGTTCATTGAAAATGATTGAGATTAATTATGAAGGTAATTTTGAATCAAATTGTGTCTTAACTGTACTATAGGGATTTAGTTGAATATTAGATTTAATATATATATTTGAAAATTGATATCGGAGAATGTGGAACGTTCTTTTGTTATGGAAACAACTATTTGCTAAATGCTTAGGTATGTACCAAAATTGGCATTTTTATTCTAGTGAATTCCTAGAATGTTAATAGGGAACTTTTCTTTTATTAAGTGACATTAATATGACTATTTTGTCAAGTTTCTCTTATCAGTATAATGTGTTCTATAATCTATTTTTTCATGTTTATTACAAGGTTTAGGTGCTTGTATTCCTTTTTCAGTTATGTAGATTGTGAATGCTGGCTTCTTGTTTCTGAATTGCATTCTTGTGCATTATGTGAATTCGGGCATTAGATGGCCTAGGGGAAACAGAGGTAGGGTTATCTATCAATTGGATTGTATTTCAGTATCATGTTTATGTGTGTGTTTATTCTGATTGTCATCTATGAATCAATCTTATGGACTCTTATTGTTTAATAATTTTTTTTGGTATCATCATAATCATTTGGGTTTCTATGTGTGAAACTACATCTAGGATTACCTAGTAGTATACCTGTTTGATGTTTATGTGACTATGAGCCTAGGGGAGATTGATTAAGTGCATCTTAGGGGAGTGACTTACAATAGGGGCTGGGACCCAAAGTGGTCAGTACATGGGAAACCTATTGTAGGTTATGTAATTAAGTGATAACATAGTAATTAAAATGTGTAGAGATCATTAAAAAGATAATTTAGAGTATGGTTATGATTAGAATTCCTCATATCTAAGAGAGAGTATTCTAATCCCACATGGATTGTATTGAGGGTCTGAGGCCCAGAGTGGTCAGTCCAGGGTAACTAAATGCTTGATGGTCCGGGATCAAGAGTGACCAGTCTAGAGTAACTCAAGTAGATAGACATGTGATGACACTCCCATAGCATGTAGCCTAGATCATCTCCTGAGTTTTCTATTTATGCCTTTGGATTAGTGTGTCTCACCTTTCACTTTATTTTGTAAACCTTGAGTAGTGAGCTTTCAAGATTCCTTGCTCAGTGGTTTTATCCTTGTTTGGTTTTGGTCATCCGATTGGGGTTTGTGGTTATCTCCTCAACACAGTGTGGTAGACCTTTTTGGTTCTACACGGATGGGTGGTAGTGATTCTTTACCATTTGAGATTCGATGTCCTAGTGCAGGTGTTGTTGATACTTCTGCAGTTGGCTGCCTTCTTGGTTCTTCATTGATGGTTCTTATCTTATCTTCATTTATGTAATCCTATATTAGTGTATCGCATGTGATACCTAATATGATCATTGTACTTTTATGTTAGATTTATTATTACATACCCTACGACATGTGCAGTGGATGTTAGTTTATTAGTTATCATGGATGTCCATGAGGTTTTTAATTATTGTTGTAAGTTGTAATTGTATCATTTATGATATGGAATCTTTTGTCATCTTTCTTTAGTTTTTTTATTTGTTCTTAAGTAATTCTACGTCATGGGACCTGTTACCCAAATTTTCCTATGCATACAAATTTGGAAAAAAAGCCATCCCTAGGCCTTTGCTTTTATCTTGTCAAACATCCCAAAAAATTTCAAGAGTCTATTTCCCCTAGTCTCTGCAATATCTTTTAGGTCTCTGGCTAGTAGAAAAACCCTTAGAAAAATTCATAAACTAGTCGTTAGCCTGCAAAACCCTTTGGCCGCGTTATATTTTTATGTTACTTTATCTTGGCCACTTAAGTCATCCATATTTCCACATGCGCCAAATATTTCCTAAGTCTAAGCACTTAATTTTTCCTAAGTCTCAGCGCGTAAAATATTTTCCTACCGGTTAATCCTCGGTTTGATCTAACGCTCTTCGCCATTCCGCAAGCCAAAGATGCACGTGTGTTATGATCATGGTATAGTGACGACCATTGATCTTCCTTCTCTTCCTATGCTATAGTAGTCAGTGGGACCAATGCCATGTAATCCATTTGGCAACTCCTGATTCGTCGGCGGTGTCTGATTTGGCTGCCTGTCAGTGGGCCCTTTTCCTTTTGGCATGTTAAGCTTCAGTTTCATCCTGTGGTTTTTGTTATACCAGAAGTCAGAGATGCTCATCCTTTATCATCACGGTATAGTGACAACTGTCTGATTCTCTCTCTGTAGGCCGTGGGTCCGCGTTGCCAGGTGTGCTAATGTGTCAGTTTTTGATTGGTTGTCATGTGTTGATGAGGACTTATAGGTGGACTTGACGTGTTAGTGGGGTCCCCATTAAAAGGATCAACGGCTGGTCACATGATCGCAAGGAATATTTGACGGTCATGTGATCATGTGACTACTATTGGATTGGCATCTCAGTCAAAGTGGGCCAGTTGTCAGAGGTGCCAAGGTGTTTGCTGATGAGGAAGGTCAAGGAGAATAGGAGAATGCAACGTGTTTGTTGTCAGTGGGCTCGTGGGGTCAGAGGTTTCTAAAAAGGATAAAGCATGCTTGGATCTCATGGCTATCGTTACACCATGGATCCAAAATGCTCGATCGTTAGTGATAGCGGTATAGCGACAGTCGTTAGATGGTGTTCTCAGGGATGTGGGTCCAAGGTCTTGTTAGAGATGTTGATTTTCTCACTTCCGATTGGCTACTGACTTCCACGATGGATTTGACTTGTTAAGGGGATTTTAAGTTGTTTTCTTAGTGCATCACATTCATTCATCTATCGGGAAGATTTTGCATCGATGGCTATGTTTTAAATTCGACCTTGTAGCTGTTATTATTCGAATTTAAATATTTCTCTGCGAAGATTTTTGCTTAGGTTTGCATTTTGCGGCCATGCACGATAGTTTGAGTTGTTGGAATTTATTTCTTCAGGATAGGAATGGTTGAGGGGATGATGATAGAGGATCTCATCATTGGTGCCACTGATTTCACAGAGTACCATGTCCTACTGATGCTTTAATGAGCTTGGCACCACCTTTTGCAGGGTTAATCATTTTAAACCCAAATATCAGACCAAGATCAGATTTGGATGCATTCATGGCTTAGTGGAGTTGCAGGTGGGTAGATGAATCAAGGTAGTTGTGTCTGCAGGTGGGCTCAGTAACAGGATCAGCACGCAAGGGAAGATTTGATTTGATCACCAGCTATTCTCAGAGATTTGATGATGGTAATCAATGTACCATTAGGGTTTGATATTTTATTACAGATTTATGTAACCCTAATTAGGTTTTGACTCTAGCCTGTGTGCTAAAGGGAGATGTATATAATTGACTTTTAGAGCTTTTGAAGCTCAGAGTTCACATTTTAAAAAAAAAAAAAGATATCTTTTCTTAGAAGGCTATCTATTACATCTTTCTATCCTCTATTTTTCTACATTCTATAGCTTCCCATTGATAATTTAGATATCAAAGATATTTTGTGACATTTCTCATGTCCCTATGCCTTCTTGTGTGAGTTATCTCTTAATGAATTCAGTATTTATATGTTTCTCAGTGATATCTTAGGGTTCTTGGTCCCTCTTTCTTTCTGTAATTTTGTGTATTCTTGTGGATGATTTGATGTGAGTGCTTTTGTGGGTATATTTCAACCCCTTAACAATCTTGTCTCATTCCTATACCTAGTTGTAGGGGTGAATGTTTGTTTGCAGGTCATAGATTGTTGTCTAAATCCAAAGGGTATTATTGTTTGTGAAAGAATATCTCTTTCCCTGAATAGCTCTTTTCACCTATAGACCCTTCTATGAAGTACTTATGCAAACTTATTCAATGAGTTGTGGTCTCCTAGACCTAAGTCTATCCATTGATTTCATCTTTTATACTGTAATTCATACCTTATTTTTGGTGTATCACCTATTAGGATAGTTTGCTTTCAGTCATTTCCCTTACAAGCATTCTTTCTATCCCTTCCCCTCAAAAGTTTACTTTCCTGTCAAGAAGAAAATTAAGATTATTATCCAAGAGGAACCAGCCTAGAACCTAGAGGTCTCATCTCAGTTAGCATAGGTCCCACAACCTGGAGATGATTCCCATGTTATAATAGGTAATCAAGACTACAAGAGCTTGAAACAAGGGTGCAAACTTAGTGTATAACAATTCTGGCATGCCCAGTGGGATAGTAAAAGAATTAGATTCATGTTGAAGATATGCAATCTCTGATATACAGATTGCATACAATAGACCTTTAGAGGTTGTTCTACCAAGTATATCTGGCGAATCCACTGATTTCAAAGATCCAGGCCAACCTTGTTTAAGGTTTATGAGAAAGATTGAGACTAGAAGCTCAAAGCCCACTAAATTTTCAGAGTTGCCCTCAAGAAGAAGTCATAAAGGCAGGTCAACTCAAAGAACATCCCCTGCAAGGAGAGTTCAATCAACACCACCGGATACCTCAGAAAGGAGACCTTTTCCCTTTCATTCCATAAGAAGAGGCAGATCTCTAACCATAGATCTAGAGGAAGATTCAAATCCAGCAGCAAATATAGCTCATATAATTGTCAATCTTCAGATTCCAACTCCTGCAATGGCTAGGCCATTTGCCTTTGCACCTTTCAATCAGGGCAGCCCATTAGCCTTTGCTCAACATCATGATGTGCCCTTGGTGGCACTAAAGAGTACCTAATTTCACTGGTGAAGGGTAGACAACTACTTTTGAGCACATAAGAGATGTGGCCACCATCTGCAGCATACACAACATAACTCAAGAGGACATGGCCACCAAATTATTAGCAGCCTCTTTTAAAGGTAAGGCTCTAGAATGGTTTAGAACTCTAACTGTTGGCTTCATTACTTCATGGGATGAGTTAGGGGATGCATTAAGTAAACATTTTGAGGATAAATCAGATAACTTGTCTCTAGTTGAGCAGTTAACAACTATTAAGAGAGACCCTCAAGAGCAAATGACAGATTACAATAGTAGATTCCTCAAAACATGGAATAGAATTCTAGTTTCTATTAGACCATTAGCTGACCATGCTTTTCTATATTACTTACAAAGTTTGAATGGTCAAATTTCTATCATGATACAGTCTATGGGTGGTACTTCTCTCCCTCAAGCTTTTGACATAGCTGTCAGAGCTGAAAATTATTTGATTCAAGTAGGCATGATTGCTAGAAGGCCTCCAATAACCATTTTTCCTAGCCTTCAACCCATTGCACCTGCCCAAGTACTCCCATTTACTCCTATCCCTACTATATTAGCACCCCAAGCCAGTACTAGTGGTCAAGAGATAACAGCTAGTTTCTCTCAAGAGCTGTAAGAGATGAAGAATAGCCAACAGAGCAGTCAGCAAGAAATGAAAAATTTGTTGCAGACCTTGACCAAAGAGGTAACAAATCTAAAGAAGCAAGGTCAAGGAATTAGACCACCCTTCTAGCCACAAGGCCAAGGTCCTAATCAGAAATATCAAAATTAGGGACAACCTTATCAACAAAATAGGCCACCATACCAAGGAGGGTATCAAGGACAAAGACAAATTTTTAATCAGAGACCATTCCAACCATATAACCCTACACCTCTAAATTATGCAAATCCAGTGAGGGATATGGTTCCTAGTCAAAATAATATGGCTATGGATAATGAATGGTGCTTTCGTTGTAATCGGCCTCACAACTAGGCCACATGTTCAAATGGATGGATGAACCAAGCTCTAATGGTTCAAAATGCCTCACAAGCTCAATCAGAGGCTTCATTCAGTGGCTCAGTGCCTCAACAAGAATCATAAGAAAATGAGACTGCTCTTTTCAATTGGGAGCAACCTGACTTCAATGGGGTCAATGGTGAGGTTGCTTTTCTTGCCTATACAAGAGCAAAGAGAAGAGCTCAGGACATGGAAAGAGGAGATTCTGGTACTAAGGCCACTACATCTGCAGAGCCAACATAGCAAGCCACTCCCATTACACCTAAGGAGGCTCCTGTCATTACAAGCAAAGAAGGCCAACATTCCAAAGAGGTAGAGCACATCATAGTGAAGGCACAACAAAGAGTACACACTGTGACACCTTATGACATTGTAGAAAACATGAAGAAGGTGAATGTTGCCATGTCCATGTGGGACTCTTTAGCTCTTCTAGGATGGCCTGAAATTTTGAAGAAGGCCACGACTGAAGTGGCAACTCCTCAACCTGCAAAAGAATCTATAAAGCTAGTGTTGGTTAACACTGATCAAGAAAAGGAGGCTCCAAGTAGCAAGTCCAAAGGCAATGCCACACAAGGTAGGAATTCAAAGCCACCTCCCTTTTATGTATCTCTAATTATTGGAAAATCTTTAGTGCATAATTGTATGGTAGATAGTGGAGCTACTAGCACTATGATGCCTAAGAAGGTAGCCGACCAATTAGGACTAAAATATGAACCCTTTCGAAAGAAAGTTACACAACTTGATGGATCCTCAATTGATACTATAGGTGTGGCTAAGGATACCAATCTGAACCTTCATGCTAGTCTTAATTTCTCCATCCTCCTTGATATATATATCATAGATCTCCCTGCATTATTTGCTATATGTCTTTCAAGGGAGTTTACAACCAAGATAGGAGGCTATCTATCTTTTGATTGGTCTCACATGCTATTTCATACAAGATATGGGACCAAGGTCACCATTAAGTCAGAACCATTGGCAACACACAATATAGAGCCATATGTATCCAATGTCATCATCGTAAATTGCCCCATATTTGATGATAGTGACTTCCAAACTATTAGTGAAGCAAGGACAAAGATAGAAAGTATCCTTGATATTTTTCTACATGAAAGAGCTTTAGAGGCCTAAGAAAATCTTGTCTAGGATTTTGGTTTGGGAAGTTATTTAATACAAGAAAGTGGATCCATAGAGCCAAGCCTTTTCAAAGAATTGATTTAGAGGATTAGAATAATCAGGTTTGGGAACTATTTTTTGATGGAGCTAGAAATAGGCATGGTTCTGGTAGTGGTGCTATGTTAGTGTCCCCAAAAGGAGAAAGGTACTATACTACCTTTAGATTCAGTTTCTCCTGCACTAGCAATACTACAGAGTATGAAAGTCTAGTCAATGGACTAGAATGGGCTAGGAAAAGAGGGCTTAAGGCCCTAAAAGTTTATGGTGACAGTGAATTAGTTGTCATCCAAGTAAGAGGGATAAGTGCAACAAAAAATGACACTTTGAAAGCATACAAACATAGAGTTTGGGATGCAATTGAAGATTTTTGTGCTTTCAATATTATTGCTATCCCTAGGAAGCTTAATCAAAATGTAGATAGGTTAGCTGCTATTGGATCTCAGTATGACATTCCAAATAGCATTTCAAAAGAAATGGGTCAACAGCATATCAAAGTGATTGTCAGACCCTCTATTCTTGATAACAATGTCAATTGGAAGGTGTTTGACAATGATGAACAAATTCTACAATTCTTGTTTGAAGAAGATGTTTTTTCAAAGCATAATCAAGATAGGCTATCACAAAACTATGGTGACCAAGTGATACAACTTAAGTCCAATAAGATGCCTAGAGGTCTTGTCACCTTAGAGACTGTCTTCAACAAGGATGATGAAGTTAAGAAGAATAAAGATGGCCTGGTAGTCCAACAAGAACATTGTGTTGAATTAGAGTTGGAACTAGGTAAGAGCTTACAATTTGAGAAGGTAAACACTGAATTGGAAAAGCAAGCTTACACTTAGTTATTCAAAGAATTCAGTGATGTTTTTGCATGGAAATATGAAGACCTCAAGTGTTTTGATCCTGCCCTTGCTCAGCACACTATTGAGTTAGAACCAAATGCCAAACCAGTGAGGCAGAAGCAAAGGCCTGTTAATCCCAAGCTTGAGCCACTTATGCATAAGTGATCAAATTAATAGAAAGTGGTATCATCTACCCCATTAAGCATACTAGTTGGGTTTCCAACCTTGTTCCTGTCAGGAAGAAGAATGGGGAGTTGAGGTTATGTGTTGACTTTAGGGATCTTAACAGAGCCTCATTAAAGGACCACCATCCACTACCCTCCATGGAACAAATCTTAAAATGTGTCTCTGAATCTGAGAGATTTTCATTACTGGATGGCTATTTAGGATACAATCAGATCCTGGTTAATGAAGAGGATCAATATAAGACTGCATTTACAACCAAGTGGGGAACCATGGCTTATCAAAAGATGCCCTTTGGTTTGTCAAATGCAGATGCTACATTTCAAAAGGAAATGGATATGGCCTTTAAGAGCCTAATGTACAAGTTTGTGCTGGTCTACTTAGATGATATAACTATCTATTCAAAGCATGCAATAGATCACATCAAACATTTGAGGAAGATTTTTGAAAGGTGTAGAGAATTTGGGATATCTCTTAATCCCAAGAAATGTGTGTTTGTGGTTCATGAAGGAAAGCTATTGGGATATGTAGTATCCAAAGAAGGAACTACAATGGATCCTGAGAGAATTGCAGCTATCCTAGAGCTACCCCTACCACATCACAAGAAAGGTCTCCAATCTTTCATAGGAAAGATTAATTTTGTTAGGAGATTCTTGCCTAACATTGCAGATTTACTAAAGCCTTTAACATCCATGCTAAAGAAGGGTTCAACTTTCAGTTGGACTAAAGAAGGAAAAGCCAATTTCTAGGCTATCAAAGAGGCTCTAACAAAAGCTCCTGCCCTCTTAAACCCGAATTTAAGTAAGGATTTTATCCTTTATGCTTATGGGGGTCATGATGCTATATTTGCAATGTTGACCCAAGAAAATTCAAATGGATTGGAGCAGCCTATTGCTTTCTTTAGCAAAGGTTTAGAAGAGTATGAACATAGATACTTGTTTGTAGAAAAACATGTACTTGTTGTGGTAAAGAGCCTTAAAAAGTTCAAATATTTGTTGACCCATAGCAAGGTATGCTTGAAAGTTACTCATCCAAGTGTCAAAGAATTTTTTCTTTCCAAAGACCTAAATGAGAAAAGAGCTGGTTGGATCACCAAGGTGATGGAATATGACATAGATATTCAAACTACCAAGCTGGTTAGAGGAAGAGGTCTTTGTGACCATTTGGCAGAGGATGAAGGTTCAAAGAAATCAAAAACCATAGATACATCTTTGGTGGTGCATTCTATAGAAGAACAAACTAAGGCAGCAAGTTGGTTGCCTAATATGATCAATTATTTGAAGATAGGACATTGTCCTGCAGGTTTGGATTCAGAAAAAAGGAGGTATTATAGGTTACAATCTATTCCTTTTGTGCTGATAAATGAAGTTCTTTCCAGAAAGGATCACAATGGTGTCCTTTTAAGATGCATAGATTCAAAAAAGATAGTTGATGTCCTATTTGAATTTCATGATGGACCTTCTGGAGGTCATTTCTCTCCTAGGACTACTGCTTTTAAAATCATGAGGGCTAGACACTATTGGCCATCTATCTTCAAGGATAGTCATGATTATGTGAGAAAATGCATCAAATGTGCCATGTTTGCAGGAAAAGAAAAGCTTGCCGCTCTCCCCCTCCAACCAATCAAAATAGATCAGCCCTTCATGAAGTGGGGCATAGATTTCATTGGAATGATTAATCCTCCATCTAGTGCAGGCCATAAATGGATAATTACTGCAACTAATTATTTCACTAGATGGACAGACACAGTTGCATTAAAAGAAGCCAATGAGAGTTCTCTCTTAAGTTTTTATGATGATATAATTCATAGGTTTGGCACTCCAAACTCCATAATATTAGATAATGCATTAGCATTCACAGGCCTCAAAGTCTCAGAGTGGGTAGTCAAGAATGGCATCTATCTGAATACCAATTCCAATTATTATCCTCAAGGCAATGGCTTGGCAGAATCCACCAATAAGAACTTGATTAGGATAATCAAGAAGACTCTTCAAGAAAATCAGAGAGATTGGCATACTAAGCTCAGGTTTGCAGTGTGGTTAGACATAATTACCCCAAAGAAGATCATTGGTAATTCTCCTTATGTGCTAGTATATGGGAAAGAGGCCAAGTTGTCTATCTCAGTTGAATTGCTAGCTCTGGACTTGGCTACTTAGTATGCCCTATTTGAAGAAGGAGATCCTTTGTAGATCAGATATGCTTATTTAATGGAGATGGAAGAGAGTAGAGACAATTCAATGTAGGATATGGAATTCCATTAGATCCAAACAAAGAAAAGCTTTGATAAAAGAGCTAGGAGAAAAAATTTCAAAGTTGGAGATGTAGTTCTCAAATGGGATGAGTTCAGGTCAAGACCTGGCAAGCACAAAAAATTTGACTCCTTTTGGGGTGGACCATTTGTAATCATAGAATGCAGGGGCCCTAATGCCTTTCAACTAGCAACTCTGGAGGGAGTTGCCCTGCCAATTTCTGTCAATGGTTTCCACTTGAAACCTTGTTTTGAGGTTAACCCCTCTCTATAAATCTTGTAAAAAAGTTTCCCTATTTTTTTTCCTTCCTTTCTAGGTTACTTCCCTGTTTTCCAAGAAGTGCTTTGAGCATAGTTCCAGTTCTGTCTCCCTGTGAGAATTTTTAAGTTTTGATGATCCCATGCCTAATGGATTGTCAAGGTCATTGGTTTTCATATCTAGCAGGCTGACATCCAGCAGAAATCGCCAAAATGTTACCCAAATTTTCCTATCCATACAAATTTGGCAAAAAAGCCATCCCCAGGCCTCTGCTTTTGTCTTGTCAAACATCCCAAAAAATTTCATGAGTCTACCTCTTTTCCCCTGGTCTCTGCAATATCTTTTAGGTCTCTGGCTAGTAGAAAAACCCTTAGAAAAATTCATAAACTAGCCATTACCCTGAAAAACCCTTTGGCCACATTATATTTTTATGTTACTTTATCCCGGCCACTTAAGTCATCCATATTTCCATGTGCGCCAAATATTTCCTAAGTTCGAGGGCTTTATTTTTCCTAAGTCTCAGTGTGTAAAATATTTTCCTACGAGTTAATCCTTGGTTTGATCTGACGGTCTTCGCCATTCCGCAAGCCAAAGATGCGCATGTGTTACGATCACAATATAGCGATGACCATCAATCTTCCTTCTCTTCCTATGCTGCAGTATGTCAGTGGGACTGATGCCACGTAATCCATTTGGCAACTCCTGATTCGTCAGCGGTGTCTGATTTGGCTGCCTGTCAGTGGGCCCTTTTCCTTTCAGTGTGTTAAGCTTCAGTTTCATTGTGTGGCTTTCGTTATACTAGAAGTTAGAGATGCTCATCCTTTATCATCGCGGTATAGCGACAACCGTCTGATGCTCTCTCTGCAGGCCGTGGGTCCGCGTTGCTAGGTGTGCTGATGTGCCGGTTTGTGATTGGTTGCCATGTGCTGATGAGGACTTATAGGTGGACCCGATATGTTAGTGGGGTCCCGATTAAAAGGATCAATGACTGGTCGCATGATTGCGAGGAATATTCGACGGTCATGCAATCATGCAACTATCGTTGGATTGGCATCTCAGTCGAAGTGGGTCCGTTGTCAGAGGTGCCGAGGTGTTTGCTGATGAGTAAGGTCAGGGAGAATAGGAGAATGCAACGTGTATGTTGTTAGTGGGCCCATGGGGTCAAAGGTTTCTAAAGAGGATAAAGCGCAGTTGGATCTCGCGGCTGTCGTTACTCCGCGGATTCAAAATGCTCGATCGTTAGTGATAGCGGTATAGCGACAACCGTTAGATGGTGTTCTTAGGGACGTGGGTCCAAGGTCTTGTCAGAGATCCTAATTTGCTCGCTTTCGAGTGGTTGCTAACTTCCATGGTGGATTTGACTTGTTAGGGGGATTTTAAGTTGCTTTCTTAGTGCATCGTAGCCATTCATTTGTTGGGATGATTTCGCATTGACGACTACATTTTAAATTCAACCTGGTAGCCGTTATTATTCGAATTTAAATATTTCTCTGCGAAGATTTCTAGTAAGGTTTGCATTTTGCAGCCATGCACGATAGTTTGAGTTGTTGGAATTTATTTCTTCAGGATAGGAATGGTTGAGGGGATGATGATAGAGGATCTAATCATCGACGCCATGGATTTCATAGAGTACCATGTCCCGCTGAGGCTTTAATGAGCTTGGTGCCACCTTTTGCAGGTTTAATCATTTTAAACCTAGATATCAAACCAGGATTAGATTTGGATGCATTCATGGCTTAGTGGAGTTGCAAGTGGGTAGATGAATCAAGGTAGTTGTGTTTGCAGGTGGTCTTAGTACCGGGATCAACACGCAAGGGAAGACTTGATTTGATCACCAGCTGTTCTCAGAGATTTGATGATGGTAATCAGTGTACCATTAGGGTTTGATATTTTATTGCAGATTTATGTAACCCTAATTAGGTTTTGACTCGAGCCTGTGTTCCAAAGGGAGATGTATATAATTGATTTTTGGAGCTTTTGAAGCTCGGAGTTCACATTTTAAAAAAAAAAAAAGATATCTTTTCTTAGAAGGCTATCTATTACATCTTTCTATCCTCTAGTTTTCTACATTCTATAGCTTCCCATTGATAATTTAGATATCGAAGATATTTTGTGACATTTCTCATGTCCCTATGCCTTCTTGTGTGAGTTATCTCTTAATGAATTCAGTATTTATATGTTTCTCAGTGATATCTTAGGGTTCTTGGTCCCTCTTTCTTTTTGTAATTTTGTGTATTCTTGTGGATGATTTGATGTGAGTGCTTTTGTGGGTATATTTCAACCCCTTAACAATCTTGTCTCATTCCTATACCTAGTTGCAGGGGTGAATGTTTGTTTGCAGGTCATAGATTATTGTCTAAATCCAAAGGGTATTATTGTTTGTGAAAGAATATCTCTTTCCTTGAATAGCTCTTTTCTCCTATAGACCCTTCTATGAAGTACTTATGCAAACCTATTCAGTGAATTGTGGTCTCCTAGACCTAAGTCTATCCATTGATTTCATCTTTTATACTATAATTCATACCATATTTTTGGTGTATCACCTAGTAGGATAGTTTGCTTTCAGTCATTTCCCTTACAAGCATTCCTTCTATCCCTTTCCCTCAAAAGTTTACTTTCCTGTCAAGAAGCAAATTAAGGTGATTATCCAAGAGGAACTGGCCTAGAACTTGGAGGTCTCATCTCAGTTAGCATAGGTCCCACAACCTGGAGATGATTCCCATGTTATACTAGGTTATCAAGACTACGAGAGCTTGAAACAAGGGTGCAAACTTAGTGTATAATAGGACCCTCAAGTTTTGTAATCTGTGTTGGATGTTGTTTCAATGTGAGTAAATGGTAATTGCTTCTGCACTGTTGCTTATCTTGTATGTTAACTTTAGAAAAAAAAATGTTCACCAAACTTAGTAGCATGTTATAGATTAATCTCTCCTAGGTTGCCTGGCGGGGCGTTACATACAGGGTGCAGTATACTCAAAACCACTAAATCTACTTAGACGGGATTCTTCATTCATGAAATCACTAGACATCATAATCATCCTATCACAAACAATCATATTTGAGAACAATACTCGAATAGTTGTTGAATTTCTTTCTATAGCGAGTCTTATCTTTCATTGATTTATCTTTTTTCATGTTAATATGCTACTTAAGGATATCCTAAAGTGATGAGAGTGACAAGGATGGTTCATGGTCTTCTATTTTTGTCTTCTATTTGTGAGGTGTTTTCATGAATTTTCGGGGTGGATATGTCTTGGGTGTTTGTTTTGACACGTTCACTTTGTGATTATCACACATACCTCGACCCTTAACATACAAATATTTTAGGATAGATGGAAACATTCCTTGTTTGTAATATGTCTATTTTCTGCAAAGGGATAACATTATCACCCTAGTTTTATATGCCATAGTGCATCACATCCATTGGTCATATCAAATAAAGCCCTCTAATCATAAAGTGCAATTTTGACAGCAAAATATCACCACTACTAACTATTCTCCATTTCTCTTACTTAACGCAAATTTTCACTAACATTTCTCTAGTCAATCCTTGCAATCATTTTGATCTAGTGCTCTAACTTACACAAAAATAAGTGCATCCTAAATGCATGTTAGTAACATAATAAAAAAAATCCATACAAATGCATCAAAAGGCATCGTGATAATCCATACATTAGATGAAAAAAGGATATGCATATATAATCCATCATGTAAGCATCATCATATAGGCAAGTAAACTATGCATATAATATGAGATCATCATAGGTGTGTGTGTGTAGTTTTGATCTTACCACATCCAAATTTGAGTTTCTGTACTATTAAATAATATCTTTCCAAAATCCCAATGTTCTTCTTGGCTAGTTGTCCTCAAATTCCAATACCAATCCTGATACTTAACCTATTCTTAGTCAAAAGTTATTAGCTTTAAAATGTTAAAGAGTTTCAGAAGTGAAAATATTAAATTAATTAATGAAAACATTTTGATATTTTAATTAATTAATTTAATATGTTTCTCTTTGAATATTGCAATTCAAATTTTTTTAAAAAGCTTATTCTTTCAAAAGTTAAAAATAGTTAATCACTCTTCCATTTACGTGCAAAAGTTAAAAGTTTATTAACCTACCAAAACAAGAAAAATTAATTAACCCTTTCCAAAAGTGCAAAAGTTAATTAACTTTCCCAAATCCATTAAAAGATTAATGAAAATTTGTATAACATGAAAAAATTAAAGATTAATTCTAATTAAGCTTTCCTCCTCTGTCATGCATTTTTGGAAACCCCATTAACCTACCCCGTTGTATAACCACCTTCAATAAGATTCTTGAGAAAATATAACTGGCCAATGTAAAGCCAATCTCCAACCTCTGCAACGCTCTCCATATCTATATTGATGCAAAAATCTGGAACAGGTATTGAACATCCATTACAACATATATCTGTGGATCTTTATCAGGAGTTATGGTTCAAAATAGATGCAAAATATCTAAACAAAGATAGGGCAGTGGACTGTCAACAAAAGCCTAAAAAGGGATGTTGTCTCATGGTTGTTAATAGTCACAATATACGCAGAAAGGCTAGATTGATACACTACTGAAAATTTTTTTTACTTCATTAAATGCAATGAAGGCATGCTTTTACAACCATTCAATTTGTTGATAAGGTAGTAGATGCTTTCAAACAAGTTTAGATTTCATTCAATGGTTGGTACATAACATCGGCATCCATCAAAGCATGAAAAGAAATATGGTCTTGTGGATCCCAATGGTGAAGGGCTTTCAGAAACCTAAAAGAAATGTGATTGTCCTATACCAGTATACTGCCTGCCTACGCCAAAATGGGAACTTTGAAACAAAGTATTGACATCCAACAAAGCATAACGAAGGTTGATTTTTGTCAGAGATTATAGTCTGAAATGTTCATGTGGGTATACATTCGGAATGTGAAAAAAGGATACTGCATATGAACTATTTGACAAAATGCCTTGAAGAGAAGAAGTTTTCTTTGGAACGTAATGATTGCAGCATATGCATAGGATCTGTTTTTGATGAAAAAGGGTTTAAAAAATATTTAAGAAAATGCAAGATATAGACAAGCCACCCTCCACAACCTTTCATCAGCATTCTCACCAGCAGATCTGTACACAAATGTGGGAGCCCATCAGAGGTATAGATGAAGCACATGAATTGTTCTGCTAAATGGATTTGGTGAAAAGACTAGAAAAAATTTTGAGTTGGGATGAGAGGCAGGAAATAAAGCAAATTCCACTAACTTTGCTGTCTTTTTGCATGCCAACCGCGCTATATCTATCAAAAAAAATTTGTCAGATTTTATAGTGGAATTATAGACAATGACGCCGAACTGTTTGACAAAATGCCACAAAGAAATGTTTTGCCATGAATGTCTTGGCCATGAATTTGTTTGGATTGGATTTGTTGAGATAACTTATGAAGCTTTCGAGCCAATGTATTCGATGATTATAGAGTCAAATTCCATAATTGTTGCCACCGCCCGTTGCATTTAAATGGAAGCCTTGGAATAGTCTATGGACATATACTAATACATAATTGCTATGCACACAAGATGTAGACCTCACACTCGAATGCCTCTACAATTCTGGTCACTGTATAGAAATGTTTCCTCCATGCCCATTGATTATATATGAAAACCAAATGTTGAACAATCGACAAGGCACGTGAATTGTTCATTGATTATTTCAAAGATATGTCGTCTCAATGAATTCAATGATTTCAAAAATTGTGGAAAATGTATGTATTGATAGACTTCAAAAACTATCAAGATGATGCAAAGGGCAGAAATAAACCTAAAATTTAGAAGCTGTTTGCTGGTACCATATTTCCCGCATGAAGATGGAAGTGTGAACATACATTGAAGCATAGATAAGTGATGTGAATGGTATGACAAAACTTCTGGATGATGGTTGTCTCTTATAATGCAACGATAACATGATTTACAACAAAAGGGTATGTTGAAAAGGTTTCAGCGACGTGTGTCAAAATGAATGCTTAGGAACAATGTACAAACCTCCACCAGATTGTAAAATATAGATGATAAAGCACATGAATTGTTTAACGGATGGCTTCTGATGATGACAAAGGTGTCATCTCATGGAACACTGAAGTAAGGCATATAAACAAGAGAAATTATGCAAATTGTTTTACAAAATGCGCTAAAGAGATGTTATTTGGAGGAATGAAATGAAATGATTGCAGAATGTATCCAAAATGGATTTCACAAGGTTTCTCTCAAAAGCTTCGAATTAACAAAGTAGTATCAAGCATATGCTAACATTGTAAGCATCGTTTGTATTCTATTTAGTGTATGGGAGATGTACATATTTCAATTTGAATCACAACAATTGCAGGGTATGTATAAAATGGATTTGTTGAGAAATCTTATGAACCTATCAGGTAAAGAAAAAAAATCAGGTGGATTCAGATGATATACATGCATGCATCACTGCAGTTCAAACTGTGAAACCGTGCAGGTCCCTTTCTGTGATGTGTGTGAGATTTGAACACAAAACCACCTCTCTTCCTCTGTGCTATAATCATGTAAACCATTCTCAAGCTAAATCTATATTTATGAGTGTCTAAAGTATATATACAGAATTATGAATTGCTTGTTACTCAATACGGAGTAATCAACATTAGATTTTGTTGACCAATCTTCAAGCGTATTGCAAAACCCAGAAGCCATCACAAACATATCCTCAATTTTTGTAGACTTCTTTGGAACAGTTTTCTCTATCACTGGGAAACAACAGCGGTGATAACCTTTGCAGAACACCATTGTTCCATCATGTTTATTCGCATTTGAAGATTTCCAGCTCTCTTCTCCTCTCCTCTCCTTTATTAATCCCTACCTTGTAAGAAGGAAACAATCCATGGTGTGCATGTAACTTTTGAAGAAGGTCTTGTTACAGACACAACTAGAGCTTCAAAGGATAGCCACTTAAATATGTATGCAACTTCATTCATCACAACCTTTAGTCTAGTTTAAGAATGTGTTTGGCTTCCATCATTTTCTCTTTTCCTTCATATGGGGCAGTGCATTAGACCGATGGTTCTCAATATAGTAGGCAGCATGTCGACATAGATTTTGAAAGAAATACATGCCAACTAATAATGACAGCACAACCACCACCCATGAATTAAAGCATAGTAAGCATAAATCACCTTATCATATTTTAATTCTTTTGGGGTTCTTTTTCTCTGTGGAGTTTCATTTGTTTAAACCCTTATATATGATCGGTTTAATTTGTTTATGGCCATGTGAGTCCCCTCGACCATCTGGAGAAGATCTGAGGGATGTCTCATCTGGTGAGGGTTTTTCCTCACGTCCCCCGATTTTCAGTCTATAGGTTTTGATAGGCGGGATACGTTTTCATTTGGTATTCAGAAACATCCATCTTCTATGAAACCTCACCATAATCTGTTCCAGAATAAGCCAACACCTTTACAGACCATGCCAAAATGAAACAAAATGGAAAAAGCACAGGGCTCAAGTCCAAATGCCCAAGTCAAAATTTGCCAAAACAATAATATTTGTAGGTACAACAAGATCAGATATAGTGGATTCAGTGGATCAAGTAGTGCCAATCGCATTTAAAATAACAACAATTTGTGGTTAGCCTTTTTAGCTGTCTGATTATTTCATTTATTTTTGTATGCTGAAGAAAATTAATCATGTGGATTCAGATGATATGCAGTATCAAAACAGAATTTGGAACCAAAATTGCAGCATCCCATTGTCGCAATTGATCAATAGAATTTTATATATATAACCATATTTTCACAGTATAATAACTAAGGTCACAACAACCCTGGTTTAGATCGCAAACAATAGTGCCGAGGTTGTTGGAGTCTACGACATAGGCCCCCTTAGAATAGTAGGGCAAGAAGAGATGGAGAATATCATAGTTCCCAATTTTCTCAAATATGGCCCTTGCAATTTTAGTCCTAATTATAATGCTTGCCCACCCCGAAGCTACTTAATTTTCATATACATCTGGCCTTGGATATCAATCTCCTACAACTATCTCATCCCTCCCACCCCTACTAGCACTTCTTACTACTATGTTGGATAATTTGAAACCCCCGGAATCAAGGGGGAAATACAATGTTGTAAGTTCAAATTCAACCTCAATCCTGTTAACAACATTCGCTCTCTTTTTAAACTATGCACTGGTGAAAGATCTGTAGAAAAGATTGTTGTAGGTAGCTTGTAGCATTGTTTTACGCATAGGGTTGGAAAGACTATTTTGGACTTCTGGTTTGGCTGTTAAGCTTTATGGGATTCATTCCTTTGTTTAAAAAGGAAGAAAGCTCTACTTCGAGTATGATATCTACAACATAACTCTTGGTAGTCTACTATCCATGGTTTTAATAAAAATAAAAGGCCATATGTTCTGTTGAAGCCTGTAGCTTTTTCCCTCTGATAGTTGTGCTATCAAGCATCTACAACAGGTGTTGTGATTGTCAGTTTGATACAAGCTGTCACTTCTTACAATTTCCAAGAGTCACAGTGATGATGAATATATTGCCATCTAGAGCATTTCACCACAAGATTTTTCATTTCCTCTCCAAAGTGAACACCCCAAACTGTCACTTCTTAAGCTAAATTTCAACTACAATATTTCTTAATGCTCACTATCCATGGAGAATCAAAATTTCAGACCTATAGTTTTACTTATAATCTTATCGCTATTCTTTCATTGGGAATTTACCCACAATGACTTCATTTCTCGGGTCACTAATCAAATTGACGAAAATAATACTTGGAATTTGAGGTTTCTCTTAAGAAAATTAATAATGTAACATGGAAAAGTGTACAATGGTGTAGAAGAGTATGTGAAGAGGCTAACAATATTCAAGAAGAATGTGATGAGGGCAATGGAGAGCCAGGTTTTGGATCCCTCTGAATCACTTTCCTGCACCTAAAATTTTGCTTCGCGATGATTTGCCCACTAATTTTATCAACTTAAGTTTTAAAAATGCAACCGGAAACCACCATATCACTAAGGGGTCAAGGCAGTAGGCTGGAAAAGGAACATGTTATTTTCCCTCCAAATGTCATGGCCTTCCAAGCCTCACTCTATATAAATGTTTTACAAACGATTTATATTTTCCTGGCAAGGAGATTAATTGCAATATTATTCTGTCTCTCAAGAGAAAAACAGAGGAAAAACAAGGACCATTACAAAATGATTTATCCCAGGTGTAGCTGTTTGAGCACAAAATTTGCAACTGGCTTACTAACTATATGTTTGACAAAAAAATCCAATTCATATAGTTTTGATGTACATCCCTATGTTGTTTAACACTCCCATAGAACAGAACAACTGATGCATTGGGAGAGTACAGTTGGGAACACTGCCATGACACCCACCATTTGCAAGTAGGCAGTCAAGTAGATGGCCCAAAACCTGTGAAGGTCGTTAACACTATGAAAACGTGACTAATCAATTATGAACATGAATAGATCATGGTATGAGTGAAAAAGGGACAAGTATTGTTACAGTTACATAGATAATGATATGAGTGAAATAGGGATAGGTATTGTTACAGTTACATGTTCAACCATTCAAAATATAAGAAATGAAATGAAGGTATTTGGGTACCTTCATTTCAATTTACAAATCTACTTAAAAAAAAGTGTCTACTTCATTTCATTACGGTTTTCCCACAAAATAATTTTTAAACAACCCCAAATTAATTTGTAAACCCTCACCAAAAAAATTATTCATTTCAAATTTTCTATTTTAAATTGAAAAAAGAAAAAAAAAATTGTTGGCTCATTGTTGCATGCACAAAGGCATGCGACTGCTAGTTACCTACGTAAGAGGAAAATAGGTTGGTTGGTTGGCATATGATATCTTCAATTGGAGTGAGGTTGTAAGTGAAGTGATCTCTTCACTGACAGTAGTCATGATCTCCAATTTTCGGTAAGATGCAGACTTAGGTTGGAGTTTGCTAATCAAGTACCAAGAACGGGATGAGGAAAGGAAGAAACTTGAGAAGGAAGGTGTTGCCCAGAATTGGATGCCATTGGAATTGAATGATATTTGATTTGATGGCCCAATTGGACCATGGCGATATTACTTTGCATATATGAATCCCTTGGTGATGAGCATATATAGTTTTTTGATAAAAATGTAATTGTCACTATCTATTTCGAGTTGTATTGCCTGTGGGTCTTTTGAATTTTGTGAGGCCTGGTTCTTATTTGATGCAATGGACAAACCAGTGGACCTTTTCTTACTATGTATGTATATCTCTTTATTTAGTGATTGTAGTTGTAGTTGGTCTATCAGGGAAGTGTCTAGCTTCCCGAGGGCAGAAATTTTGGAGAGTTACGTGAATGTAATATTCCAAATTTTGTTACATTAATATATTAAAAAAAATTTACTGACTAAAAAAATAGAAAAATGTTTTATAACAGGGACAAGATAAAACATGAATTATCATCGAGAATGTGAAATGAAAGTAAGAGATGCAGTACACATGGCATGATAAGAAATCAAAGTGTAAATGAATGAAGAATCATGATAATCCTAACATAGATGACATAAGAAAAAAAGTCTTCTAATAAATGACATGAAACACATAATTCATGTTCAAAGTCACCCGTGCCACCATGCAACTTTGAAGGCATCTTTGCATCATCTACATGCTAAACAAGAACATGAAAACATAAAACCAAGTAAGGAAAGGAAAAGCACAAAAAAATGTCGAGTAATAAGAGGATTAAGTATATCTAAGTAATGCTCATGTTAATTAGTTTCTATTTTGAATGTCACCTTTAACCTTAATATAGGGCCTGACATAACAAACAAGATTGATTTCTTAATACACATGATTTTATTTCATATGATTCACCTTATCAAGTGAGGGAGTTGTGTGACCTTTAGTATACTTAATTTTCATCTTCCCTTTGTCTTAAATTTATGTGTAGGCATAGAAGATATATTGGGTTATTTATCTTGGCATATAGCTAGATGAGGAGAGGATGAAAGACAGGTTTAGTAGACGTGTAAGTCATTTGGATATTAGAAGAAGAAATATCAAAGATAAGTTATGAGAGAATATTGGACTTGATAATATTGTTACTTGTTTATTATAGCCTTATATGAAATGGGGTAAGAGAAATAGTCTTGACACAAAACATGAGCTAAATTATTGAAAGAACTATAAATAAAACAACATCTATAAAACAATTGCAAAGCTTTATAATAGACTATTTCAAATAATAAGACTTATTAAAAAAAATTTAATTTGATTTAGAATAATTTAGATTTCATTTCAAATAATATGTAGACTATATTCTAAATAAACAAGTCATATTTTAAAAAAATAGATCAAATTTCTTTTCAAATAAACTAAACTTTTATTAACTATGGGAAACTATAGGATATTATAAAATTAACAATACATTTCTAGCAAACTTGACATAATTAAAATAGATTAAACTTAAATGAATAAATTTTTATAATTTGGACTTATAAATAGGTTATATTTTTTAGTTTTATTCAATATTTTTTCTAAAGTAATATAACAAAAACTTTCATATTTAAAAATAATAAAAATCATGATCTTTTGAATGAAATTTTCCTTTCTATTAAGATATATATTTAACCATGTATCTAGATTATTGATATGTATAAAATACATCACATCCACATATTTTTTCCACTCACAACTTCAAATGTTTGGACTCAAATCATGTCACAATATTATACCATATAAGTAGCACAAGCAAGAAACATTACAACATTACTTCATTTGCTCATAATAGACTACAATATCCAAAATAATACATAGGACATAATGTGGGAACGATTTGACAAAAAGTAAAGAAAGAACAATTTTCTAGGCCTAGGATGTAGATGTAGAGAAACTTTCCTCGTTTCCTAACTCAGTAGTATTTCTACTTCTCTCAATAGTATTTTTTTCAACATTAATAAAAGGTGTGATATCTATTGGTAGTTGATGAGTTTTAGGGGTACCAAGAAATGCACCTCTAATTGTATTTAGTCTATCAACTATCTCAATCATATTAGGTCGCTCTTGAGGTAACTCCCTTGTGCAGAACAACCCAATTTGTATTGATTGAGTAAGGCATTCCATTACCACTGGTGTCTCTGAATCATGATCACCTATAAGCAGGAAATTATCGACCACATTGGAAATTCTATTTGGAAAATGCATTTCAGTCCATTTTTGTAGATTGATTCCTTCAATAAACATATCATCTGTTGGCTTCTTTCTTGTCAACAACTCTAAAAGTAAAATTCCATAACTGTATACATCTCCTTTTGTAGTGAGATTTCTACCCATTCCATACTCTATAATAACAATTAAAGAAGAATAAATTACTCCCAAGTCATTTGGATCATACGATGGTTTATAATCTAAACAAAGGAAACTGATGAAAAGTAGAGGGCGAAAAAAAGAAATTTGTACCTGGTGCAATGTAGCCAATAGATCCTTTAAGTGCATCCGTAGAAGTCAAAGAATCCATGGAACTGCTGAAAATAAGATTAGAAATGCCAAAATCTGCTATGTATGAAGTCATGTCATCTCCTAATAGAACATTGCTGGGCTTGAGGTCACAGTGAATCACTTGAACATAACAATAATGGTGAAGATATGCCATCCCTTGTGCTATCTCCATTGCTATCCTTATCCGATCACTCAAATTTAATCTGCATCTACCCCCTTCATGAGGGTATAGCCATTTCTCTAAACTTCCATTTGACATGAATGGAAGAATAAGAGCTTTGAAATCAAGGTTGGAGCATATTGAAATGATTTTAATTATATTACGATGTCGAACTCTCTTTAATGCATTGCATTCTCTACTAAAACTTTGGTGAGCATGTTCATCTGGCAACTTGAGAACTTTGACAGCTATATATGTACCGTTCTTTAGAATACCTTTATAAACCGACCCAAAACTACCAACTCCTAGAAGATTTTGATCACCAAAGCCACCAGTTGCATCTACAAGTTCTTTATATGAAGTTTTTTGAAACCATACTTTGAGAGTAGGAATATTCAAATGTCTGCCTGATCTATAGGAAAATACTACCAATAGAAAAGACATGATGAAAATTGCAATCCCAACCACAAGAGGAATTATTACCTTTTTGGAGGCTGATGGGTGTTTGTGATCGAAATGAGAGCATGGTGGCAAGTTTATCCATCCACCACAAAGGCCAAGATTTCCCATAACTTCTGTGGCATCAAGTGTTGTGAAAGCTCCTCCCTTTGGTACCTCTCCAGTTAACTTGTTTGAAGAGAGATTGAGATGCTTGAGCATTTTCATCTTTTTGAAAGCTGACGGTATCATCCCTGACAAATTATTGCAAGAAAGATCCATGTATATCAGATTTTGTAGATCTGCTATTGATGCTGGGATTGGTCCCTCAAAAGTATTCCCAGAAAGATTTAGATATTCCAACCCCTTGCAATCTGTGAGTGCTTTAGGAATGGCCCCAGAAAAATTGTTTTGAGAAACATCTATAGCTAAAACCATTACCATTTTGCTCATTTCCAAAATAGAACCTTGCAATAAATTTCTAGAAACGTTGAAATAAAACTGGAGATTTTGAAGACCTCCAATTTCAGGAGGTATATTTCCTGTTAGTTTGTTGTATGCCAAGTCCACCAATTCCAAAGTCTTGCATCTCCCTAAACTGGCTGGTATTTTCCCTGATAGCTGATTGTGACTAAGATAAAGGTCTCTTAATTGTGGAAGCTTGCCAAGACTATCAGGAATTTGTCCTGAAAGCATATTCCCACTGAGTGATAATGATCCAAGCCTTTTTGATTGGCCAAAACTTTGTGGAATTCTTCCCTGTAAACTGTTTGTGTGCAGATATAATCTTTCCAGATTTGGAAGTTTACCGAGTGCAAATGGAATGGTCCCATTAAACTTGTTTGTTTCTAGGTATAATGTCGCCAAGTTTGTCAGGTTACCAATCTCATCTGGTATGGTTCCCCCAATTTCATTAAAGCCCAATCCTAAATAAGAGAGAGAATTTGAAAAGCGGCCGACAGAAGTGGGCATGGCGCCAGTGAGATAATTAAATCCCAATTCCAGCAGTTCCAAGCTGGAGCAATTAGTTAGCACTGTTAGAATAGACAAGCCACTAATTCCACTCACAAAATGATTTTGCCACAAACTAAGCCATTGGAGCTGCTGCATTTTCCCAAATAGCAGGGGCACCGTGCCGCTCAGCTGGTTGTCCTCTAAAACCAGCCGTTGCAGCTGAGTCCAATTACCCACTGAGCTGGGTATTTCTCCAGTGAGTTGGTTTCCCCACAAAAGCACTTGTTGCAACTCTGACAGCCTTCCGAACTCCCGTGGAATTGGGCCATTTAAGAGGTTCCGATGTAGCCCCAACAACTGGAGACGAGTGCAATTTGAAAGGGCAACTGGGATAAATCCTGTTAATTTGTTGGTGTCAAGACTAAGCAAGTTTAGCTGACTTAGCGTACCCAAATCAGCAGGAATACCGCCATGGAGTCTATTTTCGGCCAAATCAAGCTGACTTAAAAAGGACATGTTTCCCAAGAAAGGTGGGATAATGCCTGTCAGTTTGTTGACTCCTAAGATCATGGTTTCTAAATTTGAAAGAAAACTAAACTCAGAGGGAATCCTTCCACTTAAATTGTTAAACGACAGTATGAGAGATTGTAAAGAATGACAGCCTCCAAGAGAGGATGGAATGTGACCTTGCAAACTGTTTTTAGACAAGCGAAGGACTCTCAAGCGGAATAGCCTTCCAAGCTGATATGGAATATGACCCTCCAAGCTATTATTTTTGAGATCAAGTATTCTAAGGAAGGAAAGATTACCCAGAAATGGAGAGATGGGGCCATATAATCCCATACCTGTGAGATTCAAGGAAACCACTCGCTGTCGGCGAGGGGAGCAGGAAATGCCAGTCCAATTGCAGAAGGTGTGATTGGGAGACCAGTCGGACAAGGAATGAAATGGATCCAAAAGCAGAGCAGACTTGAAAGCAATGAGAGCTTGGTGATCAGAATAATTGGAAGGCTTGAATCCAATGAGAGCAGGCAGTGCAGAAAGACAAAAAAAGAGTAGCAGAGGAGGCAGCATCGTCGTCATCTTCATTCTTGGCCAAAAACATGTGTGTGGTTTAAGAGTGAGGTTCGTTTTTAAACTTTCTCCAGGGGTGATGAATGATGGGAAGACTGAAGATGAGCTGCAAGACTTGCCTTTGTTTGGAGCTTTAAATGCATGACTTTGTTACAGAGATTAAATGACGAGTTTGACTGTTGCCCCATGCATACATCCGATCCATAGCCACTGTTGCCCCATGCATACATGCCCATGCCCATACATCGGTCAAGTCAATTTTCTTGGAGGTCACGCTGTTGATGGAAAAGGTACACATGTAAAAATTGGTCCTATTCAATGTTTTGCTTTTTTCTTCTTAGCAAGCACTATTTCCTTGGTTTTTTTTGGCAATAAATATTTTTCATCTTTAATATATTTCATGTTTAGTTAATGGTTTTAACATTTAATATGTTTCACTTTTTTAAAACAATATTAAAAAGGTAATATTTAAATTTGAATTTCTTATATTTATTTCAGTTATATATATATATATATATATATAAAATTTCAATTTCATATTATATTTTAATTATGATATTAAAAATTTTGAATTATTTTTATTTTCTGAATTTTAATAGCTTTTATATTATAATGTATAACAAAATTTTAAAAATTTATATTTTTTCTATTTAATAATAGATTATGTAGTGTGATGTGGAATTTAATAATAGATCATAGACTGATTTAGAATTTATAATTTTTTCTATTTTTCTATTTTTCCTATTTAATAAATAGCTTTTTTTGGTAACCAATATATATTTCTCCAAAAAAATTTCCACACAATTAAATTGAGAAATACGAATATAATCAATAATAAATTATACATTCAAAATCAAAAAATGTTTTATATTTAATTATATGATTAATTAACTATGGCAAATAAAATAAGTTTAGATTTTTTAATTTTTTTTTGCTATTATAGCTATTTCATTTAATTTATATTATATTTTAAGAATTAGATTGAAGGTTAAGTTTAATCTTGTATTAAAATAAATTTAGTGATGATTTATAATTAATATTACGTATGTATTATCAAAATAATAAAAAATAATGAAATATTAGATTTAAGGTCATGTTTGTTAATATATTTTATTATTAAAACTTTAATTATGTAGATTAAGTTATAAATATTGTGTGTTTGAAGTAGGCATCTAAAAGTTAATTAGTAGGATTAAGTAAGACCTAAATAGTTAAAATGCAGAATTTAAAATTTTAGGTTCATTTTTAAAAAGGCACAGTGATATAAGTTGAATGGTTCTAAATGAGTCAATAAGATTCAGATCATGCCCTATATGTGCAACTTATGAATTTGAATTTAGGTTAATGACAAATTTGAGGATCAAATTTAAAACTAATCTTTAAGAGTGAAAGCAAGTAAAAATAAATAAAGTTCAAATTATGTACTAATTTTTAATAAAATGATATCCTTTATACACTTGTCATTCTAGAGAAATGAATGGATAAAAAAAATTGGAAATAATATATAATTAACACTTATTAAGTATATCAATTTTATCTTTTATTTTGTATTTCACAATATTAATAAATATGTAACGAATATAAATCTATTGTTTATAAAAAGAAAGATTTGTCTACTTTAAAGAAAAATAATTTATTTTTGAAGATGAAAGACTTAATTCCATTAATCCACAAAATAAAATCTTTCTAAATTAAGTACTGGTTTGAACACATATAATTCTTAAAAATCTTTACTCAAGACATGACCAACACTTATTTGGATATTCACATGTTGATAATCTTTATAATATTATCCAAAAAAAAGCTTAACTATACATGAATAAAATTTACTAAACATATTGTTTTATTAATCTCAACAGTTTTTACATTCAAATAATTTTTTAATCCATTAAATTAAAACATTGTAAAAGATGAGCATATGTATGTATGAATTTACTATTGACTTGACTTATTTATACTCCTGGACATGAAGGATCATGGAGTGTGATCTGAAACAAGTTGATGGAAAAATACTACATAGTCAAAATCTAAAATCCAGAACTATTTATTTACTTCCTACATTTGTGTAAGTGATCTATAGTTATTTATTAATTTGTCTATAATGCAATACGATAGAAGGTGCATCATTATGGGCTAAATTAGAAAGTACATTTAATGAGCTCATAAGAACATGGGGTTTATTTCTAATTCCTAGACAATGGACATTGAAAGATTTTAAATTTATCATTTTTCATAATTTTAAATTTATCATTTTTTATAATTTTAAATTTTCATTTTTCATATTTTAAATTTGTACCTAAATAATAGTATAGAACATAAAGTTAGATTATCTAAAATTATATATTTACAATTAATCTACATAATTAGATTTTAATAATAAAATTTAATAATAACTATGATCTTAAATTTAATACGTAATTATTTTTTATTATTCATAATACCTAGATAATATTAATTATAACTCATCACTAAATTTATTTTAATATAAATTAAAATTAATCTTCAATCTAATTTTTAAAATATAATATTAATTTAATGAGGTAATTATAATACTAAAAAAATTCTAACTTATTTTATTTAAAATTTGTAATAAATAGCTAATTAATCATATAATTAAATATAATTTTTTTAAAATAAATAAATCTAAATTCTAACTTAAAACATAAAATAAAGAGCTTAAATATGCCTTCCTTTAACCAATCATACTTTTTATCAATTATATTTTCTGATTTTTAATAGCATATCTTTTAATATTGTCATTTATTAGTTATTATTATTACTAGTTTATTATATTTATATGTAAATATATGTATATATATGTTTGTGTGTGTGTACTATAATCACCTCAAACATTACCAATACTTATGCACAAATGTATCAGTAGTCCTTCAAAAATTGTGCTCGAAATGCTTATGCATAGATTTGGGTGAGCAAGAAGTGAATGGTAATTGGAATACGATCAATAATTGGTGCTATTCACTTATCCCTATGGTACAAAAACAATTGTATTGAATGCTCATCTAGTATATGGGAGACTATATTACTTCCAATAATCATTGCAAAATCTTGTGGAGTAAAAGCATTGCTTTGTTGTAGGTTACTCAATAACTTCTCATGTGATACTTATAGGCTCACTCCATACCTCCAATAAATGTAGAAGACCCTTGATTAGGATTGCACCCTTAATCATGACCCTGTTAGCAAGAACACGTATACTTCTTCCAATGTTCATGTCCAACCCATTTCCACCTTTTCCTCGACACTCGATGACAGAGGATTAAGGGGTTTTGTAGTATCTGGATGAATGGTAAATCCCTAATGGAATTGTACCTGCATATCAGTACCTATCAACTAAGTGCCGCAATGACAGAGGTGATATCTTTGGGTTATTAATTATGTAAGTGAATCTTGGATGCAGTATGTTACCCTGTGGATCATAGATCCAGCTAGACTATTAAGGTTCCATTGAGTACTTTTGTCGAAAGGATTTGATTCGTGAAGTTGAGATGTAAATGCCAGATTAGTTATGTGTTAAGTCTTAAGTTTATCTTGGATTTAATTAATAGTTGAGGTGATGATTCTAGTAACTCCTACGAGGAGGATGAGTAATGCTTCAATGATGTATTATATGATTATACCATAGTGATATTTTCGTGATATTATGAGAACCCTGAACAAGGATTTGTTAGATCCTAGACTAATAGGATTAGTCTGCATTTTGTTTTCCTAGATTAGGAAATTTAATCATACTTGTGATAAGAATTTTATAGGACCCGACTGTTTTGGTTACCCCTTAGCGATGTTGAATCATCGATTTATCTTAAATATTATACTAAGGAAAATTGAGATACTTGGACTCATTCGATTTACTGTTATGTTATGATGGACATGTTAGACTATACATTTTGTCGACTCTGTATGTGGATCCATGATTAGTGGATTTGGATTTGATCATGTTAGACTTTATTATTATCTTCATGTTTTGAGAACCTGAAGATTATCTTATAATGATGATAGATTATGGATGATCTTGATTTCAATTGAACTATGAATTGAATTATGCAAATTAAATTATGAATTATATATGCAATTGAAGTATGAATTGAGTTATGCAAATGGAATTTATTTAATGTGATTATTGAATCCTATATGATTACGTGGAGACAATTGAATTATGACATTTCTTCTGTGTGATTGAATGTTCAATTGAATTGTGTTAGATCATTACTTTTTATATGATTCCTTGCATGCAATTGAGTTAAGATTAATGTGTGGATATTACATCTTGTATGTTTATATATGATGGTTTTCTTCCTTGAATTACTGATGCTGCATTTAGGTTTTGCAGGTGGAAGGACCATGGAAACATTCGGGGAAACCACATTGAATGCTTGTGCTACCAGTAAAGCCAAGGCCCCGTCTATTGAAGAGACCAGGGCCTCGTTGTGAAGTGTTTTATTTTGTAACCGTAATGTGAATGTATGTGTAAGATTGTTAAGTGTTGTAATATGTTGGACATACCTTAATTGTGATGTTAATTATGTGAGTGTCACTTGACACTAGAGTTATTTGTTAACTAAGGTATGTCATGTGATTGGAGTGCGAGAGCAAATCCTAGAAGCTTCCTCGAGGGGGTATTCTAAGTGCATCATCTTGTCTTAGGACCCCTAAGTGAAGTCATACCTTACATTTTCGTGCATAAACTGAACCATGGTTTTTGGAGGGTTAAATAGGACCCTAGGGGGTAGTTTCATGCATTTTTAGGTAGCCCATTTCTTGTACCCATAGGGTAGGGGTAATTTTAGCATGGGAGAAGCCATATATTGACTTTTTGTCCCCTCCAATAGTGCCCATTTAATCTTGGACGAAATTTGCAACTTGCATCATGGACCCAGAAGTACTTCCTAGGACCATCTTAATGAGGGTTGTGGAGAGTTGGTCGGGGAGTCCCTTTTAGTAGAACTTTTAGAGGGGATTGGGGTTGTTCACCCACTCTCTACCTTTAGAGACCACTAAACTTGGAGAAGGAGAAAGCTAGGGATAGAAGAAGGAGAAGGCTCAAAACTTCATCATTTTGCATTGGATCATAGGTTGGAGGATCTTGCTCTTCATCTCTCTCATTTTGTTGTAGATGAATCTTGTAGTTGCAATTTTTGTTAAGTGTTTTAGCTCCCCATGGTTGGTCATGGTGAGAGCATGAAATGGCATTTATATTTTCTTTTGTGATGGTGTTTTGGGTTGTTTACTCTTGGCTCAATCACCCTTGGGAGGGAAGAGCAACCAAGAGGGGGTGTGGAGATGGAGGCAACATTATGCGTAGAGTTTCTGTAATACCTCTCCTATGGTGATACTTAGACTTTGCTGATTTGGACATTTTATTATGATGGTCAGGACTATACATTTACATTTATATTTTGTGAATGATGATATGATGGATATGCTCATTTATGGTTATCATTTATATGTTTATGAGATTTTTTTATATGTTTTATGGATCTAACCCAATGATTTGAATCTAACCATTATCATGATGTTTTATGTTTCATGGATATGTGTCTGATGTGTTTTCATGACTCAAGATGAAGTCGTAGTTACTCACTTAGCTGAGGTCCACACAATGTATCGATCCTGGTCATCTGCTTGTATATATCTAATTTGTATATCCATATGTATATATATGCATCTCTTCTCGGTGATGCAGGATTGCAGGTACTGGGTATTGTCTCCACCTGGCTCCACAGGTCTGAGCGATCCCTCAAAATCCTCGATCGTCGTTGTTGTTACGGAGATGTCACCAGGTTCCACAGGAAGAAACTTCACCTTTGATCCTTTTATCCTTAGGTGGGAAGTGTTGATTCAGTCCCTTGTGTGGATGTATTGTGTGATCTTGTATTTGTTGGATTTGTGGATCTTGTAGCTAGTTCTTGTCTTCAGAGTATATTGATGTGAATCATTGTTCATTGAAGGTATGATTTAGCAATTTATCTTTAGTAGTAGCTACTATTATACTAGCATATCTCATTAGGAACGAGTCGGTATGTGATTTAAATCATGTGATTTTAATACCTATAATAATGAATAATTTTATGGTATTATTTTATAATACTCATAATAACAAAGTGACTACGACAATAGTAATAATAAAATATTTTAAATAAATAGTGGAAAAATCAAACTTATGTTAGTAGCTACCTGATATACATTTTAGAATGTGGATTAGTGTATGGATAAATAATATATTTTATAATAATGTTATTTTAATATTTAATATTAATAATAATGTGTCTTATTTATGGTATATGTACCATAAGCATATGGGTGCACACATATGCCTATGAATACATATATTAATATATTATTATATAATAAATTAATTAGTTGTGTGAAGGAAACTATTCTTATGTTATTTTTATAAGTGGTAATTAGGATTGGTAAATCCTATTACCATAGTTAAATAAGTTAGTAAATTAATTTTGTGATTATATTATTTATTTTAACACCCTTAAATTTAGGGAACATAGATTATAGTCTTATTTAAAATGTATTCACCTTTACGGGAATGATTTTTGCTAACCATCCCATTAACTATTAACGAATGGCTAGTTGAGATGGTTGCATCGGTTGGATTACCTGTGCAACCACCTCCTCCATTCTATTTACAGGAAAGGCTTTCTTGTGTATGGGAGTTGGGGAGAAGAATTGATTTCGAGAAGAGGATTAGTATTATTATTGTAGAAAAATTGATATTTTTAAGGAGAGAAGTCCTTTATTCAGTGAGTTTGGCATTTGGATTGTTACGGGTAGAAGCTGGAAGATTGCAAGCAAAGGGATTCAAAGGAGAGCTAGAAACATTGGAGAGGATTTGATCTTCCTTCATCAACCGGTCTCCGCAGGACTCCAGGTTGGAATCCATACTGAGAGATTATTCTCTTTTATATTAAGAATGTTTGTTATGTTTCAATGCGGCTGTATATGTTTATTTGTATCCATATGTGCAAAATATTTATACATTATTCTGTGAGCCATTTATATGATATTGTATTATGCCTGATGTAAATACATTATTGTATTATGTCATTAATTTCTATATCATAGTAGCTGTTTATACAAATATATACAAATTGCTATAATAATGAACAATGACAGCCGCTTATTTAAGCATAGGATGAATTCGGAAATAGATTATTTGTATATAGTTTATCAATAAGAAATATGGGTAGTATTCTATATTTTATTTGCTGTCAAAATAAATAATATATCTATTAGCTGTCAAAATAATATTATGCTTAAATAAAGTTATACTTGAATAATTATGTATGTTTAAATAAAGTTGTGCTTCAAAAATTAATAAATAAATTATTAATGTAAAACAATAAAAATAAAAACAAAACTATATAGTTATAAAGTTATGCATAAACAATTATAGATGCTTAAATAAAGTTTTGTTTTAAAAAAAAAATGATTTATAAAAAAATAAATTAATATAAAACAAAACAAAAAAAAAATGAAAGAGTTTGGAAGTGGGGGCCACCACCTTCCCCACTCTCCTCACGGTTCCCAACCGTAGCACTAGCAGGCACTGCTACGACAGTACCTGACTGCTATGGCAGCAGGTACTGCAGTAGCAGTACCTGTGAGTTGGGAAAGCGCACAGGGTGCTAGGTCAATGGGGTGCGGGGCCCACAAGGTCCCCCCATAAGTCACTTCTAAATTATCTTCTTTAATTTAATTTGTGGTAGGGGTTTTATTTGTTTTTAGATTTCAATGAATATTAAATTTAGGATACTTAGATTGCTATTAAATTTAGTTATGGTTTAATAGGAATTTCATAGTCTAGTTGGTTTATAAATATTTGGTGGAAATTATAATTGTTTATTTAAATTTTTAAATATGGGTTTTAATAATATCCGCTTTATACAAGTATAACATTTAAGTATAAGTTTACGTACTTAATTCCTTATACTTTAAGATATACTTGTATAAAGGGATTAGGTACCTTTCAAATTGATTGGAATAGGTTTTAGATTTCTAGGAGTTAAGCTCCAACTTCTAGATTTTAGATTTTAATAAAATTAGACTTAGTCAAATTTCAAACTTAGATGGAAATTTATGGAACATTATCTTTTGGCATATGGAAATTTGTGAAAACCTTAAATATGTTTGGTGGAGGTTATATCCAATGCATTTAGATGCCTTAATAGGGGTTAGGATGTGTTTAGGAAGCAGTTTAGGGTTTAGGGTTGTCTAAAGGATCAGGACATTCTAAACATCCTTAAATGTTCCTAATTTTCCTAAACGTTCATAAACTATCTTATTATTTTCTACTCTTTGATGCAATCTTACAAATGTGTTTATGATATGTTTCTACTATGTTTATGATGTGATTGTGAAATGGGGGTTAAGGGTAGAAAACCTAACGACACCTAGTGAGTGGCTCTCAGTGCGGGGCTGGGGCCCTAAATGGCTAGAACCAGGATAACCGACTGAAGAGTTATTTAACAAGTGAAAACTTAATTAAACTTATGGGAATGGGTTAAAACATTAAAAAGATTAAATGTGCCTCACCCATGCCATTAGCACTAGTAAAGGCTATGGATGGGAGTGGGAGAAGGTACCTATGTGTAGGTACGATCGAATAGCACTTGTCAGTACAAAAGGCATTCGATCCCGTATGTGCCTACTTGGGGGCCAGGGCCCGGAGTGGCTAGTACCAGGACAACCCAAGGAGTGAGGGCTATGCGATGACACTCACTTAGGTTGTTGCTTAGAGTTTCTACCAAAGCCTTAGAGCCTTTTGGGGAAATATTCATACTTTGATCATCTTTTATTTGCTATTGGGAAAGGTTACCCAACCCTAGGTTTGGCCTAGCTATTCCTTCTTTGTGGACCTTGGTGTTTATCTCCTAGCACGGGGGAGTGGGCCTTTGGGTTTCCACATGGTTGGGTGGTAAATATTTTATCGAGGTATCTTTTGCGGATGCAGTGTTTGAAGATTCATGCTTGCTTATGTACCAGTTTTTGAAGAATAAAGGCTTTGTGATTATCTTTCATGATGTAAAGTTATTGTTACCTCTTGAGCGGAGATGCATGTAATGTAATCATTGATGTAATTTAAAATGATGTATCTGGAATGGGTAGATTTAGGAAAAAGGGAAAGGGAGATGTGAACTTTATGTATATGATCTATGTTGAAGGATTTTGTACCATTTCAAGTATGTTAGTATGTTTCTTATTATTGATTAAGTGAAAAAGGCTATTGAAGAACAAATGTATTTATTGCAATGTATCAAATGATTTAGATGATTCTATTTGATTTAAAGGTTAGATTGTTCATAAAGAATACTTAGGAATATAGATGGTTTTTAAATGGAAAGTTGAAATGAAAATATTTTGTATTTCTTAAAGATATGATGCAATTGGCTTTGGGAAATAAATCTTGTTGTTAGTTTACTTAATGGATTTGAATGAATCATGCACTAAATAGAAGGGAACCTTGGGAGGAAACTAAGTTTAAGTTTTGTTCTTATAATTGTTTTAAAAATTCAAAATTTTTCATAAATTATTACTTAGGTTTTCTTTAATAAAGAGAATCTTTGTTCTCTTCCCCGGTTCCCTTGCGGAGCATGACAGTTTCCTCCATGTGTGGGGAAGGATAAGCTTGGGTGTGTTGTCCCCAAGTAGCCTTTGCATTTGAAGCCCAAGGGGCATTTTTGGGGTTATAAGGAGGGATTTGGCCTTGTGTGCCATTGATATGAGATACGTTGTTATGGAGGTCCATGTGTGGCCTTGACATTGTTTATTGTGGTCCATGTGTGGCCTTATTATGGCATTGGCTTCTCCATGTGTTGCCCATTCACACCCTATTAAAGGATCAGATTTGATCCTATGTTTTATCCTTGAGGGAATTTGGGATCTATTTGTTTGATTTCATGTGAGTGCTTGAGTTTGTGTATGTATCCTATTCTTTGTGGTTTCCCCAAGCTCGGGGGTGGCCTCATGAGAGGCCTAGGATGGGAGGTGAGCTCCCATGGTCGTTTCCCTTTTGCCTTGTATGTATTTGCAGATTTGTGGAAGCTCAAAGAGGAGCTGTCATGGAGGTTTTCATCTTTTGGATGGTTGAGAGAAGACATCCCTTTTGTTCCATTGTGAATCACTCTTTGTATTTAGATTTCATTTGATGTAAAAGAGAATGTAATGCCTTTCATTTGGAGCTATTGTGAAGATGAAATGGATGAGAGACTGTTATTATCTTGATCTTTCATTGTGTGGAATTATTCATTGCAATGCTTTGTTGAAACTAGGATGTTGTAAACTTTATTGATGTATTTGTAAATGAGTTGAAATGGATTTCTTAATGTTTATGATGAATCCTTGCATACGTAATTAAAGATTTCTATCTCTTACTATAGTTGAAATTACTCTCCTTTTTGCAATGAGTTCTCAATATTCATAGAATAGATATTGTATCAATTTCAATAAGATTTCATATTTTGGTTGAAGTAGGAATATTGCAGATTCATATATGATGATCTGAATGTCATGATCATTGAAAATAATCTCCATTTGATTCATATCACTCTTTTAGTCCTATAAATTGTAATGAAACAACTATGAAGAAATGAACAAATTAGTTTTTATGTTGATATCTCAATTGATTTGCAATCAAACTATACCTAATCCTTATTGTTACACTATCAATTGTAAGACTATAGACTTCCTTATGCATTAAGGAGACTAATTAAATGAGGAAGATATACTACTCATAGTTTGCAAGAAGATGTAAAAATAGTGCAAGCAAAATAACACTCTCCAGATTTTAAGAGAGCAAAATGCTCTCTGGATTTTGTACGAGATAAAAATCCCATACAAAATCCATACCGCAGTCATTTAAATATAATATTCTTGCCACCTTAATATGTAGTAAACTAATAAAATATAAATTACTTTCATATCCCCTTAAATCATTATTATCTTCCCCTTATCTAGGCGCATGTGGAGGGATGTCTAGTCTTTGCTTTAAATGCAAACCTTTTGATTGGTCAAGATTGTGTCCTTGAGCTGACACATCATAAACCTTTTTCTGAATGCATTAACCTTCTTGTCTTCAAAACCTGCGCATGCTTCTTCTTGCCCATGCTTAGCATTAAATTAAATTTGTATGGGTACTATTCCATGTCATGGACAAAGTAATGGGACCCACTTTGACTTCCTCTTTCATGTCTCCCACTTCCCCATGCTCAAGTTGGTGCAGGTCATGGAGATGGGCAATAAAACTTGAAATAAATTGCCTTCCCTCCTTTGCTTTGTTTTATGGCTTTAAGTTTGGTGGGCCCAAGTCTTTTTAGGCCTGCCCCCTTCTTATTATAGCCTTTATTCCCCCTTACTTGGCGCCAACTTTGGGGGACTATTTCAACTCCCTTAAATAGCCCACCTTTTTTAACTTGCTTTATGATGTTGTCTTTTTCTAAAGGCACGTGGATTGAGGGAGATTCCTAGGGAGCTAGGAAGAGGGATAGTGAGCTAGGCTAGGAAGCTAGGGAGATAGGAAGTAGCTTAGGTTATTTAGGTAGTTTAGTTATTGTTAAGTGAGCTTAGATTGTTAGTTAAATTAGTATTTTGTATTAATGTCATGTTAATAATAATAGTTAGATGTTAGTTGACAATGTTTTAAATATTTATTTTGCTATTTATATATGATGTCATATAACTAGATTTATGACACGTATGTAATGATAATTAATATATTATAATATATTAATTAATTAATAATTATATTAATTAATTAATAAATTATAATTAATTTCATATATACAATTTAGTTTTAATCTTTGAATATACATTATTAAATAATGTTTCCTTTAGATTTATTAATTAGTTAATAGGTGCATTGATCTATTGGAATAATGTAATCATTAATTGAATTAATATGTACTCATTTTGAATAGAAATTAGTATAGACGATTATTGAAATTTATATTCAATATTTTTCGTTAGCTTCCAATTTAATTTTCATAATCGAATTGGTCTTGAAATTTACATAATTGGAAATGGTTAACCTATCTAAAGAATAACATTATCAATAAACATTTTATTCCTCTTAGATAATCTAAAGGACTAATAGATTAACGTTTGACAAAATTGATCGTCAAGTTGATTAACGAACTTGATTTATATTGAATTTCATCTAGCATCCTTCGTTAAACAACTTGTTGAGGTTTGACCTCTTGTCGCTTTGGGACTTCGTCATTAGCACTTTTGTCCCGCATCGTGAACGTGGAACTTATAACCTTTTAAAAAAAAATTGTTGGTTGTGTTTTGGCCCGAACTTTTGGGCATTACATGTAGGTTGCTCAATAACTTCTCATGTGATACTTATAGGCTTATTCCATACCTCAAATAAATGTAGAAGACCCTTGATTAGGATTGCACCCTCAACAATATCCTTGTTAGAAAAAACACATATACTTGTTCCAATGTTCATACAAATGTGAGGAATCACCCATCAACATAAATAAGTAAAAAGGCACTAACATAGGTTGTGCTATCATAATTTGATGTATCACAATTTATTGTCTATTTACATATACCAAGGTTGGCGTAGAGAGGGGGGTACTTTGGATATGTCAATTATATATATATATATATATATATATATATATATATATATATATATATATATATATATATATATATATATATATATATATATATATATATATATATATATATATATATATATATATATATATATATATATATATATATATACACACACACACATATATATACACATATATATACACATATATATATATATAGATATATATATATACATATCTATATGTATATGTATATATATATACATATATATATATATATATATATATATATATATATATATAATATATATATATATATATATATATATATATATAATATGTATATGTATATGTATATTATATATATATATATATATATATATATATATATATATATATGTATATGTATATATATATATATATATGTATATATATATATATATATATATGTATATATATATACATATATATATATATATATATATATATATATATATATATATATATATATATATATATATATATATATATATATATATATATATATATATAATGACATTGAGTTTCCAAACAAAAACATTGATAAAGTTTATTGTCAAACATTACCTTAGAAGATTAAGTACACAAATTGAAATGTTATACAACAATTGTATCAAAGTTTCAAACTCATTAGTGATTACATATTGAAATAAGCTTGATAAATAAGAAGTTGATACACAAAAAGAGAGAGTGAAAAATCTTAATCAAACTCCTTAGCTATGCTTCTCTCCATTGAGTACCCACTAACTACTCGATAAGAATCCCAAAGGTATGTGTATGAGTACCCATGCATAATAGACATATACAAATGAATAGTATTAATAATAAATTTTGTAAGTAAAGTTTGGGTGGAAAATTTGAATATAGGTGAAAAGAGAGGAGGGAGAGATTAGATACAATTAAAAAGAAAGGAAATAAATCTCTAGAACCATGTCGATAATATTGTATTAGCTTCAAAAAACCATTGTGTAAGGTTCTTACATCATAAGATCACTAGTTGTCAATAATATTATTTATGCGTGAATTATATAGAATCAACCAACATATCTTTTTGAATGAGATCCAAGCTTACAAATTTATTGGAAGGATAAAAAAATTTCTCTTAAGTATAGGTCATACCTTTTCATATAAAAAAAACTTATATTACTGCTAAATAAAGATGTAATGAATTGAAGGACAAAATAGAGACATCAGTTAATCTACAAAAAGGATAAATGAGGGAATTAATTTTTTTCTCAAAAAAGGAAAATTTTATACTATGTGCATTGTTGTTAATAACTATGCTTCCATAAAAAAAATTCAATGTGATGTAATTTTTGTGTAGGGGGCAACTTCAACTAGGGCAGGGGTCAACTTCAAAAAATTACATAACTATATACATCTCCTTTCATAGAAAGGTTCGTGCCAATTCCATACTTTATAATAACAATTAAAGAAGAATAAATTACTTCTAAAACAAAATATATTAGGACTAAAAATTATAATAATTTACATTATACAAGATCAAGATGATAATAATATATATTTCATAGGAGATTCCACGTTATTACCTCCTTATTTACATGGGAGGGAAATGCTAAAGTGAGCATTAATTATGAGGCCAACTAAAATAAAGGGAGGGTGACTAGGAAATAAATTGAAGTTTATTTAACTATCAAGAATAATGCATATTGTTTATATGGAGTGATTTGTCTCTTGTTTGTTGTGTGATATTTTGTTCATTTTGTTTTGTATTTCGATTCTTCCTTATTTATTTATTTTAGAATTTTATAGTAAGCTTTTATTGAAATGGTCTTAAAATATGTCGTTATTTTATCAAAGATAAAGAAGTTTCCTCGTAGAAAGGCAAAAATTCATAATGTTTCTAGATTCTATAATAAAATTAATAGAATTGAAAAAAATAAACTCCCAAAGAAAGACAAACAAATGAAAGAAAGTTTTTCCCAAACTTCTCTTCATTTCTCCTCAAGTTTATAGTTTTAAAAATAAATATTTAGATCAATTAAATAATTTTTTAAACTATCTTAGATCATCATCATGTTCAATACTTTTATCCCATTTTGTACATATTTTATTCGAACTTAAATCATCAAGCTTTTGCATTCTCAATAATCCCCTTATTTATTTTGTTGATATTTTTGTCAACGTAATTTTTTGAGTATTATCTTTCAAAGAGGGTGTAGCTTATTAGGTTTATAGGGAGTATTGGATGGACATCATGTTACGATAACACATTAGCTATAGGTTTCTTGTACACTGGTTTGGTAGTTGAAGCTTAGGAGTGTTCATTATAGCCTCAATTATCTTGACCTCATCTATGGATGACTTATACAAATTTCTTAAGGTATGACAAGTTTGATCTTCATTAGGTACCATTATAGATTTTGTTATACCTAGCTTATGGTTGAGAACATTCTCAAATTTTGAGAATTTAATTTCAGTGTTAATTTTCAATCTATTTCTGGAAAGACTATTTCAATTCCAATTAGAATCCTTATAATTCTTTCAGTTTAAAAGTTATTGAAGGTTATATGTTACTAGATTTTGATGTATTTTATTAATAATATTATGTCATAACTATAGTGTCCCAATGAACCTTTTGAATAAGAATTAATTATGGTCATCATATTTATCTTATTTAAGAAATATCTTTCTACTTAAAAATTAGTGGTATTCATGTCAAGGTCAATGCAAGTAAAAGAAGTTTAATTGGTTGTTTATATTAGAAGTATATTTAATTTCCTCTTTGTTGATAAACAAAATAATTCTAAAAAATCTATATAGAGGTGAAGATTGGATGGGATAACCTTTAGATGGAGCACTATGCTTGGTAACAAGTCTCCATCCATTACTTACATGATGAGAATTATGGATGAAATAGAGAAAGGGAATGAATTTATTTTTTATATCTTTAGCCACCAACTCTCAGGTTTTCCTCTAATGTGACACCTTAGTTGGGAAGTCAACATCCTAAAATTATGTTCAAATAGGTTCTTGGTTTCTCTACGTTGCTCAAAAGGCATGAATATAGAGCAAAGGGATCCTCTTTCCCGTGGAAGATGCAGATCCTCTAGATGCTCTAATTACATTAATTTTAAGAAATATAATAAGCAAGGTGGAGGTAACTTTTAGAAAGACCTCAAAACATGGTTCAAAATTCCAATCTACTATATTGAACACACTAATAAGATACTTGAAATTGCTATACTATAAAGTCCTATGTTATCCGAAATAAAAAATGAAAACTACAATGACAACAACACTATGATGAGAGACACAATATTTAAAGACTGAATATAAGAAATTGATTATATATATATATATATATATATATATATATATATATATATATTTCAAAAATTAAAATTGTGAAATATAAATAACAACTTTTTAAATTAATTTTTAAAATAATATTATAATATTTTTCTGTAAGTATAATTTATAATAAAAAACTAACAAAAATATAATTAGAAATATACTAAACTAAAATACTCTAAAATAAATTAAATCCCTAGATTATTGCATCGCAACACTTTAATACAAACTTAGGCTGGGGTCCCATGGGATGGAGCTTTCTTGAAAATATTTTGTAAAAAATCACACAAGAATTGCATTAAAATTTAAAGAAAACTCCTTAAACAATAGCACATCTAGTTAAAAATTAAAGAAAAAGTCCCCAAGCAAAATGACAGTTTTTAAAAAAAATTCTTATTAACAATTTTAAAATTTTATAGTTGGTGTTGATTCATTGGGTTCCTAGCACCTAACCAGTTAACAATTAAGAGTTTATGTTGGTTCAATCTCTAAATTATTAGATATGGTAGGTCGTATTAATATAATTTCTTTTAAATACATATTGTTTGTCTATATTATGATTGAATAGAAACTTCCAAACTAGGGTGTTTTGAAGATCCTAATTGATGAACATTTTTTTCTATATTATGTGAACTAGAGATAGTAACATCATACTTTTCCAATAAAGAACATTACACCTTGAGAATTAGTAGCAGCCATGCATAGTCATCTCAGGACATGAAATAACACTTATTAACCTCGTAGGCACTTATCAGTGCAATATTGATAGTTACCTTATAAATATTATATAAGTTTCAAAAACCACTATGAAAGGTTCTTATATCATCCTTACTAATTGACATTTCCAATAAGATAAGTTGTGCATAAATATATGGATTCAACCAACCAAAATTTTGAATGAGATCCAAATAAGGCATTATTGATCTTTGCATTGGAAAGTAAAACATAAGTTACGTAGTGCCTGAGGATTTCTAATTTTTTTTACATTAATTGTGAAAATTTTTAATACAAATTCCACAACTATTTATCATTCAAACATTAATCTAAATGTAATGATATAAAATATTTTATATTTAATTTAGTTAAAAAAACTTTCTTTTATAAGATTTTTCTTTCAAGATATATGATTAATCATATATCTACATATTTGATGTCTTCAAAACATATCAAATCTATATTTCCTTTCTAGTCACAATTTTAGTTGTGAGGACATAAATCATGGAACAATATTAACAATAAATATTATAACAATATTTCATTTCTTCCATCGTGGTGATGGATCGGAGAGTGTGATTCGAAATGTTGATGCAAAAACAAGAACAAACAATCAATTCCAAAAATAACTATGCACAATACTATAGATTGTGGAAAACTACTAGCTTTATAGACCATACTGTCAAAATATTATTAAAAAAAAATCATCTATTCACAATATAGACTATACTATAAAAAATGATACATTATAACATCATGTATTTTGGATATGACAAGAATTAGAGCAAGATCAATCCTTTAGGCCTGGGATGTAGATGTAGATGGACTTCCTATTAGGAATAGTCCCAAGAGATAACTGAGGGGGGAGGGGGGGGCGTGAATCAATTATCTACAAGTTTCAATTCTTATTCAATTAAGTATACTTAAACATAAAGCATAGACACAATGAACGAACACTTGAACACAACAACAATATTTTGGTTACGGGAAAACCCAAATAGGTCAAAACCCCGGTGGGAATTGACACCCACTAATAATCTGCACTAGTGTATTATGATCATTGTTAGAAGATCCTTAACCCTATTAGGATTTGTCTTTATAATGCATTTAGTACAGTGACCTAGTCAAGGGTCGGACCCTGTTAGGAGTCTTTTACAATTAAACCTATTAGGGGTCAGGACGCACTACTTGAGAGCACACTGCTCAGAGGGGTGAAGGCTACAACCTTCTAAATATCAAATACACACTATATCTAGATCTTGGTGAACTGCGCTTTGACCTATTTTCTGGATCAGTTCCAGTGTATAGCACAAACTCTTTACTTGGTCACATAGACCTTCTTTTGATGGCTCAACACTTCACACACTCTCCTCTGCTCTTCACATTCAACTCTGAACCATACCTTAGCAATCAGAAATGACTGCCTATGACTATCTTTCCTCTAAATGAAATAATCAAGTCAGCCTATTAGAACCACCTTAAAATCATAATAGAGAAACAACAACAATCTTCTACAACATCTCATTCAGCTCTACTAAGCACGTAACACAAACTGGGACCTGTCCAAATCAATAAGTGTAGGCGCACGCTACACATTGTTAGCTCTACCAAATTAATTGATTCATACTCCTCAAGATGAATTACATCATGCACTCTTAACTGAATATTCTTAATTTTTATTTGATCACTAATCCAAGGGCACATACAGAAATGATAGGTTCAACTCTTTTACTAATAAAATCTTTGTCGGCTCTTCTGGATAAACACAAGAAACTTCAACTGGTGAATAGCAACTTCATAAATTCACTTCTACAAATCATCAGACTCTACATCCATGAATGTAACATCACTAACATGTCTTTATCACATATCCAAACACACAAGGCTCCATGATAATTGTACGGACAATCACTCACAGAACATTGCCTGTAATTCTGTCAGGAACACTACTGACACAAGCTACTACATTACTGTCAATACTAACAATTAACCTCTATGTCTATGATATCATGCTGATAACATGTCCATGCTTCATATACTCAAGGCTTACTACATAAATCCTCCATGCATGCTACTTACCATATGTTGTCATCAATGACAAACATACAGTCAGCACTGGCTTGCTGGCAAATCTCCAACAATCTCCCCCTTTGGCATTGATGGCAACATATGGAATGAAAAAAACCACCAATCTAGATAAGAAATTCTTTTATAACATTCTCCATTTCCTCATCAAAACTCCCGCAAGGATGAATCCTCCATTTGCTGTAATATTCTTCAATATTCTCTATTTACTCAACTGAAATGCTTCCATGACTAAATACTGCTCCTCCTTAGTATATTAATCCTTCTTTTCTTCTATTTTTCATGACTCTATATATTACTCCCCCTTTGACATCAATGGAAAAGGGTGTCAATTACTTTAAGCATTGGTACTACTCCTGAAGTAGAGTAGTCAACCTTCCATCAGTCTGTGAGGATTGATTCTCTTTCTTCTTCCTTCTAAGCAGAATTAGGGAAGGGAATTAATCCCAACTTCTCCCTGAGATACTCAAAAGTATTCTTTGGCAAGGGCTTTGTGAATATGTCTTCTAACTAATCTTTAGTACTCACATAGTCCAACTTAAATTCTTTCTTTGTCACTTTCTCTCTTAGGAAGTGATACTTGATCTCAATGTGTTTTGTCTTTGCATGTGTTACCAAGTTCTTTGACATGTTGATAGTGCTAGTGTTATCACAATGAATAACAATAGGATAATAAATCTGAATTCAAAAATCCTTTATTATTTGCTTTATCCAAACAATTGTAGAACAATTCAGGGTTGCTATAATATACTCCGCTTCTGCTATTGACCGAGAGATAATTTTTCTTCTAGCTTGTCCAAGTGACAAGTCTGTCACCAAGAAACATTGCTCCTCCTGATGTGCTCTTTCTATCATCAATGCATCCTACCCAATCTGCATCAGTATATACATGAAGATCAATATTTTTTGAATTGGGATACCATAGACCATAATCTATAGTGCCTTGTAAGTATCTAAATATTCTTTTTACTTTCATGAAGTGACTTTGTTGAGGCTCTGCTACAAATCTTCCAACTATGCCAACTGCATTAGAAATTTCTAGTCTAGTTTGAGTAAGATAAATGAGTTTTCCAATCATAGACTTGTACAATGTTATATCTACTATTGGTGAATCATCTTCTTTTGTAAGCTTGCATCTAGTTATCATAGGTGTCCCTGCTGGCTTCCAATCATCCATCTTGAATTTATTTAATATTTATTTCACATACTTGGATTGATTAATGAAAATGCCTTTCTCTGTCTATTGGACATTTAATCCCAAAAAGTATTTGATAGGTCCAATCATGCTCATCTCAAATTCACTCTGCATCTCCTTAGCAAATTCAGCACTGAGTTTGTCATTACCTCCAAAGATAATGTCATCAACAAATATAGCTACAAGTAGTAGTCCTTCAGATGTCTCTCTTATGAATATATTACAATCTGTTGCTCCTTTCTTGAATCCAATTTTAGTTAGATATCCATCAAGTCTCTCATACCATGCTCTAGGGGCTTGCTTAAGTCCATAGAGGGCTTTCTTCAATCTGCATGCCATATCAAGTTTGTCTGATAAGGTGAATCCTTCTGGCTATTCAATGTAAACTCTTCCTTTAGTTTTCCATTCAAGAATGCTGACTTAACATCCATCTGATAAACTTTAAATTTTTTGAATGTCGCATAAGCTAGAAACAACTTAATAGCTTCTAATCTTCTCACTAGTGCAAAAGTGACTAAATAATCAACACCTTCTCTTTGTGCATATCCCTTACATACTAACCTTGATTTATTCCTTACTATTGTACCATCTTCATTCATCTTGTTTATGAATATCCACTTTGTTCCAATCACATTCTTATCACTGGGTCTTGGGACCAGTTCCCAAGTGTTATTCTTGATAATTTGATCTAGTTCTTCTATGATAGCATCATGCCAATCTGAATCATTGCATGCATCTTCAACACTTAGAGGTTCAATCGGAGATAGTAAACATGCCGCATCATTGCTTGCTGAATTCTTTTCTTTTGATCTTTTTGTGACTTTGCTACTCTGATCTCCAGTGATGTCATCCTTAGAATGATATCTAGATGTAAAATTTGGAACTTTAGGTGATACTATCCCATCTGCCTTCTGAATTTCTTCTTCACTTTTTTTAGGGTCATTAAACAATACATCAATACTGTCAAACATCTCTTCAACTACTATCTCACTAGTGGAAGGTCTGGGTTCTTCTTCAATCATAGGTGAATAATCATGATATCTTTCTTGAACCATAAACTTTTCGTCAATCTTAACATGAGCACTTTCAATGATCTTCTTCAATCTTAAATTGAAAAATCTATAAGCTTTTCTTTTAGTAGAGTAACCAAGGAAAATACCTTCATCGCTTCTTGCATCAAACTTGCCTATTGCTTCATCTCTCTTGATGTAGCACTTGCTTCCAAAGATTTTGAAGTATTTTATTGTGGGAATATTACCAAACCATAGCTCATAAGGTGTCTTATCTGTGCCAGGCCTCAATTGAATTCTATTGATGGTATAGACTATTGTATTGACTACATCTCTCCAATAGGTGTGCGCAAATTTTCCTTCAATCATGATGGTGTGCGCTGTACCTAGGTTGATCCTATTTCTTCTCTCTACAATCCCATTCTACTGAGGGGTTCTAGGTGTGCTCAACTACCTTTTTATGCCATATTCTTTGCAGTATTCATAGAATCTGTCAGAAGTGAATCCTACACCTCTATCTGATCTTAGACATTTTATCTTTAGTCCAAATTCATTCTCAACCTTAGCTTTGAATATTTTGAACTTATCAAAGGCTTTTGACTTATCTTTTAAGAACGTAACCCACATCATTCTAGTATAGTCATCTACAAAAAAAATTAAATACCTTTCACCATAGTATGACCTTGTTTGAGTTGGTCCACACAAGTTTGTATGAATTAGATCCAACTTGTTCTTTGTTGAATTATGTTTGCTTCTAAATGAATTCCTCACATGCTTTCCCATCACACATTCCTGCAAATAGTATCAACTAGTTTTTTTTATGCTAGGTAGGTCTCTAACTACCTTCACATTACTTATCTTTACTATTTTATCAAAATTGATATGACATAGTCTTTTATACCATAGCCAACTGTCATCAACTTTAGCAACAAAACAACTTGCTTCTGAATTAAGCTGAAAAACATTACCTTTAGTCTTTGAACCTGATGCAATCATAACACCATCCTTGTTGTTAATGATGCACTTATTGTCTTTGAATTCCAACTGATAACCTTGTTCAAGTAACTTCCCAACACTGATAAGGTTATGTTTCAAACCATCTACATAGAGAACAATATCAGTGTTGTTCTTTATGTCCAATGTGATAGTTCCTCTACCAATGATAGGTTTAGGAGTGTTATCTCCAAATCTAACCATGCCACCATTTTATTTGTATAGATGAACAAATATATCTTTATCACCTATCATGTGATGTGAACAACCACTATCTATAATTTAGTCTGTCCTTATGTCAACTTGTGAAATCAATGCTAGTTCTTGTTCCTTTTTCTCATCTTCATGATCTATCTCATTACTCATTTTCTCTATAATAGAAATGAATCCAATTTCTTCTTCAACTAAATCATCATCTGATACTCCATCTCTAGCATAGTAACATTCCTTTGAGTATTTAGGCTTGTAGTCATTTTTGAACTTTTTAGCTCTTGTAGGACACTTGGATGCAAAGTGACCAATCTTATTACATGAAAAGAATTTAAATGGAAATTGAACTTCATATTTTTGTATTCCTCTCTTTTCTCTTTTAGTAATCATAGCAATGAAATCATCTAGTGCTTTCTCTTCATCATCATCATTTTCAAAATTTCTAGAAGTGTTTGTAGATTTCTTACCATGGACTGATGTTTTGAAGGCTGTTTCACTTTTAGGTTCTGTCTTCAATCTTGAAATCTCAAAAGCTAAAAATTTTCTGATCAAGGTCTCTCTTTTGAAATTTGAATCAAGCTGCATGGTCTCATCAAGGATGTTGATCTTGTTTCCATACTCTGCGATGAGAGTAGCCATCAATTTATCCATAATGTCTTCCTCTGAGATCTCTCCACCATTATTTCTAATTCCAACAACTACTTCATTGATCCTTTTATTGTAAGCTCTGATGTTTTCTTTAGGTAGCATCTCTAATGTATTGTATCTTTTCTTCCATGTTTTTTTGCATGCATCCTTTGCTTGTTTATCTCCTTCAAACATGTCTTGTAGGTGCTTCCATTTCTTGTAGGCTATGTCTACTTTCTTTATCTTTGAGAACTCACTATCAGATAGGGAGCTGATAAGGGCTTCTTTGGCTATTGCATTCTAATGGAATAAATCCTTCTGCTTTCTAGTAGCATCTTCCTTTGCAAGATCTACTAGAGAGGGGATTTGAACTTCTTTGATAGCCACTTCAAAAACTTCAAAAGAAATGCACTGCAAATGAGTCATCATCTTGTTCTTCCAATCAAGATAATTCTCTCCATCAAACTTAGGACTATCTTTTCTAAAGAATGAAATCTGATCAACCTCAAGCTATTAAACTTTCTCTCCGAGGCACTTGGCTCTGATACCAATTATTAGGAATAGTCCTAAGAGATAACTAAGAGGGGGGGGGGGGGGGGTGAATCAATTATCTACAAGTTTCAATTATTTATCTAATTAAGTATACTTAAACATAAAGAATAGACACAATGAAAGAACACTTGAACACAACAACAATATTTTGGTTATGGGGAAACCCAAATAGGTAAAAACCCCAATGGGAATTGACACCCACTAATAATCTACACTAGTGTATTATGATCCTTGTTAGAAGATCCTTAACCCTATTAGGAGTTGTCTTTACAATGCATTTAGTACAGTGACCTATTCAAGGGTTGAACCCTGTTAGGAGTCTTTTACAATTAACCTTGTTAGGGGTGAGGACGCATTGTTTGAGAGGACACTGCTCAAAAGGGTGAAGGCTACAACCTTCTGAATATCAGATACACACTATATCTAGATCTTGGTGAACTGTGCTTTGACCCACTGTCTAGATCAGTTCCAATGTATACCGCAAACTCTTTACTTGGTCACATTGACCTTCTTCTAATGGCTCAACACTTCACATACTCTTCTTTTCTCTTCACATTCAACTCTGAACCATACCTTAGCAATCACAAATGACTGCCTATAAATATATTTCCTCTAAATGAAATAATCAAGTCAGCCTATTAGAACCACCTTGAAATCATAATAGATAAACAACAACAATCTTCTACAACATCTCAGTCATCTCTACTAAGCACACAACACAAACTGGGACCTATCCAAATCAACAAGTGTAGGCACACGCTACACACTGTCGGCTCTACCAAATTAACTGATACTTTCTTGTCAAGATGAATTACATCATGCGCTCTTAGCCAAACATTCTTAATTATTCTTTGATCACTAATCCAAGGATGCATACTGAATTGATAGGTGCAACTCCTATACTAATAAAATCTCTATCAGCTCTTCTAGATAAACAAAGGAAACTGCAACTAGTGAATAGCAACTTCATAACTTCACTTCTATTGATCATCAGACTCTGTGTCCATGAATGTAACTATTATACACTAAGTTTGAACCCCTGTTTCAAGCTCTCATAGTCTTGATAACCTAGTATAACATGGGAATCATCTCTAGGTGTGGGACATATGCTAATTGAGATAAGACCTCCAGGTTCTAGGCTGGTTCCTCTTGGATAATCACCTTAATTTTCTTCTTGATAGGAAAAGTAAAATTTTTGAGGGAAAGGGATAGAAGGAATGCTTGGAAAGGGAAATGACTTGAAAGCAAACTACCTACTAGGTGATACACTGGAATTAGGGTATGAATTGCAGCATAGAGGGATAGAATCAATCAAAGGCTTAGGTCTAGTAGGTCACAACTTACTGAATAGGCTTGCATAAGTGTTTCATAGGAGGGCCTAAACATAAGACACAACTTATGACCTGCAAGTAGACATTCACTTCTACAACTCGGTGTAGGATTGAGACAAGACTATTAGGGGGCTGAAGTATACCCACAAAAAAATCTAAATTAGATCAAACACAATAACACACATAGTTACAGAAAGTAAGAGGGATCAAGAACCCTAAGTTTTCATTGAAAACATGCATAGCCTTCAATTCATTAAGAGATGATTCAGACAAAGGAAGCATAGGGACATGAAGGATTGTCACAAAATACCTCTGCAATGTTTGAATAATCAATGAAAGATTTACAACTGTATAAGCCAGAGGGTAGAAATGATACCACAGATGATGCTTAAGAAAAGTGAAATTCTTTTATAATTGTCCAGCTCTAAGCACTAAGGCTCCAAAAAAGAACTATATACATCTCCTACTTGGCACACAAGTCGGAGTCAAAACCTAACCTAACTAGGGCTACATAATTCTGCATATAATAATCAAACCCTTAAGGTACTGATGACCTATCACCAAATTCTGAGAATGTTGGCAATCAGATCAAATTTTCCTCATGTGCATCCATCTGGTACTGAGCTCACCGGCAGACACATCAACCTCGACTCAACTACCTACTTGCAACTCGGCCTTGCCATGAAGGTTTCAAATCTGATCTGGAAGATATCTATATTTTCAATAATAACACTGAAAAAGGTGGCGCCAATCCATTTAGCACCTTTGACATGACATGGTACCCTACAACACCGACCAATAGTCATCTCTATCATCTTCACAACCACAACCATCCTGAGGCTTTATTTCCCGAGCTACCTGATGTCGTGCATGGCTGAAAGAGTAGAAGAAAAGAAAAACCCTCGCAGAGATATTCAAATTCAAATCATAACGGCTAGTGGGTCTGAAATTAAAACATGAACATCGATGAGAAACCCTCCCCGATAGATGAATGGCTATGATGCACTTGAAAATAGTCGTGAACCTCCATAAAAAGTCAATGTTGACCTCAGCATGCTTGGACCAATGAGAATCGAGCACATTGACACACTTGTCATTTTGGCCCCACCTCGAGCTTTTTCCTTCTTAAGTCATTCGGCGACTACGTGACCAAAGAATTTTCTCTAAGTTTTGAAGAACTTCTCATCACCCTGGTGCAGTTAAGAGACTACGTGAACAAAGTGGTCGCTAAATTTCTAAGTCTTTCAGCTAACCCTGGTTAAGTCCAGTGAACAAGAGAGAACCCCTAGTCGTTGATTCGTGGAACCTTGCTAACCCTGGGCCCATTTGCCACTTGGCAATCTTTCATTCACCCCGGCTACTTTGTAGGCATACACCTCAGTACCTCTCTGACATCGGACCCACCAAGAACAAGATTCCAATCTAGTGGCGGGCTCATGATCTCATGTGCCTCAAATATTCCTTCTGATCATGCGCCAGCCATAGATCCTTTTAGAACTGGGACCCCACAACACATCAGATCCTCTAAAAAATCCTCATTAGCATACAACAACCAATCATATTTGAGCAAGTCAGCAACACGCGACACTCGCCCCACTTGACATTCATCTTTACTTTAGCCAATAAGAAGATGACATATCACCTTGACCTGGCCTTGGACCCACTGATAGGACTTGAACACTTGTCAAATCTGATGGTCGGTGCAAGATCTCATGTGTCAGAAAACCTCTTCGCAAAGATACACCAGTCGTCGATCTTCATCCTTCTGACATCCCTGTAGAGACTCTAACATGGCCCCATTGACACATCCCAATCATCGCTATGTGGACCAATAGAATACGAGCACATCAGCGAATGAGGACCCACCTGACAAAGCCCAGAGATAAAGTAAGATCAATGGTAGGTGCATGATCTCATGTGTCAGAAAACCTCCTTTAGATCATGCGCCAGTCATTAGATCATCATCGAATAACAATTGTTGGGCCCGTGCTGACATGGCGTTGAATCACAAGTTTTTAACCAATCAAAGGTGTATAGCTTAGACAACATGGCCGGACCCACTGACAAATGCACTCTGTAGACAGGAAGATAGACGGTCCTCACAAGATCTCATGGAATCTTCTAAGGCTATGAGATCATGCGACAACCATTGAATGAAGAATCTTGATTTTAGTCACTAAGCAGAGACTGCCAACTCAAAAGGTAACCGGTCACGGGATCACTAAATGTTAGAGATTTGACTGCCGAGAATCAGAGATTTGGCGACTGAAGGATTTAACTGTGCACATGGAAATTGATGGAACTTAAGTGGCCAATAAAGTAACAAAGAATTATAATAGGCCAAAGGGTTTTCTAGTGTTTTCTCTTGTGACGGCTACTTTTATGAATTTTTTATGACTGTAGACCAGGGGACTTTAGAAATTTGCAGAGGCCAGAGAACAGGGCCGAACACCATGAAATTTTTAGGGATGATTAGCAGGATTAAAATAGGGACCTAGGGATAGATTTTAGCCAAATTTGAATAGAATAGGAAATTTTGGGCAACATTTTGGTGATTTCTGCTGGATGTCAGCCTACTAGACATGGAAAACCAGTGGCCTTAAAATAATCCATTTACTGAGATAGACAAGGGAACTCCTTCAAGATTTGATAGCTGGAAAGCATTGGATCCCTTGCACTCTATTATAACAAATGGTCCACCCCAAAATGAATCAAATTTGGTATGTCTACCATGCTTGGATCTGAATTCATCCCACTTGAGGACTACATCTCCAACCTTGAAATTTTTGAGCCTGGCTCTTTTATCAAAGTTTTTCTTTGTCTAAATCTGATGGAACTCCATATCTTGCATTGACTTATTTTTGAATTCTTCTAATTCCATGAGCTAAGAATGTCTGATTTGTAAGGGATCTCCTTCTTCAAATAGAGCATATTGAGTGGCTAAGTCTAGAGCTAGTAATTCAGTTGAAATGGACAACCTGGCCTCTCTGCCATACACTAGCACATAAGGAGAATTCCCACTAATCTTCTTTGGAGTAATTCTGTCTAACCATAATGTAGACTTGAGTTCAGTATGCCAATCCCTTTGGTTGTCTTGCAGAGTCTTCTTGATTATCCTAATGAAGTTCTTATTTGTTGATTCTGCTAAGCCATTTCCCTGAGGGTAGTAATTGGAACTGGTATTTAGATAGATGCCATTCTTGACTACCCACTCTAAGACCTTGAGGCCTATGAATGCCAATGCATTATCTAAAATTATGGAGTTTGGAGTGCCACACCTATGAATTATATCATCATAAAAGCTTAAGACATCACTCTCATTTAATTCCTTTAATGCAATTGCTTCTGTCCACCTAGTGAAATAATCAGTTGCAGTGATTATCCATTTATGGACTGCACTAGATGGAGGATTGATCATGCCAATGAATTCTATACCCCACTTCATGAAAGGTTTCTCTATTATGATTGGTTGTAGGGGCAAGGCTGCAAGCCTTTCTTTTCCTGCAAACATGGCACACTTGATGCATTTTCTCACATACTCATGACTATCCTTGAAGATAGATGGCCAATAGTATCCAGCCCACATGATTTTAAAAGCAATAGTCCTAGGAGAGAAATGACCTCCAGGAGGTCCATCATGAAACTCAAATAGAACATCAGCTATCTTTTTTGAATCTATGCATCTTAAAAGGACACCACTATGATCCTTTCTGAAAAGAACTTCATTTATCAGCATAAAAGGAATAGATTGTAACCTATAATACCTCCTTTTTACTGAATCCAAACCTACGGGACATTGTCCTATCTTTAGATAATTGATCATATTAGGCAACTAGCTTGTTGCCTTGGCTTGTTCTTATGTAGAATGCACCACCAGAGATGCATCTATTTTCTCTAATTTCTTTGAAATTTCATCCTTTTCCAAATGTTCACAAAGACCTCTTCCTCTAACTAGCTTAGTAGTTTGAATATCAATGTCATATTCCATTACCTTGGTGATTCAACCAACTCTTTTCTCATTTAGGTCCTTGGAAAGCAAAAATTCTTTGACACTTGGATGAGTAACCTTCAAATGTACCCTGCTGTGGGTCAATAGATATCTGAATTTCTTAAGGTTCTTTACCACAGCAAGTACATGTTTTTCTACAAAAGAGTATCTATGTTCATACTCCTCTAAACCTTTGCTAAAGAAAGAAATAGGCTGCTCCAATCCATTTGAATTTTCTTGAGTCAGCATTGCAGATATAGCATCATGACCTCCATAAGCATAAAGGATAAAATCCTTACTGAAATTTGGGTTTAGGAGAGAAGGGTTTTTTGTTAAGGCCTCTTTGATAGCTTGGAAATTGACTTTCCCTTCTTTGGTCCAACTAAAAGATAAACTCTTCTTTAACATGGTTGTCAAAGGCTTTAGTAAATCTACAATGTTAGGCAAGAACCTCCTAACAAAATTAATCTTTCCTATGAAAGATTGGAGACTTTTCTTATGATATGGCAATGGTAGCTCTAGGATATCTGCAATTCTCTCAGGATCTACTGTGATCCCTTCTTTGGATACTACATATCCTAACAATTTTCCTTCATGGACTGCAAACACACACTTCTTGGGATTAAGAGATATCCCAAATTCTCTACACCTTTAAAAAATCTTCCTCAAATGTTTGATGTGATCTATTGCATGCTTTGAATAGACAGTTATGTCATCTAAGTAGCCCAGTACAAACTTGTACATGAGGCTTCTAAAGGCCATATACATTGCCTTTTGAAATGTAGCACTTGCATTTGACAAACCAAAGGGCATCTTTTGATAAGCCATGGTTCCCCACTTGGTTGTAAATGCAGTCTTGTATTGATCCTCTTCATTAACCAGGATCTGATTGTATCTTGAATAGCCATCCAATAATGAAAATCTCTCAGACCCAAAGACACATCGTAAGATTTTTTCCATAGAGGGTAATGGATGGCAGTCTTTTAGAGAGGCCCTGTTAAGATCCCTGAAGTCAACACATAACCTCAGTTCCGCATTCTTCTTCCTGATAGGAACAAGGTTGGAAACCCAACTAGTATGCTTGATGGGGTAGATGATACCACTTTCTATTAGTTTTAGTACTTCTTTATGCATGAGTGGCTTAAGCTTGGGATTAACATGCCTTTGTTTTTGCCTCACTGGTTTGGCATTAGGTTCTAATTCAATCGTGTGCTGAGTAAGAGTAGGATCAAAACCTTTGAGGTCTTCATACTGCCATTCAAATACATCACTGAATTCTTTGAATAATTGGATGTAATCTTGCTTTTCAAAATCAATGTTCACTTTTCCAAATTGTAAGCTCTTACCTGGCTCCAACTCTATTTCAACACAATGTTCTTGTTGAACTACCAAGCCAGCTTTATTCTTCTTAACTTGATCATCCTTGTTGAAGATAGTTTCTAAGGTGACAAGATCTATAGGCATCTTATTGGACTTAAGTTGTATCACCTGATCACCATAGTTTTGTGATAGCCTATCTTGATTATGTTATGAAAAAACATCTTCTTCAAACAAGAATTGCATAATTTGTTCATCATTGTCAAACACCTGCCAATTGACATCATTATCATGAATAGAAGGTCTGATAATCACTTTGATATGTTGTTGATCCATTTCTTTTGAAATGCTATTTGAAATATCAAACTGAGATCCAATAGCAGCTAACCTATCTGCATTTTGATTTAGCTCCCTAGGGATAGCAACAATATTGAAAGCACACAAATCTTCAATTGTATCCCAAACTCTATGTTTGTATGCTTTCAAAGTGTCATTTTTCATTGCAATTATCCCTCTCACTTGGCTGACAACTAGCTCACTACCACCATAAACTTTTAGGGTCTTAAGCCCTCTTTTTCTAGCCCATTCTAGTCTATTAACTAGGCTTTCATATTCTACAGTATTGCTAGTGCAGGAGAAACTGAATCTAAAGGTAGTATAATACCTTTCTCCTTTTGGGGACACTAGCATAGCACCACCACCAGAACCATGTCTACTTCTAGCTCCATCAAAAAATAGTTCCCAAACCTGATTATTTTGATCTTCTAAATTAGTGTCTTCTTTGAGAAGGCTTGGCTCTATGGATCCACTTTCTTGTATCAAATAACTTCCCAAACCAAAATCCCAAACAAGATTTTCTTGGGCCTCTGAAGCTCTTTCATCTAGTAAAATATCAGGGATACTTTCTATCTTTGTGCTTGCTTCACTAATAGTTTGGAAGTCACTGTTATCAAATATAGGGCAATTTACATTGATGGTATTGGACACATATGGCTCTATATGGTGTGCTGCCGATGGTTCTGACTTAATGGTGACCTTGGTACCATATCTTGTATGAAAAATCATGTGAGACAAGTCAGAAGATAGGTAGCCTCCTATCTTGGCTATAAACTCCCTTGAAAGACATATAGAAAATAATGCAGGGAGATCTATGATATATATATCAAGGAGGATGGAGAAATTAGGACTAGCATGAAGGATTAGATTGGTATCCTTGGCCACACCTATAGTATTGACTGAGGATCCATCAAGTTGTGTGACCTTCTTTTGGAAGGGTTCATATTTTAGTCCTAATTGGTCAGCTACTTTTTTGGGCATTACAGTGCTAGTAGCTCCACTATCTACCATACAATTATGCACTAAATATTTTCCAATGATTAAAGATACATAAAAGGGAGGTGGTTTTGAATTCCTACCTTACATGATATTGGCCTTGGAGTTGGCACATGGAGCCTCCTTTTCTTGATCAGTGTTAACCAACATTGGCTTTGCAGCTTCTTTTGTAGGTTGAGGAGTTGTTACTTCAGTCATGGCCTTCTTCAAAATTTCAGGCTGTCCTGGAAGACCCAAAGAGTCCCACATGGACATGGTGACATTCACCTTCTTCATGTTGTCTACAATATTGAAAGGTGTCACAGTGTGTATTCTTTGTTGTGCTTTCACTATGATGGGCTCCACCTCTTTGGAATGTTGGCCTCCTTTTCTTGTAATGATAGGAACCTACTTAGGTGTGATGGGAGTAGCTTGTTGCAATGGCTCTGTAGATGTAGTGGCTTTAGCATTGGAATCTTCTCTTTCCATGTCTTCAACTCTACTTTTTGCTCTTGTATAGGCAACAAAAGAAACTTCATCATTGGCTCCATTGAAGTCTGGTTGCTCCCAATTGAAAATAGCAGTCTCATTTTCTTGTGGTTCTTGTTGAGGAACTGACCCACTAGACGAAGCCTCTGATTGAGCTTGTTAGGCATTTTGAACCATTAGAGCTTGGTTCATCCATCTATTTGAACATGTAGCCTGATTATGAGGCTGATTACAAGGAAAACACCATTCATTATCCATAGCCATATTATTTTGGCTAGGAACCATATCCCTCACTGGATTTGCAGAATTTAGAGGTGCAGGGTTATATGGTTGGAATGGTCTCTGATTAAAACTTTGTCTTTTCCCTTGATACCCTCCTTGGTATGGTGGCCTATTTTGTTGATAAGGTTGTCCCTGATTTTGATATTGTAGATTAGGACCTTGGCCTTGTGACTGAAATGGTGGTCTGATTCCTTAACCTTGTTTCTTTAGATTTGTGACCTCTTTAGTCAAGGTCTGCAACAAATTTGTCATTTCTTGCTGACTGCTTTGTTGGATATTCTTTATCTCTTGTAACTCTTGAGAAAAACTAGCTGTTAGATCTTGACCACTGGTACTAGCTTGAGGTGCTGATATGGTGGGAATAGGGGTAAATGGGGGTACTTGTGCAGGTGCAATGGGCTGAAGGCTAGAAAAGATGGGCATTGGTGGCCTTCTAGCAATCATACCTGCTTGGATTAAATAATTTTCAGCCCTGACAGTTTTTCCAAAAGCTTGGGGTAAAGAAGTACCACCCATAGACTAGATCATGACAAAAATTTGACCATTCAGACTTTGCAAGTAGTATAGGAAAGCATGGTCAGCTGATGGCCTTACAAAAACTAGAATTCTATTCCATGTTTTGAGGAATCTACTATTGTAATCTGTCATTTGTTCTTGAGGATCTCTCTTAATGGTTGTTAACTGCTCAACTAGAGACAAGTTATCTAATTTATCATCAAAATTCTTACTTAATGCATCCCCTAATTCATCCCATGAAGTAATAGAACCAATAGTTAAAGTTCTAAACCATTCAAGAGCCTTACCTTTTAGAGAGACTGCTAATAATTTTGTGGCCACATCTTCTTGAGTAATATTGTGTATGCTGCATATGGTGGTCACATCTCTTATGTGCTCAAAAGTAGTTGTCTGCCCTTCACCTGTGAATTTAGGTATAACCTTAAGTGCCACCAAGGGAACTTCATGATGTTGAGAAAAGGCTAATGGAATCCCTTGGTTGAAAGGTGCAAAAGCAAACTATCTAGCCATTGTAGGAGTTGGAATCTAAAGATTAACAACTATGTGAGTTGTATTTATTGTTGGATTTGAATCTTCCTCTAGATCTCTGGTTAGAGATCTACCTCTTCTTTTCGAATGAAAGGGAAAAGGTCTCCTTTCTGAGGTATCAGGAGGTGTTGATTGAACTCTCCTTGTAGGGGATGTTCTTTGAGTTGACTTGCCTTTGTGACTTCCTTTTGAGGGAAACTCTGAAAAATTAGTAGGCTTTGAGCTCCTAGTCTCAATCTTTCTCATAAACTTTAAACAAGGTAGCCTAGATATTTGAAATACACTAAGTTTGCATATTTGATATTTGTTATACACTAAGTTTGCACCCTTCTTTCAAGGTCTTGTAGTCTTGATAACCTAATATAACATGGGAATCATCTCCAGGTGTGGGACCTATGCTAACTGAGATGAGACCTCCAAGTTCTAGGCTGGTTCCTCTTGGATAATCACCTTAATTTACTTCTTGATAGGAAAAGTAAACTTTTTGAGGGAAAGGGATAGAAGGAATGCTTGGAAAGGGAAATGACTTGAAAGAAAACTACCTACTAGGTGATACATCGAAATTAGGGTATGAATTGCAGCATAGAGGGATAGAATCAATGAAAGGCTTAGGTCTACTAGGTCACAACTTACTGAATAGGCTTGCATAAGTGTTTCATAGGAGGGCCTGAACATAAGACACAACTTATGACCTACAAGCAGACATTCACTTCTGCAACTCGGTGTAGGATTGAGACAAGATTGTTAGGGGGCTAAAGTATACCCACAAAAACATCTAAATCAGATCAAATACAATAACACACATAGTTACAAAAAGTAAGAGGGATAAGGAACCCTAAGTTGTCATTGAAAACATGCATAGACTTCAATTCATTAAGAGATGATTCAGACAAAGAAAGCATAGGGACATGAAGGATTGTCACAAAATATGTCTACAATGTTTGAATAATCAATGAAAGATTTACAACTGTATAAGCCAGAGGCTAGAAATGATACCACAGATGACCCTTAATAAAAGTGAAATTCTTTTACAATTGTCCAACTCTGAGCACTAAGGCTCCAAAAAAAGAACTATATACATCTCCTACTTGGCACACAGGCTGGAGTCAAAACCTAACCTAACTAGGGCTACATAATTTTGCATATAATAATAAAACCCTAAAGGTACTAATGAGCTATCACCAAATTCTAAGAATGTCAACAATCAGATCAAATCTTCCTTGTGTGCATCCATCCAGTACTGAGCTCACCTATAGACACATCAACCTCAACTCAACTACCCACCTGCAACTCGGCCTTTCCATGAAGGTTTCAAATCTGATCTGGAAGATATCTATATTTTCAATAATAACACTAGAAAAAGGTGGTGCCAATCCATTTAGCACCTTCAACATGACATGGTACCCTACAACATGGGCCAACAGTCATCTCTATCACCTTCACAACCACAATCATCCTAAGACTTTATTTCCTGAGCTACCTGATATCGTGCATGGCCGAAAGAGTAGAAGAAAAGCAACACCCTCACAAAGATATTCAAATTCAAATCATAACAGCTAGCGTGTCTAAAATTAAAACATGAACATTGATGAGAAACCCTCCTCGGTAGATGAATGGCTACAATGCACTTGAAAATAGCCATGAACCTACTTGAAAAGTTAATGTCCACCTCAGCACGCTTGGACCAATGAGAATTGAGCACATCGACACACTTGTCATTTTGGCCCCACCTCAAGATTTTTCCTTCTTAAGTCATTCGATGACTACGTGACCGAAGACTTTTCTCTAAGTCATAAAGAACTTCTCATAACCCCTGTCCGGTTAAGAGACTATGTGAACAAAGTGGTTTCTGAATTTCTAAGTCTTTCGGCTAACCTTGGTTAAGTCCAGTGAACAAGAGAGAACCCCTAGTCACTGATTTGTGGAACCTTGCTAACGTTGGGCCCATTTGCCACTTGGCAATCTTTCATTCACCCTGACTACTTTGTAGGCATACACCTCGGCACCTCTTTGACATCAGACCCACCAAGAACAAGATTCCAATCCAGCAGTGGGTGCATGATCTCATGTGCCTCGAATATTCCTTCCGATTATGAGCCAGCTGTAGATCCTTTTAGAACTAGGACCCCATGACACATTAGATCCTCTGACAAATCCTCATCAGCATATGACAACCAATCATATTCGAGCAAGTCAGCAACATGCGGCACTAGCCCCACCTAACATTCATCCTTACTTTGGCCAATAAGAAGATGACATATCACCCTGACCTGGCCTTGGACCCACTAATAGGACTTGAACACTTGGCAAATCTGATGGCCAGTGCAAGATCTCATGTGTCAAAAAACCTCTTTGTGAAGATACGCCAGCCGTCAATCTTCATCCTTCTGACATCCATGTAGAGACTCTGACATTGCCCCACTGACACATCCCAATCATCGCTATGTGGACCAATAGAAGACAAGCACATCAGCAAATCAGGACCCACCTGACAAAGCCAGGAGATAAAGTAAGATCAATAGTGGGTGCATGATCTCATGTGTCAAAAAACCTCCTTCAGATCATGCGCCAGCCATTAGATCATTGTCAACTGACAATCGTCAGGCCCTTGCTGACATGGTGTCGAATCACAAGTTTTTAATCAATCAAAGGTGTACAGCTTAGACAATGTGGCTAGACCCACTGAGAAATGTACTTTGTAGACAAGAAGATTGACCGTCATCACAAGATCTCATGGAATCTTCTGAGGCCATGAGATCATGCAATAATCGTCAGATGAAGAATCTTGATTTTAGCCACTAAGTAGAGACCACCAACTCAAAAGGTAACCGTTTGCGGGATCGCTAAATGTTAGAGCTTTGACCTCCGGGAATCAAAGATTTGGTGACTGAAGGATTTAATTGTGCACATGGAAATTGATGGAACTTAAGTGGCCGATATAGTTACAAAGAATTATAATAGGCTAAAGGGTTTTCTAGGGTTTTTTCCTGTAATGGATACTTTTATGAATTTTTTATGACTGCAGACCAGGGGACTTTACAAATTTGCATAGGCCAGAGAACAGGGCAAAACACCATGAAATTTTCTAGGATGCTTGGTAGGATTAAAATAGGGACCTGGGGATAGATTTTAGCCAAATTTGTATAGAATAGGAAATTTTGGGCAACAGTAACATCACTAACATGTCTTCATCACATATCCAAACGTGTAAGGCTCCATGATAACTGTACAGACAATCACTCATAGAACACTATTTGTAACTCTATCAGGAACACTACTGACACAAGCTGCTACATAACTATTTGTACTAATAATTAACCTTTGTGTCCATGATATCATGCTGATAACATGTCCATGCTTCATATACTCAAGGCTTACTGCATAAGTCCTCCATGCATGCTACTTACCATATGTTGTCATCAATGACAAACATACAGTCAGCACTACTTGTTGGCAAATCTCCAACACTTCCCCTATTCCCTAACTCAGTTGTATTTATATTTTTTTTATTATTAATAAAAGGTATGATATCTATTGGTAATTTAGGAGTTTTAGGGGTATGCAAAAATGTATCTCTAATTGTATTTAATCTATCAACTATCTCAGTCATATTAGGTCGCACTTGAGGTCACTCTCTTGTGTAGAAAAAACCTAATCTATATAAACTATGTAAGGCATTCTATTGCTATTGATGTCTCTGATACTAAAATTCCATAGTTGTATACATCTCCTTTGGTAGTAAGATTTCTTCCTATTCCATACTCTATAATAACAATAAAGAAGAATAAATTACTCTTATTTTATTTGAAGCATTCTATGGTTAATAAGATAAAAAGAGAAAACCAATAAAATGTGGAGTTTAATAACAAAAAAATTGTACCTAGTGCAATGTAGCTAATAGATCCTTTAAGTGAACCTATGGAGGTCAAAGAGTCTGTGGAATTTCCCAAAATAATATGGGAAAGGCCAAAATCTGCAATGTATGAATTCATGTCATCTCCTATTAGAATATCTCTGGGCTTGAGGTCATCATGAATCACTTGAACAAAGCAATAATGGTGAAGGTATGTCATTCCTTGTTCCATCTCCATTGCTATTCTGATTCGATCACTTAAATTTAATGTGCATCTACCCCCTTCAAGAGGGTATAGCCATTTCTGTTAACTTCCATTTGACATGAATGGAAGTATTAAGGCTTTAAAATCAAGGTTGGATTATGTTGATATGATTTTGATAATATTTTGATGTCGAACTCTTTTTAATGCATTGCATTCTCTGTTAAAACTTTGGTAAGCATGGTCATCTTGCAACTTGAGAACTTTAACAACAATATTTGTACCATTCTTTAGAATCCCTTTATAAACTGACCCAAAATTGCCAATTCCTAGAATATTTTCATCATTGAACCCATTAGTTGCATCTCCAAGTTCTTCATATGAAATTTTTGTAGGCCACACTTTAAGAGTTGGAGTACTGGAATGTCTGCATGATCTATAGGAAAATACTACCAATAGAAGGGACATGATCAAAATTGCAATCCCAACTACAAGAGGAATTATTACCATTTTGGAGAATGATGAGTGTTTGTGATTGGAATGAGAGCATGGTGGAAAGTTTATCCATCCACCACAGAGGCTAGGATCTCCCATAACTTCTAAGGCATCAAGTATTGCTAAATCTCCTCCCTTTGCTACCTCTCTAGTTAAATTGTTTTAAGAGAGATTGAGATGCTTTCAAGCATTTTCATCTTTCTGAAAGCAAACGGTATCATACCTAACAAATTATTGCAAGAAAGATCCATGTACTTTAGATTTTGCAGATCTGCCAGTGATGTTGGGATTGATCCCTCAAATGAATTCCTATAAAGATTTAGATATTCCAACCCCTTGAATATTGCTAGTGCTTTGGGAATTCCACTAGAGAATTTTTTTTGAGAAACATCTATAGCTAAGACCATAACCAGTTTGCTTATTTCCAAAATAGATCCTTGCAAAAAGTTTTCTAGAAACATTGAAATAGAATTGGAGATTCTCAAGACTTGTAACTTCAGGAGGTATATTTCCTATGAGTTTGTTTTGTACCAAGTCCAATGTTTCTAAAGTATTGCATCTCCCTAAATTGGTAGGTATATTCACTGATAGGTGATTGCGATCAAGATAAAGGTCTCTTAATTGTTGAAGGTCACCAAGGCTATCAAGAATTTGACCTGAAAGCATATTATCACCAAGTGAAAACAATCCAAGCCTTTTTTGACTGGCCAATTTTTTTTGGAATTCTTCCCTATTTATTATTTTTGTTTAGATATAATCTTTCTAGATTTTGAAGTTTACCGAGTGCAAATGGAATGGTCCCATTGAATTGGTTTCCATCACTAGTAGATTTTGCACCATTTTTCGACGCATAATTGGTCGAAGTTTCTACCCAACTCAGTCGAATGGTCGACCAACTAGTTCATCACTATTATTGGCATCAAAATATCGACCCATTACTGAAACTATCAAATGATCGACTCCACTACTAGTCAAAAATGAGGGCAATCTAGGCCAATAATAATATTGGCAAGTGTTTGTGTATTGGTTGATCTTTCAACCAATATAAATTTATATTGGTCAAAAACATTGGTCGCTCCGACCAGGATGCCAAACTTGCGACAGTCATGTTTCGGCCAAATTTGGTTGAAATATTTAGCGGCTCCGACTAGGATGCCAAACCCACGATGCCACATTTCAACACAGAATGGTCCATTTTAGGCCAGACTTTTAACATAGGTGGGTCAAAATTTTGATGCAACGTAGAGTGTTTAAAAAAAATTTGAAGATAAATATCTAGACTAATCACCAATGACATCTTGATTGGTGATTAGTCTAGATATTTATCTTCAGGTGTCCACACTCATTTTGTTGCTTGTTGTTAGTGGGTCCCAACTGATATTTATCCATGAATTGGTAGAGCTTCCTCTTAGATGCCCACAACTCTTCAAATCTATAGGTGTGAAGCCCCCAAAGGGTATTCTTCTCTATAGGCCTCCTGGTTCTAGGAAAACCTTAATTGCTAAGGTAGTGGCAAATGAAACCAGTGCCTTCTTTTTCTGTATCAATGGACCTGAGATCATGTCCATTATATTTATTGATGAAATTTATTCTATAGCTCCCAAGAGGGAAAAAAACCCACGGTGAAGTTGAGAGGAGAATTGTTTCTCAACTTCTTATGCTTATGGATGGACTTAAATTGTGTCACCATGTTATTGTTATGGGAGCAACTAACTGACCAAATAGTATTGATCTAGCACTCAAAAGGTTAGGAAGGTTCGACAGGGAAATTGATATTGGGGTTCCAGATGAAGTGGGTAGGTTGGAAGTGCTTCACATCCATACAAGGAATATGAAGCTCTCTAATGATGTACGTATATTGGGGCCTTATTTTTTATACTTCTATATCCAATGTTAAATAGTTCTTGGATTTTGAAAGAATTTATTAATCTTTATGTTTCTTGATGGAGTATCTATTTATCTTTAGTTTTCTTGTTACAGGTTGATCTTGAAAAGATTGCTAAGGATACCCATGGATATGTTGGAGCATATCTTGTTGCTTTGTGTACTGAGGCTACACTTCAGTACATTAGGGAAAAGATGGATGTTATAGACTTAGAAGATGAGACAATAGATGCTGAGATTCTAAACTCCATGGTTGTTAGTAATGAGCACTTCCAGACTGCTTTGGGCTCTAGCAATCCATCTGCTAAATCCATTGCTAACAAATGTCAGGCCAATTTCATTAGTGTGAGGGGTCTTGAATTGTTAACAATGTTGTTTGGAGAGAGCGAGGCTAATGTGAGGGAAATTTTTGATAAAGCTAGAGGATCAACTCCTTGCATCCTATTTTTTGACGAGCTTGATTCTATTGCTACACAGGTGTGTTGATTTTTTATGAGTGAAGTTCAAGTTGAGAACAGTGAATATATTTGAGTAGGAATTTTGTTTGAACTATTTGAGATAGGCTCTCTGACTGGTGATGCATAACTAGTTTGCATGTTTGCAGCATGGAAGCAGTGTTGGGGATGCTGACAGTGCCGCAAATAGAGTCCTTAACCAGTTGTTGATGGAGATGGATGGTATGACAACCAAGAAAATAGTTTTCATTATTGGTGCTACAAATAGACCTGATATCAGATTTAGCATTTCATCATATAAGAAGAACTACCAATATCAATATATTATCTCCAAATGTATATTACATACAACTTTTAAAATTATAAATATACAAATCTATAAAATATACATATATAACATAAAAGGAAGTGGTGATGCATACTGAAAAATAAACCAAGGAAAGCTTCTACTCTCTTGATTTGTAAAATTTTCTCTGCCTCTTCTTTTTGTTGTGTTGTCACCCTCATTCTTGCAGTTGATATAAAACAATGAAATGATTGATGGTGAAATTGAGAGAAATTTTGGGTAAATAAACTAAACATATATAGAACAAAACTATGAACAAAGTTGAGGCTGATGAGTTGGGTTTTCTTAAATAAATGAATACCATCAACCCATTTACAAAATGCAAAAGTATATGCTAGCAATCTCCAACAATATCATGGTAAAAGGGATATTTAGTATTGGATGTAAAAGTCTTTCCTGCATTTATCTCATTCATTTCTTTCTTGACATGCACATCAGCCTCTATATCCAAAATAATTGTTTGAACTATCTCATATCCATAGTTTGACATATCCTGTAAGCATAGAAATGAACAATTGAATCACACTGCATTCAAATTTCATCTTGTTTGATAGTTAAGAGATATTTTACAGTGATCAATTGACAATACACATCAATAAATAAATGAAATTGATATGAATATATCAACCTTTTCAAGTTCTTCAACAACTTTAGCAACCTCATTCTTTTACTCAAAGATATCATCCAAATTCATCTTTGGAAAACTGGAATGAATAACAGTAAATCATACATGGAAACAAGGTAGTTTATAAGAGCAGAGATATTATATGATAATACAAATCACATTAATCTAAAATACTACTACACCATTTCGAAGATCATATCAATCAAATTAATTTGAATCCTCACAAGGCAAACATAACATTCAGGCATCCAAAACTAATGGATGCAAATTCACAAACTAATTTTCTAAAATCAGCATTTCATCATATAAGAGCAATTGCCAATATTAATATATTATCTCACAAATAAATGCAAATTCACAAATTAATTTTCTAGATTCAACATTTCATCATATAAGAAGAATTGTCATAGACCTTTTGTGAGGGTATCAAGCACGCCGCTTGACTCCAAATATTTCCTGAAAGCTTCCTTCTTGGATTCATTTTCCTGCCATATAAGGATGAAAAGCATTATCATAGAGCCTAAATGTTCAATTCTTGTCACTGAATTCATGCATACAATCATCTACAATTTTAGCACTAAAACAACTGATTTTTTAGCACATAAGGACTATTTTCTTAAGTAAATCCTAAGGGGACAACAAGTAAATTTATTCACATGGGTGTACTAGGCTATTAGCCATAGAATATCTATGCTACTTATAGATCCAACTGATATCTGATTTAACACTTCACCTACTCAAAAATACAAACCAATGAAATAATCCACATTAGGCCAAGAGAGGTTGATGCATTCAATACGAGAATACTTACACAAAATGAAGCCGAATCATGCCAGACAATGACAATGAGAAGTTGACTATTTTCCCTTCTAGTTTTTTATTTGGTATTTTCCTGATAATGACACATTAAAAATGAACTTATGAGAAAAGGCCTAGAATGAATTAAATTGATTAAATAATGAAGGTGTGTGGTGCAGGAGCACCAAGGTCACAAGTAGGAGTTATGAAGAGTACCAGGATCATTGATGGATCCTTAGGTGGAATTGAAGCCAAATGGCCTTCTAATGTCATTAAAACTTGTAATGAAAATGTTCATGGTCATATAATGTTATTTTGATCATATCTTGATCATATTGTAATCACATCCTAAATGTAAGCCTTAATGGCAACAATGAGTCTAAAATGTACCTAGGGGTCACTAGGAGTAGATTAATGGTTGATCCTAGGTTAAGGGATTGGGAAATGACCAATAATTGTTCTAAATGATGTAATAAGGGTATTAAAGACTCTAAGTGGTGTTAAAAGCACTAAGAGTGCAATAAGTTGTCAAATGCCTATATTAGCCATTTGAGCCTAAAAAGGCTTAATTAAAGTTAGTTGGGGTTAGTAGTTGGTTTGAAGATTAGTATAGGTCTAAGAAATTAGGATTGAATCCTAAAAAGGCCTTTAGAAATTATTTTAATAATACAACTGCAAAATGTCAAGTTGGGGTCGAAGTTGACATGGTAGTTGTCAACTTGACAACTTTTATATTTTGTAATTAGTGTAACAATCAGTTTGTGACTGTTGTAGGGAGTTGGAAGTTACTTAGAGGTTGGTTTTTGAGTTTGAGGGTCTATTTCATGGAGATCCACATTATTCTTAGAGGTATGTAGAGTTTTAGTGTGTGTGGAGACCATTTGAAATGGTTTTGAATCAATAAAAATAATATTTTTGCAAACTAGGTTATTCAGGCCTGTGGGTACAATCTTGATCTAGGGCACTTTGAATGCTTGGAAAAATGTGTTTTTGATTTGATAATGGATTAGGATGATGTTATATTGATTTTTTATCAATTCCATGCAATTACATTGTTGTTTCATTAAGTTTTGAGGCAGAGAACACAAGTTAATCTTGACTATTCCAAAACTAGTTTTGTGCAATCGGCATTTGTTGATTTTGAAGTTTTTAAATGGATGCTTGAATCTCCCACCCCCTATGGTTAATTTAGTTGGTTGGAGGAGTCTAATAATATGTATTATATCCTTGTATAGTGATCTGGTTGTAGGAATATGCAGGGATGTGCAAGATGTTGTGGAGAATAGACCACATAATGGTGGTTAAATGTTGATTGAGGGTGCAATGTTTTGACACAAGTCCTTGTTTGAATGAAAAAACTTAATGGTTGAGGGTTTTGGTGATGTAAAATGGATTTTCACATCCAATATGGTGTATCTGGGCCATTGGATCGATCTAGAAAGAGTTGTAGTGGTAGTTTTGAACAAACCCTCATTGTGAGACCCTAGATCAAAGGGTTTAGTGGCTAGGTGAATGGGTAAGTGTTAATTTCTTATAAAATTAAGAATATGGAATTTTGGAACCTTTTAAGAGACTATTTCATGTTTTGGAGTGCTAGGAGTAAGTAGAAATAGGAGTTGCTTCTTTAAACGAGGGCTAATTAGGCTTAGTTGAAGGGTTAGGGGGTGAAGGAAGTCTTCACCAGTCAAAGATTTAAAGTCTAAGATTGATATAAATTTAATAAATTTGAAAAGGGTACTATAAAATGTAAAAACATTTCTAGGTTGTTTGGTAATTTTGGGAGTAAACTGCTGATTTCAGTGTTGGCAGGGCTACTAGACAGGCCTAGAAGGGCTAGAGTAGAAGAATGGTGAAAGATGAGTGGATGGGACTGAATGAGGAGTTGTAACATGTAAAATTTACCATGTTAAGATGGTATATGGAGTTAGGGTCAAGGTAAGAGGTCTAGTTTGGGTTTTGGTATGGTGGAGGCACTAGGTGCACTAGGTGGCCCAAGATGGCATTGGTGCTTGGATAGGTTAGAACAAGGAAGTGGGAAGGTGAACTTATGAGCATGGTGTGTGGGAGTGACTTACCAAGTCAAAGAACTCCATTTGGTCTTTGAGTAGGAATAATTACTTGAGTTGATTCCAAGTTACATTGTTGAATCCTCGAGTTGAGTTAGTCTACTTAAAGTGATAGTGGAGGGCTCTGCATTAGTGTATTAGTTTGAGCTTCACTTGGTTTCGAGAATACTTTAATATTATCTACTTAACAAGGCCAACCATGTGAAGGTGGAATCTCATCTGGCCTCACCTCCCCTCTCCCTAACATCAATCTAAATTCCCCATTAACATCTAATTACACACTTCATTCATCCATTTATGAACTATAAAATTCAATCAATACAATCACATAAAATTCATTAATATGATATAACATTCATTAATACGCAACACTAATCAAGAATTCATTAACACATAACAATTTTCATTAACATGACATAGAATTCAATATTAATACACAACATTCATAGATAATTACTTAAAACAACTTTCTTTCTTTATCCAACAAAGTTAATCAAACAAGTTTTATCAAAGAGCATATTTAAGAAATCATTTCTTTTTTAGGTTTTTCTTAGATTTCTTATTTAGGTAAAGGCTGACAGGAGCATCAATATTATCTTCCTCCTCTTGTGATTGTGATCTCAAATTATGATGCTTCCTCATGTCTTGAGGAGGACGATGCTACTGCACTAAAGGGGGGTATGTTGCAATAACAAGTAAATGGGTTAAATTCCCATACTTTTTTTTACTATTACATGTATTTCATTAACTAGTAGAACATAACATGCATTTTTATTTACTTGAAAATGCAACATCATCATGTACAATAACATTTTGATCTTCCGCCACCTCAACATGCTCAACATGCTCTAAAATATTCAAAAAAAGGTTACACGACCAATTGCAATTAAAGATGTTAAATTCTATTAATAATTACGTAATTTATTTCCAATAGAAAATTAATACCTCCAACACTATGATCCACATCATGGCCTTCATCATGCCTAGGTTCCGTGGTAAGATTTGAAGGCTGTAGTGAAATGTCATGCACATTGTTATCATGAAATAGTCAATTTATGTTTGAAATTAACTATTCAATTTGATTTACTTTTCATTTGACCAATTTACCTGTGTCTCATCTAGTGCAGTAGATTCTTCGTTATGGCTTTGGGATTCTTGGCATAGGCGTGTAGCCACGACTACATAGCCTTCCTTCAAGGCTATTCTCTTGTATTCATCTGTGGGCTCTACATTGAATTATGTGCCCTATATTTTTTTTTAATATCGTCACTTTTACATGTATGGTTTGATTAAACATAATTGTTTGCAACCTTATATATAAAAATTTGATGTGAAATTCCAATACTGCTACTTACAAGTGAGAGTGAAGTTTCATATAGCCACCAGAGCCAAGTTTGTGTTGGCCAACCTTTGTTAATCTTTCTTGTGTGGCTTTTGATGTGTCTTGCAGTCTATGAAAAGTTTGAAACATGTTAGATTATATATTTACAAAGATCACTAATTAGTGCATGATTACATTCTACTTAATACTATCATGACATACCTTCTTTTTTCATCTTCTGGTTGAATTCCACTACCCTTTAGCCTTTTCTCTTTTGCAACTTCCATTATTTCATTCCACTCCATCGGTGGAATCATAGGAGGATGCTCATACTTTGGGTTATCCTTTAGAGCCCTTCTATATTGGTCCCTCATAGTCTTTATATGTTTGTCTTCTCTTGTAAGAATCATGCCTCTATCAAAACTTTTAATTCCAAAGAGGTCCTCTAAAGATTTAACGAGCTAATTTTTTAAGTCAACATCCTAATCATTCGACCTTTTTTGAAAAAACAAAGTTGTTAGATATCATAACTTTAATATAGTACAATAAATGGAAGATAAGAAAAATATTTTACCAATATTATGAAGCTACGTACCTTTTACGTATGGTGGGCCCAAATAGCTTCAATGTCATTTCAAAAAGATGATCATAAAAAACATCATTTCCTACAAAAATAACATGGGATTATCAGTCCAAAATGAGTTATGTATAAGTAAACTACAATTACACTGTAAATAATAACAATTTTAGAGCACCTAGAAGCTTTGGTACTTTTAACAGAACCATATTGTTCTTGTTCATCAACAATGCCCCCACAAATGAACCAGTACTAGTAACACGGGTTGATCTAGGAAATGGTTGATCTTCACTAGTACTGGTCTGATCTATTCTTGTACCAAGTGTAGGTGTATCTATTAGTGAACAAAATAGGTCCATACAGTGTATAAAATTCACACAAGAAAAATAATCAATTCATGATTAGCACATAACAAAATATAGAAAAATAAGGTTTTACCAATTGTAGATGGTACAAAGGAAGATGTCTGCAAGCACCTTGTTGCAGACAATGCAGTCATCGAATGTAGAATGTTAACTGAACGAGGTGTCTGCACTTCATCGTGAGCTATAGAATACATTGTTAGCAAAGACATTTTCAATGGATAAAGATTAAATGGGGTACTAGAAGCATCCCAAACATAAGTTGAGTCAATAATGCATACAAAGGTTAAATCAATGGTTAAAGTTTTAAGGATTATTTACATGAAGGTTGTGCGGTGCTACAAGCCTCACCATGTTGACGACATTTCACATGTGTCAAAAAATTTTGTAATAAGAACACATCATATTTTAGATCATGATCCATAAGATAGTATAAAATATAAACATCTATTGAACTTTAATTATTGCCTAAGATTAATTACTGCTTACATCAATAGAATTGACTCTACGTGTCAATTCTTCTTCAAGTTCCTTTGACTCCTCAGTTTCATTTTCTTCCATTACAAGGTTAAGAATTTCATTAGCATATTTAGTTTTTATTTGAGTAGCCATGAATACATGGTTAGATTTAGATTCTACATCATCTCTAAATGCCGCGTTAACTTTAGATCAAAATAGATCTATTGCCTCTTTTGCTTTTCTCTATTAATAAGTATCAAGTTGTGACATCAATATCAGTAAAATTCTATCAAAATAACTCCAAAGCCATAAAGAAAAGAACATAATAATATGACATTTGTTTCTATATAATTTTTAGAATTACACTAATTAAGGTTTACCTTTTCTAAAAAAAGTGTACTGTGAGGAACATCCCTGCCTGTATCTTGAGGTGGAATATCCATGTTGCCCTGTGACAAAGATTAGTAATTCTTGGCAATCAGAAGTGATTGGAGTCAATATTAATTGGAGGTAATTGGTTTAAATGTTATACTTACCAGTCTCGTGATAGGGAATTTTTTTGTATCTACATGATTCAAATTGTAATCTATTAGAAGCTCTTCCCCTGCACTTATTGATTTTATCACACATACAAATATATGATTTCCCTCGGGTTCCTTGAATATACAATTCGGCCACTTATTAGTTGACACGGGTCGAGAACTATTTATAAAACCTACAATATTCCCTGTTTCTTTTGGCCCTCCATCAATATACATAGTGAGGCTTTTAGTTTGATCATTTGCTTTGCAATGTATATAATTTGTTGACAATGCATACCTATGCATACTTTTTTTATATTGCACAATCCGCATCCAATTCTTGTAATTGTAACAAGGTCCTACATACTCCATCAATTCAACAACTTGATTATAACTAACCTTTATGCCATCCATGGAACATAAGCCCAAACCATGTAATGAAGATGGAGCTATGCGATATATCCTTTCATTAACAGAAAAATCAGTATTAACTGGAGGTAGTTCCTTGGGTACCCATTGTTTCTGAAGATGTGTGTACCTTAAGGGAACCTTCATGTCCCCTTTGGTCTCATTATCATAAGAACATGAGCCCCCCTTAGCAAGGAAAAATTGCATTCGTTTATCAAATTTTCTTCTAATCTTTTGACCTCTAGTTGATCTCCCTATTTTAGACCTACTAGATGTCTCACTTTTTCTTCTATTCCCACATTTTCCTCACTTGAGGAAGATAGATCCGAAAAATACCTATTTGGTGATACCTGTAATCCATCAAATGAGAGACATAGTAGGATCTATATATTTTGCTGACTAAAGAGAAGGAAACCAAATAATAAATTATACCTGTCGATCCATGTCAAAGGCGTTAAATTTCCTACATATGTAAATCATTTATCTTAAGTTAGCCAAATATTACATGATATGTAAGCTAAAAATTACATAAAAGATAAAATTTACATGATGCAAGATATACTCCATTTCTATAGAGTTCAACACATAATAACTTAATTCAAATTTCTATGAATAAATCAATACCTCATACGTGGCATTGATCATACCTTGACATACATTTCATTGATCATGTTATTCATCATCCTCCTCATCTATGCCATCATCATGACTATCATAATCATCATCACCATCATCATCATCATCATCATCATCATCATCATCATCATCATCATCACCATCATCATGACCATCATCAACATCACCGAAATCATCATCTTTTTCTTCTTCTTCTTCTTCTTCTTCTTCATTATGTAATAGTCATTCGTGATCATCATTTACTTCATCTTCTGATTCTTTAGTATCTTCTTCTTCCATCACATTATACTATACCGGCCTTCTTCTTGGATCATGTCTAACAACAAATGACCAACCCAGTTTATGTGAAATGAAAAAGTAAAACACTTGCTCACATTGGCTTGGAAGAACATAAGGTTCATCTCCAACTAGCTCAAATGACCTTGTATTAATCATTGTAAATCCACTATCATGTTCAATCACAGTCCTATCAAGATCATTTTGATTCGGCCGTAGCCTGTACCATTTGACGATAAATAGAACTAATTTGAATGAATTAACATCGCACTCAAGTATATCATCCAAAATGCCATAGTATCAATTTTCAGATTGTTGAGGATGTATGTCATTTCTAGATGAAATATTCGTGACCTCGAAGATTGCACTTATCCCAGAATCACAAGTTTTCTTCGTGTCATCTAACTTTTTAATGAAAAATTTACGGCCATGGTAGTACATAGCTTTGTGGTGTTTGATCTACAATTATTCAAACATGTCAACATTATTTGCATCGATCTGTGAGTTTATATATACTTATGGGTCATGGTTAGTAAACTTATACATACCTTTCTACCTCTTAAACCATATGCTAAATCAAGTACCATTGGCGTAACATTGGGATCTCCATTATGATGAGTTTCTTTAACCAATGATGCAACACCATCCCATGTTAATGAGAAACCATTTTTTGAAATTTTTGAATCCATACCATCATCCAATCAAGATTGTTCGCAATATACAAATGTAGTGCATCCCACTCATGACCAACTGTAAAGAAAACAAATAGACCACTTAGAAACAACTTATATTAAAGATTTATAAGAATTAATAAACTACAATAACATCATATAATTACCTTTCACTTTTCTCAATCTACCTTTCCCCATCAAGTACCCCCCTTCAAATTTGTTAATAGAGTTGGGATCCCAAATGCAATCTACATAGATATTTACTGCAGATTTGGAAAGATATTCACTAATATACACCATGGTATGGTATACCATATATCCCTCCACCATAGAACCCTTAGGACGTGCTCTTTGTCAAACCAAGCCCTTCATAAATTTCAAGTGTGTCTCAACCATCCACATTTATCTAGTTTGTATAGGTCCACACAATTCAATCTCCTCAACTAGATGTATGAGGTAGTGTTCTTGAGCATTAAAAAAAGTTGAAGGTAGACACTTTTGCATTTCACACATAAGCTGGGAAATTTTTCTCTTCCAATATTTTATATCTTTTTTATCAATTTATTTAGATGATAACCACCTAAAAGAGATTCAACTCAAAAGAACATATAAACAAGATTTTAGATAAAAATATACAATAAATTACATAAAAAGTAAAGCAAGTCATAAATATAATAACACTTCTAACCTCATGTATTCTCCAAGATCGTATATAACTTGTTTAACACTGTTGTCAAACTGGTCTGGGGGGGATAGAGGTAGGATGCACTACAATGATTAAAAATGATCTTTTCAATATATTGTAAAATAATACAATAAAAAGTACAGCCCAAAATCACCTTTCTTTGATACAAGACTGCTTATATTTGTAGCAAATCCTATTGGAAATTTTGTTTTTTTTATGACTTCTTTTAATGCATCACTTTGCTTCTCAGTTAATAACCAAGGAAGGGCACTCGTGTTTATGCAGTCTCCATTGCTATTTGATTCAATGAAATTTTTCAGTGCATGATTGGATTCATGAATGTCATTACAAATTTTGGCCATTTTTTCTTTGTCATGCCTTCCATCCAATATTTTCCATAGTGTCTCTGCTACATTCTTTCTAATATGCATAGGATCAAACAAATGCATGATTGGGAGATCTTTGAAGTACGAAAACCTACTAAATTGACTAGGATAACTTTTTATTCCTCTAGGAAGTTGGTCATTGATGCCTTGACGACCTTCACAAGCATCAATAACATCATTAGTAAATAAAAGATAATATCAAAATCTAAATTTCAAACAAAAATCATCAGATGGAATGACATTGCCTTGGTGATTTAGTCTATCGTATTCCTCCTTCCATAGACGAGGTGTCATTCTTCATGGCCTTGATGTCATCTCTTCTTTCCCATTAAAAAGATGTTTTTCGATAGTTCAATACTTATGATTATTGTGGAGAAAATGCCTAAACTCATTGAACACCTGCTTTCCTAAACTTCTTGAATGACGAGATTTCATCTTCAGACCAAAAATTAGACATGCAAATTTACCCTTTGTCTGAAGACCTAAAAGATATCGTACAATTGGATCATGTACAATTATCATGCGCAACTCAAACATATAGCAATAATGTGTAAGCACTATAACATACAAAAAATATGTGACCTTAACATGGATATATAACATACCACAAAAATGAGTTAGCCTAGGGGCATCATGTATTGTCCATACAAGCATTGCATGGAATTGAAATTTTCTTTGTCCTATTGGTCTAGAGATGTCATACATAGTGATCCCATTCCATAAAATCAACGACTTGTCAATAAGGGGCTCAATATACATGTTCATATCTTTAACTTGGTACTTACCTAGTTGAATGAACAAAAACATTACATAATTACTATGACCATCTTGATGCGGTGTTTATAAATTAATTTACATAACTATTAAATGAAAAAATACCCAGTACAATCATTGACAACATTATGTGCTCCCTCTTTATGGACATCCAAGGAGGAATGTTATTGTTAATAACAAAAATAGGCCACACTGAGTAAGTAGATCTCATATATCCAAATGGATTGACACCATCCGCTGCCAGTGAAATCTTGAGATTACGAGGCTCTTTTTTTAAAGTGTGGCCATGTTGTTTCTATGTCTTTAAATGTAGAACCATCCGCAGGCATTCTCATAATGTCATCTTGACTTCTATTGCATGCATGGTAATCCATAAATTGTGCCAAGCTAGTGCACTTGAATAATCATTGAAGATGTGGAATAAGGGGAATGTACCAAAGACTCTTATGAGGCACCTTTTTTGTTATTTGATCTGACCGATATCTCCTAGTATGACAAACAGGGCATTCTGTTGCAAATTCATGTTGTTTATGATATAGAATGTGATCATTGGGACATGCATGTATTCTCTGATACTACATTCTAATTTGATTCATAATGGTAGATAATTCTTAGTAGGGACAAGGCAAAATATTTGATGGTGGTAAGAAAAACTCACCTATCAACCTACAACAACAAATATGAATTGTTAATATAATGAATCGTAATGGTATGCTAACATTGAATATGACAAAAATGGCATACCTTAGCATACGTGACATTGCTACATTGGATAAACCATTCATAACCTTGAAGTTCACCAACAACACTATAGTAGAGAGAAGATTTGTTTGGGAGCCTTGGTATAGGGGCTCGTATGCCTTCTCAATTATAGCTATATTAAGACCATCTTCATCATCATTATCAGATGCACTAGTACCATCATCATGATCATCTTGATCAGCTATGCCAATACCATATTCAATCATGTCCTCTTCCACAGGATGATCTTCTTCCATGGGAGCATTGTCGTCGGCTTGGATATTCACACCTTATGTTCCTCCAATTAGAAATCCACATTCACCAATCGACAAAAATCGTGCCCCCCTTCAATGTGACCATATTGCCTACAATGACTCTGGGCTGTTTTGATTAGAATTCTTTGATTCTTTAAGCCCTTACACTTTTTGCAAGGACAATAACATTTTTCAACATCTTTTCTTTGGAACTGAGATCACAATCTAGCAAGTGTCTAATTATTTTGTTCTGGGTTCTTATTGTCAGGTGTGGACTTTCTTCACAGGCTATAAATATACAAAATGTAAACATACAAATGTAAGTATTATCTTGTATATAATAAAAATAAATTAAAAAAATTATAAGATTATACAAGATTTACAAATACACACACAAATCATGCTCACTAGACCATGACATATTGAAAAGGATAAGTTGGAGTTATTATTATTCTGGGAGTTACACAAATATCCTCACTAGACTACTGAATTAGAGATTATAGAGAATATATTCTGGAGTTGTACAGTCACATTGTCTACTCTGTAAAGATATACAATACATTTTTGCAAAAGAAACTTGCAATTGAAGATAATAACACATCAAAATTTAGCATTGTAGTGGAGGTGATTCCATACCTAGTACAAATTATTTCCTCTAAAGCTTCCAGATGGCCTTTCTTTGGGAGCTGCATTAAGGCATTCAATTGAGCATTAATGCATTAATGCCCATTTATATCTAGGTTTGCATCACACATGCTTAAGGAAAAAGTTCCTAATACAACTAAAGAGAGTAATTAATATGGAAATTGAATCAAATGTAAGCAACATATGGCATTAATTTTCAAAGACAATGACAATTTAAAAGTATTGGAAAAATACAGTGTACAAGAAATGATAGTGCGCCATGGGAAGTCACAATAAGTATGAAACCATAGAAGATTTTCATTTTTTCCTAACAGAAGATCATTTTCAGAGTGAGATTTAGCTACATAGAGGTGAAGCCATGACATACAAAAGGTAAGAGAACCTCAAAGTTTCTGACATATAATGCTATCATGTCAAAAGGACAATAAAGTGTAGTTTTTAGAACAATGGAACAACCATCTCTCTTAAGAGGAACAACCATCATGTTATAGAGTTATTGAATATGGCCATTATCATGAGATCATAGGGAAAAACACATCTATCTACTATTAATGAACAATTTCTTCTATAGAGGCAATTTTGAATTGTATGCATCGTTTATTCGAATCCATCTTAGTTTTGACTGTGGTTTGATTTCAAGTTTTAGTTAAATTTACACAGTCAGTTATGAACTGAACACATGGCTTGACTATCATAGAAAACCCGATCATGTAATGGTTAGAGAGTTTTAATGTCACTGCAGGTTCATGTGTGCATCCACAGTTCTTGTTAGAGTTCATTTAACTAGACTTTGCAAACATTATATTTTAAATTTGGTGTTGATCTACGCAAGAATCCAACCTCACTGCAGATTGACTCGGGAAAATCTATAGTCGGCTCTGTCATGAAGGTGGAACCTTGACTTGCGATTTCCCCATTGGATTCCAATGCCATTGGGTGAGAAGAAAGTCAAGGTTATGCACTTTAATAATATAAGTGCTCAGACTGTGGAAGGAGGCATATTGCTTCAAGATTTGATTCCCTAGGTAGATACTTTCCATGTATTTAACTAGTAAGAAGAAGACAAGTTTGCAGCAGTGTAGTAACAGGAAGGTTGAAATTGAATCATAGATTGAATTTGATAGTCTCTGGCACATTGAAGAATCCTTGGTGATTGTACCTGCTATGTGAATCCATCGATTGACCATTCCAGATTGACCCTAATCTAACTTGAATCATAAGTAAAGGAAACTTTGCATAATAAAGCTTGATAGTGATTTAGAAAACAAGAGAATCATATTTTAAAAGAATTCGTACGAGGCAGAAACCTTGTGAATGAAACTTGGCAGAGATAGTACTAAAAATTTGGTGAATGCAAATAAAAACTTGTCTCCCACAGAAACAACAAACTTGAGAGCACATTATAACATGAAAAGACTCTCTATTGGATATAAAAATAATTGATGCCACTAAACTAAATAAAAGTATCAATCACAAAGGTTTAGTTTGGGCTCTTGGGGAAAACAATCATTATCCAAATTAACTTATTAAACAAACCTAGTAGCACAATATTAAGTTGTTTAGTACAAAATAGATGGAGGTCCACAAAGATAAGAATTAAGATGAAGCAAACATATGAAAGCACAATGCAAAAATGAGGAAGGTTCCCAACCTGCATTGAAGAGGAGCACTAAGTTTTAATCCCATGAAAGATGGCTTCATATGAGGTACAAGAATGATCAAGATTTGAATCAGAAATTGTTATTGCCTTTGAGCAATGCAAAGATTTATATAAAAAATCAACACGTCTATAAATAATGAATAGTCAACAATCTATTAAAAAAATAGAAATCCACTTGACACAATTTACTACTCCAAATAATTGGGTTTATGTTATGTAGCTTAATTTTCCATCAATGTTAGTTTCAAAGGTGTAAGTATTAACAAATATTATACTATATGATAAATGTAATAAATGTCACTTAAAAATCAAGTGTATACCGCCAGGATTAGCAACTTCAAAAGCTTTTATGTTAGAAATTATGGTTGGAAATGCTTTGGTAGACATGTATGCCAAATATGGAAGAATAAACAAGGCCCGTGAGTTGTTTAATAGAATGGCTCAATGAAATGTGGTTTCATGGACTGCAATGATTGCAGGGTATGCACAAAATGGATTCCTTGAAAATGTTTTAGAAACTTTCAAATGAATGCAATTGGCGGATGTAAAGGCAAATTCTGCAACCCTTGCCAGCATCCTTCCCGCCTGTGCAAAAATGGGAGTTTTGGAAGAGGGTGTGGACATCCATCAAAGCATAAAAGATAAAGAAATTTTGTCAAATGTTGTAGTTGCAACTGCCCTGGTAGACATGTAAGAAAAATGTGGAACTATAGACAAGGCACATGAACGCTTTGACAAAATGCATCAAAGACGTGTGGTATCATGGAATGCCATTATTACGGGCTATGTACAAAATGAATTTTTTGAAAAGGCTTTAGAAATTTTCAAGCAAATGCAAATGGCAGGTGTAAAGCTAAATTCCACAACCTTTGCCAGCATGCTCCCTACCTGTGCCAAAATTGGAGCTTTGGAATAGGGTAATTAACCAGTCATTGTTAATATATTATGTAGTCACTGTTAAGATTGACTTAGTCAATTGCTTGATCACGCGATAACCAATAATTAATGGTTATTGTAACATATTGTTAATGTGTTATGATAACCACTAATTAGTGGTTATTTCTATCACTGTGTAAGATAATGAAACAATGTCATTCAATCGATAATGAAATGATGCCAATCATGTCTATTCATATTGGTATTAATAACGGTTGTGTGGGCTGGGAAAGACTTACCAGCGCCATATAATTGATAGGAAATAATCAATGATACCCTAGCTCATATAAATGGATGCCATAGCTCATGGGTAACTAGAGAATCCAATGATCACACATTAACATGATTCCCTAGTTCACTAACACAACTAATGCCATAATCAAATCATCCGAAGAAATGAACTCAATACCATGGACACAATAGAGCATGGAGTAATGAATATCATAGTAAGATGTGCCCACGAAATGCATAGGAGATAACACAATCCCTACCTCAATGAGCTTCTATTTGATAAGGAGAGGAAAAGCCAAGTTTCCAAAACCAAGCTCAAAGATCAAAGGCCCAAGTCCAGATAAAAAATGCAACCCCTATACATAGTGCTGAATCTACCCTGGCTGATGTGGTTTCAAGCTTGAAGATCAAATCAAATCCACCCTCACTGATGTGGTTTCACATGCTGCCCCTTGAAAAAGTTCATCGTGGTGATAATGAAATGAGAAATGAATTCTTTTTTATTAAAAATTTATACCCGTGTTCATCAAAATTTTGACATACACGGAAGTGGTCAAAATTTTGACTAACAGGGGCATGGATTTAAAAAAATGAAAGTTTTCCTTCTATAATCCGACCAACCAAAAAAAATTTATTTCATGGTCAAAAATTTTGGTAGAAAAATGGTGCAAAATGTACTAGTGCATATAGGTATATTGTTGTCAATCTTGTCAAGTTACCAATCTCATCTAGTATGTTTCCCCTAATTTCATTAGACTCCAAACCTAAATTTGAGAGTGAATTTGAAAGGCAGCCAATTGAAGTGGATAGGATACCAGTGAGATAATTAAATCCCAAATCAAGAACTTTCATTCTGGAGAAACTAGTTAACACTATTATAATAGACAAACCACTACTTCCCTCACAAAGTGATCTTGAAACAAATTAAGCCATGTCAGTTTCTAAATTTTCCCAAATAGTAGGGGCATTATGACACTTAGTTGGTTGTTCTACACATCCAACACTTGCAACTGAGTCCAATTACCGAGTGAGGTGGGTATTTCTCTAGTGAATTGGTTTCCCAAAAATACACTTTGTGCAAATATGAAAACCTTCCACACTCCCTTGGAATTGGACCGTTTAAGTGGTTCTTATATAGCCCCAACATTTGGAGATGAGTACAATTCAAGAGGGCAATGAGGATTGATCCTGTTAAGTTGTTGTTGCAAATACCAAGCTAGCTTAGTTGATTTAGCATACCCAACTCAACAGGAATACCACCTTGGAGTGTATTGTTTGACAAATCAAGCTCAATTAAAAAGGGTAGGTTTCCTAAGAAAGGTGGGATGATACCTGTTAATTTTTTTACTCCTAATACCATGGTTTCTAGATTTGAAAGAAGACTAAGTTCAGAGGGAATGCCTCCACTTAAATTGTTATATGATAGTATGCGAGATTGTAAAGAATGAAAGCCGCATAGAGAAGATGGAATGTGACCCTCCAAATTATTTATAGACAACCAAAGCACTCTCAAGTGAAAGAGAATTCCAAGATGATATGGAATATGGCCATGGAAGCTATTATTTTTGAGAGGTGTTGAGTGATGAAGTACAGAGGCCTCACTGTACTGTGAAGGTGAGCTCACCATATGGTGAGTCCTTTGTACATTTTGGCACTATACGAAGTATGAAGACCATAGATGTTGGCCCCATACAGAGTATGAACATCGTACATGTTGGCACCGTATGAACATTCTAAGACTGTATGATGTGACATCTCTCTGAGATGTTCTGTAAGACTCACTATCGAGTCTAGTTTGGCATACAGTCATGTTGAGTGTATAGTGAAGGAGGATCAAGTACCATAGTTCAGTGTGGTGCCAATTTTGACATGTTATCAAGTACAATGCCATGTATAGTACTAGAGTGTGTGATGGTGTATAGTGATGCTTGGTAGTTGGAGGAATGAAAAATGGTTGTCTGTTATGGTTAACATACCAATTTCTGCAATAAATTGCACTATGCATAATTGACTATGAGATTCATAAGAAAATGTAACGAATTGAAATTAGGTTGATTGTAAGGAAACTGAAGTCTGTGTAAAAAATCCAAAGTGCATTGTATGTAAATTTGTTTACTGTAATACAAAGTTTCTCGAGGGTTTTTTGGGTGGTAGGTTTTTTCCTGAAAGGGTTTTCCTAGGTTTAATCTGGTGTCTCTTTGTGTATCTTGTGTTTGGTAGTTTCATATTTAATTTACTTTCACATGTCTACAATTTATAGTTTCTTATTTCCTTGTCAATTTGACATTCAAAAAGTATTTCTACATCGTTTCCTTCCTTACAAGTGGTATCAAATCCTGGCTAGTTGTGTTATCCTTGTCGGGTAGGGTTTGGTTTTTTGTGCCAATTTGGTTTCAGTGTGAGTTTGAAAAGTTTTTTTCTATATATTGAGATGGATGGTATGTTAGGAAGAGTGGACATTGAAAAATTTAATGGCACAAACTTTGAGTTGTGGAAACTTAAAGTTCAAGATATGCTAGTTGATCAAGATCTATGGATTGTTGTGTCTGGCAATAAGCCTTCAGGTGTGAAGCAGGAAGATTAGGATCTAGCAGATCTAAAAGCTAGAGGACTGATGAGAATGGGTCTTGCAATTTGGTTTTATTGAATGTCACTGAAGAGAAAACCGCACATCCCTTGTGGAAGAAGTTGGGAGACATTTATCAGGGAAAATATTTGGTAAACAATATTTTCGTAAGAAAGAAGTTGTACTCTTTGAACATGGATAGAGGAACAGCTGTGGAAACTCATCTAAACTCATTCAATATGGTAATTTCACAGTTGACATCTATTGGTGTGTCTGTTAGTGAAGAAGAGTGATGCATGTTATTATCGAGTTTGTTGCTTGATTTGTGAGATCACTTGGTAATGACCATTGGAAGCAAGACTACTCAATTTAAAATAGACAAAGTAGTTGCTACACTTGTATCGTAGGAGATGTGAATGAAGTCCTTTGAGGTGGCCAAAGAATCTCTCATTATACAAGGCATATCTAAGGACAAAGGTAAGAAGAAGGATACGAAGTCAAAGTCTCAGGAGTGATCCACCACTCTTGGAAAGAAGTCCAAGGAAAAGTGTTGGAACTGTGAGAAGAAAGGTCATATCTAGAAGGATTGCAAGGAGGAGAAAAAGAAGAATAAGTATACTTTTGACAATGAATCTTCTTAGAGTGACGCTGATGCCTTTGTAGTAACCTTCACAGTGCCTGCATCTAATGACGTATGGTTAGTTGATTCAGGAGCATCAGTCCACATGATGTCTCATAAAGAATGGTTCTCAAAGTATGAACCATACGATGGTGGAAAGATGATCCTAGAAAGCGATTCCACACTGGAGATCATTGGAAAAGGAAATGTCAAAATCTAGTTCCCTGATGACAGAGTAAAGGGAATTGATGGAGTACTTCATATAACTAGTTTGGCTCAAAACTTTCTATCAACAAGTTGAATGATGTTGGAGTTTAGGTAACATTTGTCCATGATGGTTGCAAGATGACTAGGGGTTTTATTATTTTAGCTAAGGGTGAACGCATTGGAATACTATATAGGTGAGATGCCAAACCTGTATATTGTAATAGTGTCTTTGTAAAGTCTGATAAAACTAATATGGTAACACATGGTGTAAATTCTATGGAAGTTAAACTTCTTGCTAAGAAAACAATGCTCTAGCATTATAGGATTGGCCATATTGGTGAGAAAGGTTTAAAAACATTGAAGAATAAAAATTTGGTTCAGAGGTTGGTTGATTGTAACCTTGAATTTGATTTCTATGAACATTGCATCTATGGAAAGAAAAATGTTGTTTAGTTTTGTTCTAGTTCTAAAAAATCTTCTAGTTTGTTGGACTATATTCACTCTCATGTATTTGGTCATGTGGATGTTCCTTCTTTGTCTAAGTCAAGATATTATGTGTCATTTATTGATGATTATTCAAGAAGAACATTTGTTTATTTTTTCAAGAGTAAAACAAAAGTGTTTAGTCGGTTTAAGGAATTTAAAATCCTTGTTGAAAATCAGACTAGGAGAAAGATTAAATGCTTAAGGATGGATAACAGTGGAGAGTTTTGCAATGCATATTTTGATAAATTCTATGTAGATCATGGCATTAAGAGGCATAAGCTGACACCTTATACTCTACAACATAACAAAATAGCGAAAAGGATGAATTGGTCCTTGATGGAGAGAGCAAGGAGCATTGTTGGGAAGTGCTAGTTTGGAACAAATTTTTTGGGCTGAAGTGATAGCTACAATATGCTACTTGTTGAACCATTCTCCTACTGCAACGCTAGTTGAAGAAACACCTATGGAAGCATGGTCTGGTAAGAATCCCTCATTAATATATTTGCGCATCTTCAGTTGTGAGGCATACACTCACATACTTGATTTGAGTAGGTCCAAGTTGGATGACAAAGTGGTGAAATGTATTTTCATCAAGTATGGCATTGGTGTGAAGGGATACAAATTATGGAACCCTCTAATTGAAAAAGTGTTGTAAAAAAGGAGTGTTATATTTTGTGACATAAAACCTGTCTCACTAGACTAGCTAGAGAAGATAGAAAAGAAAAAGGAAGTAGTTGAAATCCCTTTAGATTCCAAAAGGGAGATATTTCAAACTCCAAATGAACCTGAGAATGAGGATCCATATGTGCCCAAGAATGAGGATGGGGAGAACTCAAGTAGTCATACAAGTTCAGAAGAACATGATCATGAACCTCATGTCGAACCTCATGAAGCTTCACCAAAAGAAGTGAGGAGATCTACTCAGGAAGGTGGCAAACTGATAGGTACAGTTTTTCACCGGAGAGGTTTAATTATTCTATGTTTAATGCTAATTGTTCATATGTTTTGCTTACAGATGTTGATGATCCTAGGACTATAAAAGAAGAAATTAATATGCCAGATTTAGATTCCTGGTTGGAAGAAATGAAGGATGAAATGAAGTCCTTGGAGAAGAATGGAACTTGGGATCTCATACCCTAAGTTCCTAAAGGTAGAAATCCTGTGGGATGTAAGTGGCTATTCAAGAAGAAGTATAGTCTAGATGGAAGTATTTTCAAGTACAATGAAAGATTGGTTGCGAAGGGGTATTCTCATAAAGAAGGGATTGACTATGGTGAAATATTTTATCCTGTAGCTACGCTAACATCCATCAGATTTATGTTGTCACTTACAGTAGCACATAACTTTGAAATTGAGGAGCTGGATGTGATGACAATATTTCTTCATGGTGATCTTGAAGAAGAGATATATATGTCCCAACCGGAGTACTTTGTGGAAAAAGGTAAAGAGCATTTGGTATGTAAGCTAAAGAAGTCTCTTAATGGTTTGAAATAGTCAGCCAGAATGTGGTATCAAAAGTACGATACATATGTTTTATCTTTGGGTTTTACAAGATCTAAATCTAATCACTGTGTGTACTATAAAGCTGAAGTTGATCGGATACTTATTATTTCTCTATATGTAGATGATATGTTGTTTATAGGAAATAGTAAGGGAATAATTTCAGAGTTAAAATCTCAATTATTCTTAAAATTTGAAATGAAAGATTTAGGGCCAAGAAAATTTATTTTGGGGATAGAAATCAAACGGGACAAAGTTGGTATAAAATTTTGGCTCAATCAAAGAAAATATATTACCAATGTTCTAGAGCAATTTAATATGACTAGTTGCAAGCAATAAGTAGTTTCAGTGTTACATAAAACAAAGCTCTTAGTTAGTGACATTCTGAGATCTCTTAAAGAGGTTGAAGACATGAAGTGGGTACCTTATGCAAGTGTTGTTGTTGGCCTCATGTACACAATGGTTAGTACAAGACCAGACATTCCCCAAGTAGTGGGAGTCTTGAGTCAGTTCATAGAAAACCCAGGCAAGACAAATTGGGATGCCATGAAAAGAGTTATGAGATATTTGAAGGGTACGTCACAATACACATTATGTTATCAAGTTAACTCAACTCAATCAAATAGATTAGTTAGCATTCAAGGCTATGTGGATGTTGATTGGGCTAGGGAGATTGATAGAAGAAGATTCACTAGTAGATATGTATTCATGGTGAATGGTGTTGCTATCAGTTGGATGTGAAATAACAAAGTGTAGCTGCATTATCAAAAACTGAGGTAGAGTACATGGCATTTACACACACATGTCAAGAAGTAGTTTGGCTTAAGCACTTGTGTTCTGATGTTAGTTATGATGCAAATAAAATTACAATTTTATGTGACAGTCAGAGTGCAATATGTGAACAGTCTCACAATAGGTAATGATAATCATGTCATTGTCTCTCTTAGGAATAATATATTCATACTAAGGATTACTTTTCCCATCATGAAATGCATTTAGATTGTCAACCCAGGGACATAGACTTGAAATGAGACAACACTGTTTGTGCACTAAGTTCCTCAAAGAGTCATACTACCTATGCTGCAGGAAGATAAAATTCATAAAGGAAACCTATGCTATTGATGCAAGAAAGTAAGCACACTTAACTACTTAATGAAATTACTGTAGATAGCTTGTAAACTTATCCTAAGCCTGTTTAACAACTTAAAGTGTTTACTATGTCTATCTCTACAAGTGCTACAGGAACATTCACAGTAGTAATGTTGTAGGAGTAAAATAGTAACTTCTACTTGAAAGCATGAAAAGTACAGAAAGCAACTCTACTCTATCCTAATCTAATCCACCTTCCAAGTGGGCCCCCTTGGTTGGCTTCTGCTAACTACTAACATAAAAGATACTCCAAAATCACTCTTTCATTATATTCTCAGAAATTGATTACATAGTAACGGAACAGTACATGAAGAATAGAAAAGAGTAACTCTGTTATACTTAAACACAATACTTAAATATATTTTCTCATTACCTAACTAAACCAATCAAATCCCTTTATATAGAGGATTGATGCTTATTGAAAGGATGACAGAAAAGCATGACTAAACTTTTCCATAAAAAGGGGAAATATAACAACCATGACATATTACAATAAAGTGCAGATAACTAAATAACAACACTGAGGAAATATAGCCAAGCTATTTCCTATATTCTCTGGAATGATGGATCCTTGTTAACAGTGGCATGATCCTCGGAATCGTGTTGGCTATCTCCGTCATGGCTAGAATTTCAAAGCTCCTTCAGTGCAGTCGATCCACTCTCGAGCTGCTCCTTATTTTCCTAGCAGGTTAGTAGCATTTGGTATGTATATAAGTCAACATTTCAATTCCTACCCAAATATTAGAACATAGATTAAAGTAGCTATATGAAGTACTGCAATTTATATATAATATTCAGAAAAACATGTCATTCTAACTACCCATAATCTTTTTGGCTCTAGCTGTACTTATCACAAGTTCACATAGGTATAGGTTCATAAATGTATTGGAAATGTTTCATTAGAGCATAAAGAGTTTCAACAAAGTATAGAGATTATAAAAAAAATAGAGACAATAAATTGTCTCATCAATATGTTTGGCGATGAATCCTACTTTTCATGCCAGGACAAAACACATTGATGTACAATATCATTTTTTATGTAACATGGTCGAAGATGGAAAGGTAAATCTAGAAAAGGTTGGCACTAAGGAGAATGTTGCAAATGCATTGACAAAGCCAGTGAACATAGTTAAACATTCAAATGGTGCATAAGCTTGATGGGGCTTAAAGCCCCTCACTCATGTTAGCATTGTTGAGTAATTTCGTACTTCATCAAGTGAGAGATTGTTGAGTGATGAAGTATGGAGGCCTCACCTTATGGTGAGGCCACCATATGGTGAAGGTGAGCTCACCGTACGGTGAGTCTTCCATACACGTTGGCATTGTATGAAGTATGAAGACTGTACATGTTGGCACCATACGTAGTATGAAGACCATACATGTTAGCACCGCACGAACATGTTGAGATCGTATGATGTGACATCTCTATGAGACATATGGTAAGACTCACTGTCAAGTCTATATTGGTGTATGGTCATGATGAGTGTACAATGAAGGAGGATCGAGTACCACAGTTTGGTGCAATGCCAATTTCGACATGGTGTCAGGTAAATTGCCATGTATAGTACCAGAGTGTGGTGATGGTGTGTGGTGACACCTAGCAGTTGGGTGAATGAAAGTTGGTTGTCCGTTACGGTTAACATACTAAATTCTGCAACAAATTGCACTGTGTATAAATGACTGCAAGATTCGTAAGAAAATGTAACGAGTTGAAATCTGGTTGATTGTAAAGCAATCTGAACCTATGTAAAAAATCTGGAGTGCATTGTATGTAAATTTGTTTACTATGCTACAAAGTTGCTCTAGGGTTTTTTGGGTGGTGGGTTTTTTCCTGAAAGGGTTTTTTCACATTAAATCTAGTGTCTCTTTGTGTATCTTGTGTCTGGTAGTTTCATACTTCATTTACTTGCACATCTCTAAAATTTATAGTTTCTTATTTCCTTGTCAATTTGGTGTTAGGAAAGTGTTTCCACACCATTTCTTTCCTTACAAGAGCACGTACTCCAAGGAAGAAAAGATTTCCCAGAAAGGGAGAGATGGGGCCAAGTAATCCCATAACCATACTAGTGAGATTCAAGGAAGACATGTGTTGTCGACGAGAAGAGAAGGAAATGCAAGTCTAATTGTAGAAGGTGTGATTTGGAGACCAATCAGAAAAGGAATTAAATGGATCCAAAACGAGAGCGGATTTGAAAGAAATGAGAGCTTGGTGATCAGAATAACTAGAAGGCTTTGGCACATGAGTGGGCAACACAGAGAGAAAAACAAAGATTAACAAGGAGGCAGCATTAGTGTTATCTTCATTCTTGGCTTGCTCTACAGAGCATCCCAAATGACATATGTGTGGTTTATAAGTGAGGGTTTGTTTTAAAATTTGTCAATGTACTTGATAGAGCAAGCGTGGATAAAAAGTTTGAGGTTTTTATTTGTTATAAGTATTTAATTGCAACAAGATGTTTATTATTATTTTTACAAAATATTACTTATAATTTTCTTTAGAGATACCTTGATATCTGCATGGATCCGTCTATTTATGTTAATCAGATATTTAAATAAATAATTATTTGATTCTATTTATCTTTTTGTTTTTATGCATATGATTTTAATTGAAAGATTGATTTTAGTAGTACTGAAAATTTAGTATTAATTTTTCATATACTAGTTTCGCAGGTGTTGGTATATCAATACGCTATAGATTTTATGGCCTCTATTTTTGTTTTAATGGTTTAGTACCATGGATGAAATTGATCTAGCCAACAAGTCTTTTTAATGTTGGAAGTACTTAAAAAGCCTAATTTGGAGCATAATTCATGTTTTAGAAGGAAAAAAGTAGCAGCTTGTATTGTAAGAGATTAGAATCTGTAGTGCTATTGATAATATTTAGTTATGTGAAAACGTTAACCCGTTTGTTTGCTGGAATTAGATTGGAATTGAGATTATCAAATATCAGAATTGATATTTTTGATGATCGTGCTCAAAACATGAAACTGGAATAGGGATTTCTTAATTCTCATTTACCCCCAAAACTAACATTTGAATCTTCCATCTAAATAGGTGGAATTGGAAAATCAATTCCGATTACAAAAATTAGAAGTAAAGCAAAATTTATAATATTTTGAAATCTATGTGCAAACAACATTTTCCATCTTCTTATTATAAATTCCAAATGAACCAAATGATTCCAGCCATATTCATTGACTAGGTACAAATCAGTGGTTTGGTAGCATATTGAAGTCATTGACGAAGTGGAGATCAGTGCGTTAGGAACAAATCAGTGGTTTGGCAGCATATTGAAGTCATTGACGAAGTGGAGATCAGTGCGTGAGGAAAACGTTATGGAGTGGGGTTTGGCAGCTTTAAATGCATGACTCTGACTTTGCTATATGACAAATTTGACATGTGGTGGGAGAGGAATGTTGATGGTTATGTTTCTGAGTAGAATAAAGCTGTATCCCATCCATACTTAATAATGCTCAAATAATATCCATCAATCAAATGCATGAATTCATTTAGAATTTGGTATTTGGTAGAAGAGAGAGTCCATTTGTCATTTCTGCACAAGCTTCAGTCTATTCTTGGAGGCAACTTACATTTGTTCTTACTCAGATTTTCTTCCGCATGCGAGAAGAATTTTTTTAGTGAAGACCAGTGAATAATATTGTTTTGTTTTTATTGGTCTCATGTATATTGACAGAGTGCAGATGAGTGCGTGGTTAAAACATTATAGTGGAGCGATTTCCTGGGATGCAATTTGAAATGTCTTCCATTATTGTTTGAAATACAATTTTCTCCGTAAGTTGTGAATGAAGTGAAGGCTGCATATGCTTCTGTCTATTCTTGGAGTTGCAACATTTGTTCTTACTGTATTTTTCTTTCGCGTGCAAGCTAGAAGACTCTCCACAAAACTGAGCTATTTTGGACAACTGGGGATGAATGAATTGAAAGATAGAAAGGTGAATTGCACATCAATCTGTCTATTCTTGTATTTGTTATGACAGGCCTGGGCAACAACTTAAAGGTATTTTAATTAGTATACTAAATTAAAGGTAGGTATGACTTATTCATATGGAATTTTTATTTTTGCCCTATATATATGGAACTCGTTTCCATGGAATTTTTTTGTTGTTTTCATGTATCGGTTGTTGTTTTCAACTGTAACTTTTGGTATACGCTTCAGTGGACGCAATTTTTTCTACTTAAATTTGTTTTTTATTAATATGTAAATTCATTTTTTCTTGCAATAATTTGTTTTTGGCAATGCTATTGTACTTAATATTTATGTAACAATAATTTTAATAGAGTTATTATATTTCCATTCATTTCACTTCTACATCTTGAAATATTTTATCTAAGTAAAAATAAATAAATGGTACTAATTTGGAAATTTAGTCTTGTCATCATTTTCTAATAAGATTCTTAGAGGTTCTTTTAAGTGGAGTTTCTTATTCTCATCAGAGGTTTGGAAAAATAGATTAGATAAATGATTATGTAATGATTTGATGTGTTCTATTTTATGCACATAAATATTATAAAGTCTTTTAGATATTATATGTAACCAAGCTTTATTCTTCTAAATGTTGTAAGTCATAAGTAAATTTTATAAAGTCTTTTCAACAAATACATTTTGTACATTCTTAATATGGAACATAAAGCTTGCTCATTATTTTGTAAAGATACTATTTCCCACTTTATCTACATTTTCATATTTCTCATGTATTTATACCTAAATACTTTCAAAATTAGCAAATTCCTATTATTATCATAAACAAACATTGTCAACCCATTATTTACTCTTTCAAATTATACTAACTTGAATATTTTAACTATTTTATGAGAAAACAATTCTATACATGTTGCAATTGAAGGCACTATTACATGCTTTCAACTACCATGCCCACTTTTAAACAAGTGCACGAATTGCACTTATAAATCTCTCCACGAAAGGAGTAAGCATGTACTTTTTCACTACACAAATAAATTCAAACTTCTTTTAATCAGAATTATAAATTTTTTTTTTTAATACTAGCCTTTAGAATATAAGAATATATGTATACAATAGAAGAGAAGTGACTAAGCACAAGTCATTATTTGGTGATTAGTATGTGTGTACAAAGATAAGTACCTTCATAGGGTTAGTATTGTCAAATAAATTAAAATAACAACTAAATTATCACAAATAGAAATCTAATTAAGCAAATGAAATGACAATTGAGCACTCTATGACTCTCTAATTAGGATTGCTAGTGCAAAGCCCTCAACAAGCTTCCACTAGTGACAACCCTAATATGAGAAAGATTGATAAATAAAATTAAAATATTAATTCCAAATGAAATTACAACTATTTAGCTCTAGATTTGCCTTTCTAGCTATAAATTGCAAGAGGTTTGATGCTATTCTCAGATTTGTGGATGATTTGTTCTTCAATTATGCCTTTCTTTTATAGATTTTGGCAAGGGTGGGGGTGGAGTTGATTTGATCATGGCTAAGTTGAGATTTAGTCCATGGTTCCACTTTTGGAGACCATTTAAATATTATGTCCTCAAAGTTTGGGACAAGAGGATAAAATGGGTGGACAAGATTCTTTATCCTTATGTGTGATGGAGATTCGATATGAGCTTGATCCATGTGAGCTTGGTTCTCAAATCCTATTGGTTGATGCATTTTCCTCCCATTTGGTGGTTGAGGGAAAATTAGGATTTATTAATTAAATTTATTTAATATGTTTAGCCATGTGTACCCCTTAAATGGGTTGATTTGATTTAACTGAATTATGAAATTAATTAGATCAATTACACAATTAATTTATTTATCATGATTTATTTGATTTAAATTAATTTTATGGCTTTTTATTTTCAATTAAATTTGAATTATGGCTTGATTGAAATTTTGTTTTGATTTTAGTTTGATTTGATTTTATTACCTTAGTTTTGCCTTAGTTGTTCACATGAATTAATCTTGTCCATTTTCAGGTGATTACAAATGCCCCTCTTTGAATCAATGCATGAAGCGTATCGGTTCAAAGAATGTCTTGATCATTTTGATGTGAAGTCCTGATTAGATTTGATGTCTGATACAATATTCGATAGAAGATGCAAATTTTGATGATGGGATTGATGCAGTTTCAATTGATTTGAAGTCCATGAGGGTCGATCTGATGATAGGTTGTCTGATATGGTACTTGATTTTCTCTGATTTGATGTTTGATGCCCCTTTCGAGTGATAAGCGAAAAAAAATTGATGAAAGATTAAGCTTTGATTTGATAGTCGTGCTTTTGATTTACTCATTATGATGCCAGTCCTGCTTGTCTAAGTGTATGCCCCCTTAGAAATGAAATGAAATTTGAGTTCAAGTGAAAACTATTACAAGCTCCTCCCACAGAAGCTCCAACATTTGTTGTTGATGTTTGGGTATTATAGTCTGACATGTCAGAGATTAGACAGTAGGTGAGCCAGCTGGGTAGCATGATGTGGGCCTTTATGGCGGCCATGAGTCAACATGGGTTATAAGCTAGCTTGAGCTGAGGTCTCGATCCTGGTCCTGATCCTGATGGTGCCAGTGGTTCTAGCAGTTGACATTTTTTAGATGATATAATTATTCATTGATGTACATGTTTATTTTTTATATCGATACATTGGAAACACATTATTCTTTGATCATATGATGTTGCGTATGATTTGATACTTGTTGATACTTTGATGGACTTTGATTTCCATATGCTGGTATTTTTTATCATACTATGGACTCTGATACTCATTGATAGATTTACTTTATATAATGTCATCATGTGTTGGATGTTATTTTCCAAGTGCTTTATATGATATGAATATCTACATGATTATATTACTACATGCTTTATTTTTATGCTTTTTCAAATGTAATTTATGATATGAATGCACATGTCTATTTATGCTTAAATGAATACCTTACGTATGACATAGTATAGATGGATGTATGTGGTACATGATTTAATGTTTATGATATATGATTTTAATGATGCTAATGATCAATGCTATGTGATGATGCTTTATGGATGCAATTTATTTGACAGTATGGTTGTATGCAATGTAATACCATGGATGTAATAAATGTAAATGAGTTGTAAATGTGATGTACTCATATGATGAAATGTATGGATATTGATGCTTTAATGATTAATGAGATAAATGTGATGGTAAATGAGATAAATGATGATAATTCAAATGCAATGATTTGTAAATGGATGAAATGATTATGTATATGTAAATGCAATGACCTAAATACACTTATTTTTTAATATAATTCAATGTGTAAATGCAATGGACTTGATGAAATGATTCTATATGAAAAATGCAATGTATCAATGATATGAAATGTTAGTAACATCCTAATGATGTAATTAATGCAACTATAAGATGCTAATTAATTAATTCATGCAAACTTATGTAATGTAATCTTAATGAAATGTGATGACCTAATGAGAATGATTATGAATGATTTTAAAATGAATGCAAACTAATGCAAATGAATTTAATGGATATGACTTATAATGATAATTAAAGATTTGTTTGCAATGAATGTGATTAAATGGAACGAGCTAAAATGAAAGCAAACTAATGCAATGCAATTTAAACGAACTTAGGTTAATGTCCTAAATGGATGCAAGATCACCATGATAGAGATGAATCTAACAAATGCAATTAATCTAATGCAAGACACCTTTTCTTTTTAGTTGATTTTGATTTCCAACACACTTGATCATATATAGTTTTTGATGTGCATTTGATTTTTGATTTGGTATTTGATTAACTCGACCCCCCTTTCTTTTTTCTCTTTTCCAATTTCTATTTTCAAAATAAGAAAGGTGAATCACTTAAATGCATTTAATCTAGGATGGATGCATCTAGTTGTCACTATTCATAAATTAGGAGATTATATTCATCATTGAGAAGTTTTGGAATCCTAAAATTAACTTACAACCATCACTAGCTCAACCATGATGATATGAATACATTTTTCCTTTTGCATGGTGCTTTCCCCTTCTTGGTACAACTATCACTGATTGAAATCAATCATAAGAGTATGAATACAGAGTTCATCGGATTCAATGTTGGAAGTGGATTTTGGTACTATGATATTTAACATCAAAATATCCAAGGTATCATGTTGCGTAAACAAACAAAGATCTTAGTTTTCCATATGTACATGTCCTCGATGATTCTTTGATGATCATGTCTTTAGACAAATAATACATACTTTAAAACTTTGACCTTAAGACACTCAATCAGAAATCAATAAAATATCATGCTTTCATCATAGCTTGTCTAGTTTAAAAACTTTCATCAATTTTCTAGAAAGACGTGATTTCCTCAATCAAGTCAACACTTAGAAAAAAATTTCATCATTTTTCAAATCCATATTTTGAGTATAGTTCCATCCATTTCATATTTTTAATCCTGATAAAGGTAACATCTTGGTGAGATCTTGGATCAAAATTATTTGTTTGGCTCAGTTGATATTTGGATTAGGATTGATCGGGTAAGTGTTTCATTTGTGTTTTGATGAATTTGATTTGGTGACAGGTTGATGTTTTCTTTGATGAATCCTTCCTCCTTTAGAGTATATTTTGTCCATAATTTGATGTGATTTCTTTGTAGGACTTGGGACACTTTGTAGATTAGATTGGCGATGAAAACTTTAGGTACTTGCAAATGCAACTGTGGGGTTTTATTATGCAATATATATAAATGTTGGTGATTACATTATTTACAAGGATGACAACTAGGCATGAGATTGACTTGGACTTTTAATGGCATCTTTTTACCAAGTTTTCACTAATTGAATGGATTTTCTCTCTTTTTTATTTTTTTAAAGCTTTTTCCAATTTTTGCTACCAAGGTGCCTATTTGCTAGGTTTTCACCAAGGCACTTTTTTTCTTTTCTAATTTTTTTTGTATTTTCCTTTTTTATTTTTATTTTTTTTGTTTCCATATCATCAAGGTGTCTATTTGCTAGGTTTTCACCAAGACAACTGTTGGAAATATAAGTGGGAAAGTAATACTGAGAGGGGGGGTGAATCAGATATCACTTACTTCAACCTTTTATGCTGATAAAGCTCTATGCATGATATAAACAAAACTTGATCATTTTAAGCAACATAACATGTTAAGCAGCATACATGAAATCACACATAACATGATAAATTTGGTAACCCAAAAACCCTTGAAAGGTAAAACTAGGGTGGGGATGACACCCACAAATCTTCACTACTATAGTAATAAGTTCTACCTATTAAGGCTTGCGAAATGTGATCAATTCATGATCTACCTTGTGAAAGGTCTTCTCTGTTAAAAGCTAAAAGACTTATACAGTCTACCTTGCTAAAGGATTTAGAACTTACAACAAAGTAAGCACTCGGTAAAGAGATTACATAAAGTCTGTTAAGACTACTCAGTTAAGAGATTTACCCTGATACACTGGTTAAAATGTCTTTGTACCTGATCTTTCAGTTTGCACTTATATGTAGATTACAAATCTCCTCTTTATTGTATGTTATTGATCTCTTCTATCTAATTTTTCTTGATTCTATCCTTTCACTTCTTAACTCGGTCACTGAACTCTGTCTCAATACTTGAATATTCTAAATATGTCTTTCTGATCATTGTCTCATACTCATAGTATTCATTCAATCTCAATATCTCCTTTTTCCTCTCTATTTCACACACTTCTCTTGGTTTAGATCTTGACCTTATATAATAAGGGTTCTAAAACATCTTTTCGATTCAAGATCTACAGTTTAGATTTATTTCTATTGCCGCTTAAGCTATATAATTTTCTAATTGGCTTTAGGTATTACATAGGGATCAATGATTACAATATGAATGCATAATTACCTCCATAATTACCTCAACAAACAAAATACAAAACACCACTATCTTCAGAAATTGTTTACCTTGATCATTGTGCCATTCCAAACTTATATGTCATTCCTGGCTAACTCAGCAAATGTTATTCATGGTACTCGGCATTCACTATACTCGAAATTTGTTAATCTTCTCTATCACTTGGTAATCATTGCATATGTAACTCGACAAAAACTATACTTAGCATAATACAAACATATAGTGACCATGACTTTACTCGGCAATGCTACTGCTTGGTAAGTATTCAATACATAACTTGGCCTTTACAAAATGACTCGGTCGTAGTGGTGACCTACCATCATTGCCTAGATATATGACTAAGTGTGAAGCACTAATGATCAACAAAACTATAGAGATCTACAACCTCCCCCTTTGGCATTAGTGGAAAAAACACTTTGTCATGACATTTGTACTTATAATTACAAAGGTATGTTGTACTAGCCTAATATTCCCTGAATACTCCCCCTGAGATATATATACATGAAAAATTTGTTACTTGTCCTTAATCATTTCATGTCATGATGATGATTCCCCCTTGTTTTTGACATGATGAATTTCTTCAGCAGTAGCTAGTTCACAAAATTTCTCCAAAAAAGGTTTATGCAGCACCATGACCATGTATAGTGCATTTTCCCAACCTATTGAAGCAATATTTAGAACTTCTATTTGCACTTCTAGCTCGGAAACTAGACTAACTAGGCTCTTGGCTATGGACACATTTGGATTTTGCTAAGTTAATTCCTTAGCCTTTACTAACTTTCTTTGTAGGGCCTCCAGATGAGGTGTCAAAATAGTTTGTATAGAAAGTAGTCAAGATCAAATTTTGCCATCATTAGCCATCAGCTCAGCTAACTTACCTTGGGTTTGAATGATTTTGACATAACGTGCTGTACTGGTGTCTGCATCCAAGCTCAGAGACCAACTGGTGACCTTAAGTTCTTGTTTCAGTGTGTCAACCAGTTGTTGATTCTCATTAGTGAATAGTTCAACATTACAAAATTTGGCCAATAGAGACTATCCATTCACAACTAACTTTTTGGTCTCCTTTACCAAAGTAGATAGTTCAACCTATTTTACTGCTATCTCGGCAGATACTTTCTCTAGCATTTTGGTCTCAAACTTTCATTCTGACCACTCAAATAACTTGTCACTTGCACAACTAGCTTCATTATTTACTTTTTGAACAATGTGTACAAGTTGTTCCAATATGGGGGTGGAACTATTTACATCTGATAATTCATAAACGTCATTAAATATATCTTTTATTTTAGAAATGACCTATTTCTGCTAATGTTCTCTTCAAAGTTATGCTTGCCTGCTTTTCCTTGTCAGCAAATCCTTCAATATCTGCATTTTCTCATAAGAGAGGTTATCAATATCCCATTTCGGAATAACAATGACATCATCAATTATTACCTCATCTTTCTCCTTCTGTGTTCTCGGTGGGTTGCTTCCAGTCTACATCTGTACAAGAGCTTGTATTTCCTCTTGCTCCTTTGGCTCTTGCTCCTCAATAGACTTTCCTTTGATATCTTCTTCTCCTTTTCCCTTATCCTCGGCATGAGGACTAACAACTTGTCCATCTAATTTATCTCCTTGTTCTTCTTTTCTATTATCTTCCATAGGAGGACTTTGGAGTTTGCCTTCTATTGTGTCCTCTTCCTTGGCAGATGTAGATTTGGGTATTGGTACTGACTATATGGGTTCCTCGGTAAGGCTTGTACCGACTATCTTATCAATAGTTGCAACTTCAGGTAGAGTAGGATAACTTTGACTTGTAAAATAATTATGTTGCTACCTAGTAAGGATATGTCATTTGCTTCCGCAATCTTTAAATCAGCCTCAGTCAAAACTAAATTCTTGATGGGGCACTCCTCGGTTATGTCAACAATGTGAACCTCAGATCTGTCCTATACTTCCACTTCCTTAGGAGTTTCAGTCTCCATTTTATTTTGTTTTATTTCAGGTTCTGTAACTTTCAAAGTACTAATAACCTTTCCTTCATCTTTGTGAATCAATAACCAAACACTATTTTCTAGATTTTGATACTTTCTTGTACAACATCCTCAACCTTGTGTTGAAGAATTAGATAAGCTCTAAGTTTGGGATCAAACTTACCTCTGTATTGTTCAATTATATTTTTGATGTTGCCAGGGGTGAGAGTAGCCTCAACTTGTGCTAAGGTGCTCTCCCTTATTTCCTTTTCAGTTTGTAGAGCATACTCCCATTTCTGTGCAATCCTGTTACTCAATTCCTTGGAAATTTTATTTCTATTCGAATCGGAAACATTTTGAAAGTACACAACATTTCAAGAATAGCATCCTCCACTTTTTCTTTGTCTCCAATGCTCATGTTCCCAAATTTTAATCCTTTCAACTCATCCACTGCTGCAGAGCTAGTAATCTTGTAACATATTTCATCAATAGTGAGCGGAGTATCCTATTGTGTAGCCTTTGTCTTTATTTCTTCATCACTCTCTATCTCTTCAGCATCATCTTGTGCTAGAACAAGTTTCCTTCTAGGCCTCTTCATAACCTTATTCGGCACTACCTTGGGTTGTGTGGGTTTTCACTTAATAGATGCTGATGGCTACTCAGGAGTCTTGGCAGCACCTCTCCTTGTTCTGGATCTAAGTACTGGTATCGATGACACTTTGGGTTTTAAAATTCTTTCCTTAGCTGGGGGCTCGACAATCACTAGTTTCTTTTCTTTCTCTTCTTCTTCTTCACTACCACTGGTTTCACTTGGCTCATCTTCTCCCAGCCCTTGGATCAACTCCAGTGGTGCATCCTTTTCAGATTCTTTGACATACTTTTCTAGATTCTTCACTAATTTCTTTCTTTTCCTCTCTGTGGTGGCAGCCATTAATCCCATAGAGATCTTGGATCTTGCTTCTTCAAATGTTTCAAAGTAAGGTTCTTTACTATCATTTTCTTCAGCTAAGAGGGTTGTGATTGCAACAGTAGCTTCATCTATGTTTAGTTCATAGGGTAATGGCATTAACCATGAAATCCTAGGTAGGACTTCCTATGCATAAGTAAAATCTGTGTCTACCAAAAAACATATATCCTTGCTGTATTTTTCAATCAAAGACACAAGGACTCTAGTCCTATTTCTCATCTTCTTCTTAAACTCAATAAAATAGTTATCCATTATTCCTTCAAAATAATCTCCAATCTGATTTATAAATTCATTGATCTAAATAGTGATGGGTTTCTTCTTATCCCATGTAACATCTCCATGTGTAGGAAAACTCTTCTTGACATAAAAGAACAAACAGATCAGTAAGGAACCAAACTTACACATAGAATTCTTCACGGTCTGGATGGAGTTCAAATTCTCAGCAAGTTGAGTTAGTTGGAGCTTAGTGAGGTCATACGTCTGTCCTTTCTTAATTATCTTCCATGCCTGGTCCACTGCCATACAGGGGACATTGTCCAACTAACTAGATTGATAGACCTTGTGCGAGATGACTCTAATAGCATAGTCAATTTTTGGATCAATTATGGTAGAAATTTTCATTCCTTGTTTGTTCCAAACTGCCTATGTGTTGCCTTGAATATCTTCCTTACTTGCACATTTCATCGTTCTTTTCCCTTCAATTGTAGGGTAACGAGTGACTTTATGTATCATTTCTTTTGTAATCTTCACTAGTCCATCTTCCATCCATAAATGCATGTCATGTACTTGACTTAAAACAATCTTTATCCATTCAACTTTAAAGTTTTGCAGGAAATCTAGGGCATGCACTAACCCTTTATCAACGACAACCTTATGTTCCAGCTTCAGCACTCCATTGACAAATAGTTTGTCATAAGCTTCCCTGATCTCATAATCACCAATTTCTCCAATTTTACACATGTAGCAAGACCTAACATCATTCATTAATAACACATTCTCTAGAATGGAAGATAGGGTTCTGTTTAAATCTCCTTTAATTATACTCTCCGACATTGCCTTGAATACCTTTGGCTTGCATACTTCATTCCTTACTAATTGCACATTAAAAACTTACATCCCTTGTTTCTTGACTGGTACAGATGATGATGATGCCATTTTAAACAGTAATTTCTAAAAAATAAATATTCACTCAGTAAAATACCTTTTTCGTCAATAACCCTGTAGGCAAATTTTGCCAATGGCACGCTGAGAAAATTCAAAATCAACTTTCTTAAACTGGTTTCACAAACTTTGAATCACTCTCTGAAATCTCAAATAGCTTGGTGAAATAAAATTAACGACAAATTTTCGCTTTATAGAATCTGAAAAAAATAGAGTTAGGGCCTCATAAATGCTTTGTACAAGTTTTGGTGGAATACAGTTGTCTCGGCAAACTCATGTTAACTAAGGTTAATCACAAGCTCAGTTGATATAACCATTGCGATACAGCTCAGTGTAAATAGCATTTCGGCCATAACAGGTGCTTGGCATACATTGATAGCTCGGTTAAGAAACTGATGCTTGACATCATAAATGAAATTCTTTATTTTTCTCAGATATGTCCTAATGCATCTTTAACTATGTAGCTTTGGACTTTTGCTCGATTCTATGTTAGGAACTGATGAAAAATAAAACTTTGCAAGATTCAGTTCCAAACATACCTTTCATGCTTAGTTAGAAGAAGTGTGATCACCTAATCCATCGGATTGGGTGACCTCAGATGTTCTTGCTTCACTTGTGGTTCCTTCTTCTTTCTTCTTCCATGTCTTGCTCATCTGATTCTTCAATTTCTCATGAATATCTTCATTCTGGTTCTTATCATTGCTCGGCATGGGTGATCTTCAATCTTTCTTTAGGTGACTGACCTTATTACATTTGTAGTAGACCATGCTTCCATTCATCTAGCTTTTTTATTTGCCTCTAAAATGAGTCTTCATGCAATTTTCTCTGATGTGTCCATATTTACCACAATAATGACAATTATACCAAGTGTTGTAATCCCAATTATATGAGTTGTGCTTCGTGACTGGCTTAGTTTGTTCATTTGATGACCACCTGGGTCTAGATCTGCATTCAAATGCTTTGTGCCCATATTTCTGATAGTTGAAACAACTTCCTTGAAACTTAGGTGAGATGGATGAATTGCTAGCCTTAGATCTACATTCATGTTCTTGATGTCCATGTTTCTTGTAGTTAAAACAATGTCCATTAAACTTAGGTTTAGGATTAGACTTACCATGTTTGCTTTTGCATATGTTGGCTGTCTATCCTAGCTTTCCACAGTGATAACATGTGGGCTTGGTGTTCTTTGGTTTCACAATCTTCTTTTCTACATTCTTTGATGATTCTCCTTCTTTAGTAAATGATGAATGTTCATTCAGTCCAAGTCCAGATCTATCACCAGATCTCATAGGTGACCCCAACAATTCTTCAAAATACTTTGTAGCTTCATTGGGTTTGTTCATCCTTTCATTGATTTCTTTTTCAATTCTCAATTCATGTTTCAGCTGATCATTTTTAGACCTTAGTTGATTGATGTCCATATCTTTCCTGCCCAATTCTTGGTTAGCCAGCAGTAGTTGGTTTACCATATCTAGTTGATTATTCATCAACCTTTGCATGTCACTAGTTCTCTCATCTAGCCTTATTGCAATTTGTCTCTTATCTTCTTCAACCATTGCCTTATCATCTTCAGCTTTCTTTTTCTGTTCCACTACTTCACAAAGTCTGATAGATTGAATTTCCTATTCTCTCTTTAGAGTTCTGATGTCATCATTTAGTATGGTATTTTTCTCCAGTCATTCTTTTATGGATTTATCACTTTCTACAGAGTTACCAATATTAAATAGTCCAGTGATGTCTTCTTCTTCGTACTGTGGCTCATTTTGTTGAATAGCAATTTCTCTTTTCTTTCTCAAGGATTTCTTTAATTCCCCTCTGGCTACTTCCAGTTATTGTAATGCCAATTATAATTCAATATTTTGATTCTCTATGACCTTCCCTAGTTTGTAAGCTTCCATCTTAAGATCTTTTTCCTTATGAGAAACCTTATGCTCTGATACCAATTGTTGGAAATATAAGTGGGAAAGTAATACTGAGAGGGGGGGGTGAATCAGATATCACTTACTTAAAACTTTTATGCTGATAAAACTCTATGCATGATATAAAAAAAACTTGATCATTCTAAGCAACATAACATGTTAAGCAGCATACATGAAATGACACATAACACAATAAATTTGGTAACCTAGAAACCCTTGAAAGGTAAACCTAGGGCGGGGATGACACCCACAAATCTTCACTACTACAATAATAAGTTTTGCCTGTTAAGGCTTGCAAAATGTGATCAATTCATGATCTACCCTCTGAAAGGTCTGCTTTGTTAAAAGCTAAAAGAATTATAAAGTCTACCTTGCTAAAGGATTTAGAACTTACAACAAAGTAAGCACTCGGTAAAGAGATTACATAAAGTCTATTAAGACTACTCGGTTAAGATATTTACCCTGATACACTGGTTAAATGTCTCAGTACCTGATCTTTTGGTTTGCACTTATATGTAGATTATAGATCTCCTCTTTACTGTATGTTATTGATCTCTTCTATCTAATCTTTCTTGATTATATCCTTTCACTGCTTAACTCGATCACTGAAATCTATCTGAATACTTGACTATTCTAAATATGCCTTTCTGATCATTCTCTCATACTCGGAGTATTCATTTGATCTCAATATCTCCTTTTTCCTCTCTATTTCACACACTTCTCTTGGTTTAGATCTTGACCTTATATAATAAAAAAAACATCTTTTCAATTCAAGATCTACCGTTCAGATTTATTTCTATTGTCAGTTAAGTTATATAATTTTTTCATTGGCTCTAGGTATTACATAGGGATCAATGATTACAAGATGAACGCATAATTACCTCTGTAATTACCCCAACAAATAAAATACAAAACACCACTATCTCCAAAAATGATTTACCTCGATCATTGTGCCATTCCAAATGTATATGTCATTCCTGGCTAACTCAACAAATGTTATTCCTGGTACTCGACATTCACTATACTCAGCATCTGTTAATCTTCTCTATCGCTTGGTAATAATTGCATATGTAACTCAGCAAAACTATACTTGATATAATACAAACTGTTATACACTAAGTTTGTACCCTTGTTTCAAGCTCTCATAGTCTTGATAACCTAGTATAACATGGGAATCATCTCCAGGTGTGGGACCTATGCTAACTGAGATGAGACCTCTAGGTTCTAGGCTGGTTCCTCTAGGATAATGACCTTAATTTGCTTCTAGACATGAAAAGTAAATCTTTTGAGGGAAAGGGACAGAAGGAATGCTTGGAAAGGGAAATGACTTGAAAGCAAACTACCTACTAGGTGATACACCGAAATTAGGGTATGAATTGCAGCATAGAGGGATAGAATCAATGAAAGGCTTAGGTCTAGTAGGTCACAACTTATTGAATAGGCTTGCATAAGTGTTTCATAGAAGGGCCTAAACATAAGATACAACTTATGACCTGCAAGCAGACATTCACTTCTATAACTTGGTGTAGGATTGAGACAGGACTGTTAGGGGGCTGAAGTATACCCACAAAGCATCTAAATCAGATCAAACACAATAACACACACAGTTACAGAAAGTAAGAGGGATCAGGAACCCTAAGTTATCATTGAAAACATGCATAGACTTCAATTCATTAAGAGATGATTTAGAAAAAGGAAGCATAGGGACGTGAAGGATTGTCACAAAATACCTCTACAATGTTTGAATAATCAATGAAAAATTTACAACTGTATAAGCCAGAGGGTAGAAATGATACCACAGATGACCCTTAAGAAAATTGAAATTCTTTTACAATTGTCCAACTCTGAGCACTAAGGCTCTGAAAAAAGAACTATATGCATCTCCTACTTGGCACACAGGCCGGAGTCAAAACCCAACCTAACTAGGGTTACATAATTCTACATATAATAATCAAACCCTAAATGTATTGATGACCTATCACCAAATTCTGAGAATGTCAACAATCAGATCAAATCTTCCTTGTGTGCATCCATCCGGTACTAAGCTCATCTATAGACACATCAACCTCGACTCAACTACCCACCTGCAACTTGGCCTTGCCATGAAGCCTTCAAATCTGATTTGGAATATATCTATATTTTCAATAATAACACTGGCAAAAGGTGGTGCCAATCCATTTAGCACCTTTGACATGACATGGTACGCTACAACACTAGCCAATAATCATCTCTATTGCCTTCACAACCACAACCATCCTGAGACTTTATTTCCTGAGCTACCCAATGTCATGCATGGCTGAAAGAGCAGAAGAAAAGAAAAACCCTCATAGAGATATTCAAATTCAAATCATAATGGCTAGCGGGTCTAAAATTAAAACATGAACGTTGATGAGAAACCCTCCCTGTCAGATGAATGACTACGAGGAACCTTAAAAGAGCCGTGAACCTCCTTGAAAAGTCAATGTCCACCTTGACATGCTTGGAACAATGAGAATCGAGTACGTCGACACACCTGTCATTTTGGCCCCACCTTGAGCATTTTCCTTCTTAAGTCATTTGGTGACTACACGACCAAAGACTTTTCTCTAAGTTGTGAAGAACTTCTCATAACCCTGGTTTGGTTAAGCGACTACGCGAACAAAGTGGTTGCTGAATTTCTAAGTCTTTTGGCTAACCTTGGTTAAGTCCAACGCACAAGAGAGAACCCCTAGTCGCTGATTCATGGAACCTTGCTAACCCTAGGCCCATTTGCCACTTGGTAATCTTTCATTCACCTCAACTGCTTTGTAGGCATACACCTTGGCACCTCTCTAACATTGGACCCACCGAGAACAAGATTCCAATCCAACGACGGGTGCATGATCTCATGTGCCTCGAATATTCCTTCCGATCATGTGCCAGTCGTAGATCCTTTTAGAACTGGGACCCCGTGACACATCAGATCCTCTGACAAATCCTCATCAACATACGGTAACCAATCATATTCGGGCAAGTCAGAAACACGTGGCACTGGCCCCACTTGACATTCATCCTTACTTCAGCCAATAAGAAGATGATATATCACCCTGACTTGGCCTTGGACCCACTGATAGGACTTGAACACTTGGCAAATCTGACAGTTGGTGCAAGATCTCATGTGTAAGAAAACCTCTTTGTGAAGATACGCCAGTTGTCAATCTACAATATTGAAAGGTGTCATAGTGTGTATTCTTTGTTGTGCTTTCACTATGATGGGCTCTACCTCTTTGGAATGTTGGCCTCCTTTGCTTGTAATGACAGGAGCCTCCTTAGGTGTGATGGGAGTAGCTTGTTGCAATGGCTCTACAGATGTAGTGGCTTTAGCATTGGAATCTTCTCTTTCCATGTCTTGAGCTCTTCTTTTTGCTCTTGTATAGGCAACAAAAGAAACTTCATCATTGGCTCCATTGAAGTCTAGTTGCTCCCAATTGAAAAGAGCAGTCTCATTTTCTTGTGGTTCTTGTTGAGGAACTGACCCACTAGACGAAGCCTCTGATTGAGCTTGTGAGGCATTTTGAACCATTAGATCTTGGTTCATTCATCCATTTGAACATGTAGCCTAACTATGAGGCTGATTACAAGGAAAACACCATTCATTATCCATAGCCATATTATTTTGGCTAGGAACCATATCCCTCACTAGATTTGCAGAATTTAGAGGTGCAGGGTTATATGGTTGGAATGGTCTCTGATTAAAACTTTGTCTTTGCCCTTGATACCCTCCTTGGTATGGTGGCCTATTTTGTTGATAAGGTTAACCTGATTTTGATATTGCTGATTAGGACCTTGGCCTTGTGTCTGAAATGGTGGTCTAATTCCTTGACCTTGTTCCTTTAGATTTGTGACCTCAAGGTCTGCAACAAATTTGTCATTTCTTGCTGACTGCTTTGTTGGCTATTCTTTATCTCTTGTAACTCTTGAGAAAAACTAGCTGTTAGCTCTTGAGCACTGGTACTAGCTTGAGGTGCTAATATGGTGGGAATAGGGGTAAATGGGGGTACTTGTGCAGGTGCAATGGGCTGAAGGCTAGGAAAGATGGGCATTGGTGGCCTTCTAGCAATCATACCTGCTTGGATTAAATAATTTTCAGCCCTGACAGCTATGTCAAAAGCTTGCGGTAAAGAAGTACCACCCATAGACTAGATCATGACAGAAATTTGACCATTTAGACTTTGCAAGTAGTATAGGAAAGCATGGTCAGCTGATGGCCTTACAAAAACTAGAATTATATTCCATGTTTTGAGAAATCTACTATTGTAATCTATCATTTGTTCTTGAGGATCTCTCTTAATAGTTGTTAACTGCTCAACCAGAGATAAGTTATCTGATTTATCCTCAAAATGCTTCCTTAATGCATTCCCTAATTCATCCCATGAAGGAATAGAACCAACAGTTAATGTTCTAAACCATTCAAGAGCCTTACCATTTAGAGAGGCTGCTAATAATTTTGTGGCCACATCTTCTTGAGTAATATTGTGTATGCTGCATATGGTGGTCACATCTCTTATGTGCTCAAAAGCAGTTGTCTGCCCTTCACTTGTGAAATTAGGTATACTCTTAAGTGCCACCAAGGGCGTATCATGATGTTGAGCAAAGGCTAATGGAATCCCTTGGTTGAAAGGTGCATAAGCAAACTGTCTAGCCATTGTAGGAGTTGGAATCTGAAGATTAACAACTATGTGAGTTATATTTACTACTGGATTTGAATCTTCCTCTAGATCTCTAGTTAGAGATATGCCTCTTCTTTTGGAATGAAAGGGAAAAGGTCTCCTTTCTGAGGTATCAGGAGGTGTTGATTGAACTCTCCTTGTAGGGGATGTTCTTTGAGTTGACCTTCCTTTGTGACTTCCTTTTGAGGGCAACTTTGAAAATTTATTAGGCTAACAAAGATGAGACCTCCAGGTTCTATGCTGGTTCCTCTTGGATAATCACCTTAATTTTCTTCTAGACATGAAAAGTAAATCTTTTGAGGGAAAGGGATAGAAGGAATGCTTGGAAAGGGAAATGACTTGAAAGGAAACTACCTACTAGACTATACACCAAAATTAGGGTATGAATTGCAGCATAGAGGGATAGAATCAATGAAAGGCTTAGGTCTAGTAGGTCACAACTTACTGAATAGGCTTGCATAAGTGTTTCATAGGAGGGCCTGAACATAAGACACAACTTATGACCTGCAAGCAGACATTCACTTCTACAACTCTGTGTAGGATTGAGACAAGACTGTTAGGGGGCTGAAGTATACCTACAAAAACATCTAAATTAGATCAAACACAATAACACACACAGTTATAGAAAGTAAGAGGGATCAAGAACCGTAAGTTGTCATTGAAAACATGCGTAGACTTCAATTCATTAAGAGATGATTCAGAAAAAGGAAGTATAGGGACATGAAGGATTGTCACAAAATACCTCTGCAATGTTTGAATAATCAATGAAAGATTTACAACTGTATAAGCCAGAGGGTAGAAATGATAGCATAGATGACCCTTAAGAAAAGTGAAATTCTTTTACAATTGTCCAACTCTGAGCACTAAGGCTCCAAAAAAAGAACTATATACATCTGCTACTTGGCACATAGGCCAGAGTCAAAACCCAACCTAACTAGGGCTACATAATTCTACATATAATAATCAAACCCTAAAGGTACTAATGACCTATCACCAAATTTTGAGAATGTCAGCAATTAGATCAAATCTTCCTTGTGTGCATCCATCTGATACTAAGCTCACCTATAGACACATCAACCTCGACTCAACTACCCACCTGCAACTCAGCCTTGCCATGAAGGCTTCAAATTTTATTTGGAAGATATCTATATTTTCAATAATAACACTGGCAAAAGGTGGTGCCAATCCATTTAGCACCTTCAACACGACATGGTACCCTGCAGCACCGGCCAATAGTCATCTCTATTGCCTTCACAACCACAACCATCCTGAGACTTTATTTCTTGAGCTACCTGACGTTGTGCATGGCCGAAAGAGTAGAAGAAAAGTAAAACCCTCATAGAGGTATTCAAATTCAAATCATAATGGCTAGCGGGTCTGAAATTAAAACATGAACATCAATGAGAAACCCTACCCGACAGATGAATGCTATGATGCACTTGAAAAGAGCTGTGAACCTCCTTGAAAAGTCAATGTCCACCTCAGTATGCTTGGACTAATGAGAATCAAGCACGTTGACACACCTGTCATTTTGGCACCACCTTGATCTTTTTCCTTCTTAATTCATTTGGTGACTACGTGACCAAAGACTTTTCTCTAAGTCGTGAAGAACTTCTCATAACCCTGGTCTGGTTAAGCGACTACGTGAACAAAGTGGTCGCTAAATTTCTAAGTCTTTCGGCTAACCCTGGTTAAGTCTAGGGAACAAGAGAGAACCCCTAGTTACTGATTCACGGAACCTTGCTAACCCTAGGTCCATTTGCCACTTGGCAATCTTTCTTTCACCCTGACTACTTTGTAGGCATACACCTCAGCACCTCTCTGACATCGGACCTACCAAGAACAAGATTCCAATCCAGTGGCGGGCGCATCATCTCCTGTGCCTCAAATATTCCTTCCGATCATGTGCTAGCCATAGATCCTTTTAGAACTAGGAACCCATGACACATCAGACCCTCTGACAAATCCTCATCAGCATATGGCAACCAATCATATTTGAGCAAGTCAGCAACACTCGACACTAGCCACACCTGACATTCATCCTTACTTCAACCAATAAGAAGATGGCATATCACCCTGACCTAGCCTTGGACCCACTGACAGGACTTGAACACTTGGAAAATCTGACCATCGACACAATATCTCATGTGTTAGAAAACCTCTTCACGAAGATATGCCAGCTATTGATCTTCATCCTTCTAACATCCCTGTAGAGACTCTAACATGGCCCCACTGACACATCCCAATCATCACTATGTGGACCAATAGAAGACGACCACATCAGTGAACGGGGACCCACCTAAAAAAGCCTGGAGATAAAGTAAGATCAATGGCAGGTGCATGATCTCATGTTTAAAAAAAGCTCCTTCAGATCATGCACCAGCCGTTAGATCATCTTCGACTGACAATCATCAGGACCGCGCTGACATGGCATCAAATCACAAGTTTTTAACCAATCAAAGGTGTACAGCTCAGACAACGTGGCCAAACCCACTGAAAAACACACTCTGCAAATAGGAAGATCGATGGTCATTGCAAGATCTCATGGAATCTTCTGAGGCCATGAGATCATGTGACAACCATCAGATGAAGAATCTTGATTTTAGCTGCTAAGTAGAGACTGCCAACTCAAAAGGTAATCATTCGCGGGATTGCTAAATGTTAGAGCTTTGACTACCGGGAATCAAAGATTTGGTGACTGAAGGATTTAATTGCGCACATGGAAATTGATGGAACTTAAGTGGCCGATAAAGTAACAAAGAATTATAATAGGCCAAATGGTTTTCTAGGGTTTTTTCTTGTAACGGCTAGTTTTATGAATTTTTTATGACTGTAGACGAGGGAACTTTAGAAATTTGCATAGGCTAGAGAACAGGGCAGAACACCATGAAATTTTTAGGGATGCTTGACAGGATTAAAATAGGGACCTGGGGATAGATTTTAGCCAAATTTGTATAGAATAGGAAATTTTGGGCAACACAAACATATAGTGACCATGACTTTACTCGATAGTGCTATTGCTTGGTAAATATTCAATACATAACTTGACCTTTACAAAATGACTCGGTCGTAGTGGTGACCGACCATAATTGCCTAGATATATGACTAAGTGTGAAGCACTAATGATCAACAAAACTATAGAGATCTACAGCCAACATCCTTTTTGAGGATCATTTCTAAATGTTTTTGGCTTTCTTCATGCTCAATTTTCCATTGTTTTTAATCTTTTCTACTTTTCTGATTTGTTTTCTCTTTTCTACTTTTCAATGTTTTTGAATTTTTTAGGATCTCTTTTGCCTATATACAATAAATAGGATGCTCTATCATCTAATTTTTTGATACTCTTTTTCTTTATACCTTTTTAGTTGTTTTATGTGTAGAACCTTTTTAGGTGTATACTATTGATGGGTACTTGCAACTCTTCTCCTTCACAATCAACTAGTTTGTAAGTGCCAGTGCCAAAAGATGAAGTGATCATAAAAGGTCCTAACCAATTTGCTTCCCATTTTCCTTTCTTTTCCCTTTATGCTTATTTTTAGGATTTTCTCACAAAACTAAGTCACCTATTTGGAGTGTCCTTGGTTTAATATGTCTATTGTAGTTCCTTGACATTCGATTTTGATACACTTTTAATGGGTCAAAATCTTATTGCTTTCTTTCATCTAACAGCTCTATTTCATGTAACCTAGCAACCCTATAGTCTTCTTAACTTAATAACCCATGTAATGAGACTCTCAAAGATGGGATTTCTATCTCCAAAGGTAAAACTTCTTCTCCATAGACTAGGGAGAATGGTGTAGCTCATGTTGGTGTTCTGATGCTTGTCCTATAAGCCCATAGAGTTGGGTTTATTTGAATGTGCCAATACCTACCTAAATTATCCATTGTTCTTTTCAATATTTTTAAAATGTTCTTGTTTATAGCTTTTGCTTGTCCATTACCTTGTGGGTAATATATTGAAGATGAGTGATGTACCACATGAAATTTGGACATAGTTCTTTCAAATCCTTATTTTTGAAATGTTTCACATTATCCATTATGATGGTATGAGGAACACCATATCTAATAATTATGTGATTTAATATGAATAAGGATATCTTCTTTCCTCTGATGGTGGATAAGGGTATAGCTTCCACCCATTTGGTAAAATATTCCATTGTAGTGATGATGAATTTATGACCATTTGAAGATGGTGGATAAATCATCCCTATCAAATCCAAACCCCATTGGTAAAAGGGCCAAGGTGTTGTCACAGGATGAAGCTCTTATGCTGGTACGTGGATTAAGTTCTCATGGTATTGACATTTATGGTATGTTTTTGCAAAGTGACATGCATCTTTCTCCACAAAAGGCCAAAAATATCCTATCCTAAGGAGTTTCTTAGCTAGAGTTAAACCATTTGAATGTGACCCAAAAATCCCTTCATGGATTTCTTGCAAGGCTAAAATTGATTCCTCTTTCTCTAGACACCTTAGAAGCATTCCATATAGACTCTTGCAATACAACATGTCGGATACCAGGGTATAGTGAGAAGCTTAGTATATAAATCTTTCCTTTTGATTTCTAGTTTGGTCGAAGGGTAAAATTTGGTCTTTCAAGTATATGTAAATGGATCCATACCAAGGTGAGTCATGTCTTGTTAGTAAGAAAATGGTATGGGGATGGGAAGGGTTGAATACAAGTTGCTCAACTTCTTCTACTAGGAATTCATATCTAGCACTTTGATCTGGTATATGGAGAAGTGATGCCAATGTATCCATTGCATCTATTGCTTAATTCTTATCCCTCATTACTTGCTCAAATGTGATTAGAGTGAAGTATTTCTTAATATTCTCAATCATGTTCTCGTATGGTATCAACTTATTATCTTTAGTTTGATACTCATCATTAATTTGATTAATAACTAGTTGGGAATCCCCATAGATTTGTAGCTCTGTTACTTTCCATTCTAATGTTAATTTTATGCCAATGACCAATGCTTCATACTAAGCTATTTTATTTGTGCATGGGAATAGAAATTTTTATGATTTTTAAATTTAGACCCTTGAGGACTAATCAATATTATCCCTGCTCTTGATCCATGCTGTGTATAGGAGCCATCAAAGTATAATTGCCATGTCTTTGCTTCAACATTAATAATTTTAGAATCTAGAAATTCCACTTTGATTGGATGTTCATCTTGTAAAGGTGATTCTGCTAATTGATCAACTATTACTTGGCCTTTAATAGATTTTTGGTCCACATACTCTATGTCGAATTCACTTAGAACCATGACCCATTTGGCCAATCTACCATTCAATGCTATTTTGCTGAGAAGATATTTCAAGGGATCAATCTTTGCAATAAGTCAAATTTTGTGGGATAACATATAATGGTGTAGTTTTTGGGAAGAAAAAACTATGAATAAACATGCTCTTTCAATAAAGGTGTAGTTCAACTCATACTTCACCAATGTTCTGCTTATGTAGTAGATGGCCTTTTCTTTACTAGTTTCATCCTCTTGAGCCAAGAGTGCCCCTAATGCATGTTATGTTGCTGAGATATATAAAATTAAGGGCTTTCCTCTTATTGTTGGCATCAAAGTTGGTGGATTCATTAGGTATTTCTTCAATAGTGTGAATGATTCTTCACATTTCTCATCCCCTTTGAAAATTGTTTCCTTGTGAAGGAGTTGAGTAAAATTGTGGCACTTTTTTGCTAATTGAGAAATGAGCCTTCTAATAAATTGATTGCTTCCTTGAAGTGACCTCATTTGACTTGTGTTTTGAGGTTCCCCCATTTCCATGATTTCCTTTACTTTGGTTGGGTCTACCTCTATCCCTTTTGTCGAAACTATGTATCCCAATAGTTTTCCTGATTGTACACTGAATGCACATTTCTTTGGATTTAGCCTAACTTTGAATTATTATAATCTTACAAATATTATTTCTAAGATGGGTATATGTTCCTCCCTTGAGTGGTATTTAGCAAGTATATCATCTACATAGTCCTCCATGAACTTGTGCATCATGTCATGAAATATGGTCATCATGGCTCTTTGATAGGTTGCTCCAGCATCCTTGAGACCAAAGGGCATAACATTCTAGCAAAATGTTCCCCATCTAGATGAGCTACAATTGATTGAATATCTAATGAACTGAAGAAACAATGATTAGAGATCACCGAGCTACATAAGTGATATGTAAGATGATTAAATCAGTCAATATGTTGTCATTGATTTCAACTAGTTTTGACAGTACTTAAATCATGATAGTTACAAACATCTAAACATATGTTGAAGGAATAAATGATAAAGAAATGAGATATCTACATGAGGAAGAGATGGATATGATAGAGAAGGATAAGGTAAACATTGGGTAACTTACTGATGAGTCTATGGCTTTGTATTGTTGACTTGAGCATGTTACATTAATCTATTATGAAGAAGATATTTGAATTTGAATAAGTCAATGTGGTCGGTAATTGAATAGTTTTGTATACACTGAGCCAGTGCAGTGTATACTAAGTGACAATATAACTGAGCTAGTTATCACCATTGCATTTCTATATTAACTGAGTATGGATAAAAATATTAAATGCTAAGAACAGTAGACTAAAATTTATGTGCTGGAAATTGTTAAGATTTTGAGGTTAAGGATGAAGTTAGTTATGAGATCTATGACTAAAAAAATTCAGAGATGATCTAAAGGATGAGATTGAAATGTGTTATGGACACATCTACCGAGGAAGGTTTAAGCTATAAAATGGATGAAGGAGATTAAGAGGCAAAATCTAATGGTTGATATGAAAACAATTTACTTGTCTATATAAGAGATATGAGTTTCATTATTGAAACATGTCAAACAAAAGGAGATTGCAAAGATTTCATGTGAAGATTTTATGCATGCATACTTGATCAAACTAGTTATTTAAATAACCAAGCCGCAGACATTACCCAGCCTCAGAGAACTATTTACCGAGTAAAGTAAGTTGAGAAATATTGAGGAAGTAAATTGATTAATGATCAAAGGATTTAATGAGCTTAGCATAGATCTAAATATTTTCAATTGAGTTGTAATTCAATCATATCAGTACTGTATCATTTTAACCATTGATTCAAAAAATATCTTAATCGATTAGACTTAGCAATCTTATTATAATACCCTATGACATTCATTGAATGTAAAGTGGTATCTTGTTGACCCCATAGTGAATGTTGGTCAAAAGTTACTATTAGTGATAAATCCTATAACTAGGTCACACCTAACAGTATGTATTGTAACCTTTAACATGGTTGGCTCTTCACCAAGCTCACATCAAAAGAGTGAATTAGTTTGGAATACCGGTCCCAAGTGGTTTTTTGCTTAGTAGGGTTTCCATGTTAAATCATTTTGTTATGTGTTATTTGTTTTTCTATCATACTTTACATATTGCATAGTTGATTTAGTCGGTAATCATAGTTTGGATAATTACTAGTAATCGGTAAAGTGCATAGATAGATTGATGTGTTATGTTACTGTGTTGCATAATTTGTTGAAATTGTTTTGTAAGGTACATATGTGTATTTGGGACTGTAGGATAATTGATCTAGCTGATTCACCCACCTCTCCCTTATTCTAACAATTAGTGTCAGAGCTTATTGGTTGCTTGGAAGAAATTTTTAAGGACTTGAGCAGAAAGATCACAAGAGATATAAGAGGGAAGTGAAAAGTTGAACAAAGATAACTTTACTACATAGAAATGTCGGATGGGACTTCACACATCTAGAATGGGAGATTCTTCCTTACATTTACTTGACAATGGCTACTTATAACTGAATGTTGGACCTTTGACTCTTGATCAGTTGAGAGACTGACATGAACACAATATTACTATGATAAAGATTATTGTTTCTCTATTTGATGCTGAATTTGAGGATGTCAAGGATTGCACTACAACAAAGAAAACATGGGATAAACTTTCTCTAGTTTATGGTGGTGATGTGAATGTGATGAGAGCTAGAGTTGAAAGCTTGAGAGGCTGATTTGATGACATGAAGATGAAGGAAGGAGAGAACATCACACAATACTCAAACCGAATCAAAGAGGTAGCCAATGCTATTCGAGGAGCAAGAGGTACTATTGATGAAGATATTGTGGTAAGTAAGATACTGAGAACCTTGTTGCCTATCTATGCAATCAGAATATCTTCTATTCATGAAATGAGGTATGCACCTAATAGCACTCTTACTCTTGATAGTTTGATTGGAAATTTAACAACTTTTGAGCTGAATAATTTTTGCAATAGTGTTGTATTGAGTGTTGAGTCTATTTTTATGTCATCTCTTAAGATTGGTAAATGTAGCAGTAAGCATAACATAAGAAATGAAAGTGATAGTAACACTGAAGATGAGCTTGATGAACTTGAAGCACTTATGGCCTGGAGACTACATAAAGGTAAAGGAAGGTATAATGCAAAGTTACGTTTAGCTTGTTTTAATTTTAAAGAGGTTGGCCATATTGTTGCTAGATATCCTAACATGAAAAAGGAAGATAAATACTGATCTGGTGATGGAAAGTTTGGCAGAAGCAATAACAAAGGAAACTGACAGTACAAAAGAGAAAACTGAGATCTTACAAAGATAAAGGAAAAAAGGCACATTACTTGTTGGAAAAAATGAAGATGACATTGACACTGACACTGGTGATGATATTGAAGTAGTATTTGTTGCAATGAAAGATGATTTAGAAGAGCAAGAAAGGTATGTAGAAACAACACTTATTTCTAAAGTTAGCAAGAATGATACTTGGATCATTGATAGTGGCTCTACACATCACATGACTGGTGATGAAGATAAGTTTGAACATCTTGAGCATTATAATGGAGGATCATTGAAAATGAGAAATGATACACCTTGTTTGGTGAAAGGAAAAGGATATATTTTATTGAATGATAGAATTAGATGTGAAAATGCATAGTGGGTAAAAGGACTTAACTACAATTTGTTGAGTGTAGCATAGTTGAATAACTCAGGTCACCGAGTTGCATTTGAAAGCAAGAAGGTGAAAATATATTATGAAAATGGAAAGCTTGTTGGTACTAGAGGACAATCAAAAGGTAATTCATTTTATCTTAACAATGTTGAAACTTCTTGTTTACTGGTGAAGAATGAAGATGCATGGTTATGGCATAAGAGGCTATGTCATGTAAACTTTGATAACATGATTAAGATCAGTAGAAAGAGAAAAGTTAGAGCATTGTCAAATCTAACCAAACCTGATCATGTTATGTGCCATCAATGTCAGAAAGGAAAGATGACCAAATCTAGTTTTAAAAGTAAGGACTATTCATCTAAAGTTATTTTGGAGTTGGTACACACCGACTTATGTGATCCTATGAGAACTCAAAGCTACTATGGTGATAAATATTTTATTTTATTTTTTGATGACTATTCTAGACTGATGACAATAATGTTCTTGAAATAAAAATATGAGGCATTCAAACTATTTAAATGGTATAAGGCTAAAGTTGAAAAAGAAACCAGAAAAGTATTGAAATGCTTAAGGTTTGATAGAGGAGGTGAGTTTGTTTATGATGAATTCACTAATTTTGTTAATGAGCATGGAATCAAAAGGCATGTTTCTGCACCTAGGACACCATAATATAATGGAATTGTTGAAAGGAGGAACCGATCTATTGTTGATTGCGCTAAAATGTTGATGATTGAGAAAAATATTGCACAAATATACTGGAGAGAGACAGTTAGCACTGTAGTATACACCCTGGACCGAGTTCAACTAAAGAAAGACACAAACAAGACACCTTACGAGTTATGGTTTGGATATACACTGAGAGTGAGTTATTTCAGAATCTTTGGTAGTAAGTATTATATTCTTAAAGATGATAGGAATGGTAAATTTGACTACAAAGGTGATGAAGGAATATTTTTAGGATATTCTATTTGTAATACCCCAAAATTGGCACCTATCAATCTCAATCAATTTTGGTGCATTTCTTGAATTTCTGCATCTTCAAAGTCCTACTTTACTAGGCAATTTTCTCTCTCCTACCTGACTTTATTTGACTTGATGTCAATTATACAAACCCTAATTTGCATTAATCAAATATTATAATTAATTCCTAAGTCTTTTGACTTTATTAGCTAAAATATCCCTATGATAATTTAATTTAATTCTAAAGTCCTAAATGCTTTAAATTAAATTAAATAAAGAAACCACCCTCTTTAGCTAATATACACATAAAGGGAATTAATTATTGCTTGATTATTCGAATGGACAATCCTATTTGAATTAATAATTTGAAATATTCAAAAGGTCACCCTATGTGGCAATATCTATTCTTTTAATTAAGTAATTCAATGCTTTTTGTCTCAATTTGGAATGAAGAGTCACCCGTTTCAAATCAAGAAATTCTTCATTCCTCTTCTAGCTTTGTCTATGTAATGAACCTCATTTTTCATTTGAAGGAGGGCAATTTTGAGAGTACCAAAACTATAGCAAAATTCTATCTCACTTTTATTCATATCTTTCAAGCTTTTATTCCATTATTAGACTAATCTTCATTTAAGTGTAATTGCATTTCATAATAGATTAAGTTTTCTCATTTTCTCTTAGCTTAGTTTACATCTTTATTTCAAGTTCTTTAGACTAGAATCTGCATTTCATATTTACTTTCAAATTATTAGATTAAAATCTGCAATTCATTCTAGATTACAAACTGCATTTTCATGTTAGAGTAATTGCACTTTGCTTATCATTCTAGTTTTCAAAACCTCTGTATTAATTCGGTCTTATGGTTGTTGGCTCTCCAATCTGAGAGTAATTAAACACTTAGATTAATTAGGAGGCAACAGGTCACTTCACCATGAATTTTGAATTGAGTAATCCATACTCATTTTCATGATTCGATTGTGTGAGTAATGACTATGTTGCGTGTGTAGTTGGATTAGAGGTCCAGGTTCAACCACATACATTTTGGCACCCATCTAGGGTAGAAAAGATCAATTTCTAGCCTCATTCTTGATTTTTCTAACAAGAAATTTGAGCTCTGTCGTGCATCTGTACTTTCCTATGTATGGATCCTCGCACGAGAATCTTGAGCATACCATGCAAAGTTTCACTCTCAGTAGCACTCTCTCGTGTGAAGTTTCAGATCCTCGCGTAGAACTCTGTGTTTTCTCGCGTGCTGTGGGGTGCATCCTCACAGAAGACTTGACTCCAATTTTTTAAAATTTTCCAGTCTTTCTATTTTCTGTTCTAGATTTCTAACGGTTCTTGTTTGCTATTAATTTCCATTTCTCTATTCTTTTCAGAGCATAATATAGTTTTCTGTAGGATGTTTGTCAAAGAACATAAAACATGCTAATGGTTTGATTGTAGGACAATAGCCGAAGATCTTATAAACTATTGTGTTTGTTTCTTGCTTTCATTCACATAGTCTAAATAGGGCTCCATTAAAATTTCTTGAGAATTTTGATAGTGGGCTAGGGAATTTGGCTCTTCATTACATGGAGGTGATGACCATGAATGAACCTGAAAACCCAATGATCCTACAAGTCGGACAGCCACCAGTGCACTGTCCCAAACTACTTATGCACTCAGGCCCTATTATTCCCACTCCGGCCGAACTGTTATTGGATTGGACCCACCCTATCTCAGTAGCTGCCTTTGCCTTTAGAAGAGAACAAAAATACTAATATGATAGATTCTTGGGGAAGTGGAGAAAGGTAGTGAATCTTTAACACTTCTACTCATCAGGAGATTATGCTCTTCTCTCTTTGAGAGAACCAGAAACCCAAAAGCGTGTGGATTTGTTGAAGTGAATCTAACTCGGTGATGAATCTACTTGATGTGTTTAAGTGAGGAAATCGGATAGAGAAGTATGCTCTTCTCCCTTTGGGAGAACCAAAAAATCTAACCCCCGAATCTGAACCAAGTCCAAGTGTCACCTTTAGAGGGTTTGCCGAAAGTTCAACCTCCGGGAATGACCCAAGTGAGTACGCACCTATCACCGGTGATTCCACCTCACTCTAATAAAGAATGTTTTGTTGAGTCTAAAGACTCCAAAACCATGTTATCTTCCTTCTCAAGACTTTTACTATCATCTTGAGAAGGCTCCATCTGTTATACTGACCGGTGCCGCTCCTAGCCCTGCTTACAAGGGTGTATGACTTTCAGGTGTTGGTGTGGCTGCAAGGCCTCAACCCTTTATTAGGGGCATCGAAGGTTAGCATGAATGGAAGTGTATTAAAAACTTTCCTTAGCTAGTGGCCTACCTAATTCACCTCTGAAAGGAGTCATAATCTTTGCTCAGGGAGGGGGAAGAATCTCTCCTGTAGATTCCCATCATAGGCATACACCTGGACGCTTGAAGGTGGTTGTGACACTGGCCCTACTACAAGAGTAACCTTTAAGCATATACTATTGAGTCCTTGGAAACACCAAAAACATGAGCGCCCTCTAGGGGTGACACGACTATGTGAGGTGCACGTATGCACATAAGCAATGGGGAAAAGGTTTTGTCTTCTCACCAATTTTTTTGGTAGGGATAGCTATGTGTTTTTTATCGAGTCTTAAACATTGTCCAATCATTATCAAACAAAGACTCCCCTAATGCTATCAAGTTTCTTTGTCCTTGATAGGTCTGTTAACGACTACTTCTTGTATCACAACTGCTTGATTTAAACCATTGTGTTTGTAAATGAATGCTTGAACTCCTCAAAATGAGCTTGTTGATTAAACTGATTTTCAAACCTATCAGGAAATTGGATTTTTTGTTAAACATCAATTCAGACTGTGTCTCAAAACTCAACTTTCACCTTGAAAATTGTGTCAAACTATTAGACTTTGAATTTTTCCCGCATGAAGTTTCACCTTCCAGAACACTTTCTCATGTGAGACTTTGTTCTTTCACGCGAAGTTTGGTGTTCTCTCATGTGACCTGTTGTTTCCTCATGCAAACCTCTATCCAGATTTCAAAAATAGAGAGTAAATTCCTGTTGACTGGTCAAACCTCTTCCTGATCTACTTTTTGTCTGAGGTCTATTTTTCTATTTTCCTATCGTTCGCTGTCAGAAATTGAGTGTATCAAACTAAGAATCGATCAATATTGCTTTGACTCATGTTTTCTCTCATCTATTTATCTTATCTCTTTATGCTTTTGTACCTCACATTGTGATAGTCTTATCTCAGTTGTTCTAGCCACCTCTTTTTGATGATTCATACCAGGTTCATCTCACATCTTGGTTGTTGTAGCCATTTATCTCCTTTTTGTTATCTTAAAGATAGAGTTTTTAGCATTATCCCGAGTCTTCTCTTGTCACATCTTCATCTATGACTGTCATGACTCAAAGTGGCTAGACTTATCCCATTTAGAATAGTGGTCAAGGGAGAAGTGAACCTCCTAATCAAGAGATAGATCATCCTGAATCCGTCATGAAATTTGAACTTTGTGAGAGATCCTCAAGCTCTTCATTGAGTACTCCAAAAGATAGTTCATCTCAACCATCACGTCTGGTGTTCCAAGAGTTCTTTAATCCTTTGTCTAAATCAAAAATCTATTTTTTCATTCCAAGAACAATATAACTCATTCTTTCAAGACAATTCATTTTTCTGTGACTTTGGAAGACCACTCCATTGGACGGCTCCCATTAGTGAATTTGTTGATACTGATCACGATATCTTCCCACCTAAATTTTTCAAATCTTTTGATCCTGTTCACACACCAAAATTTACCTTAGCTACACCCTATCGACATCATTCATATCACTTTACTAAGTTTTCATTTGTTGCACAACCCTACATTGATAAGATGGGAGATCCATTTGACTTCTGACCAGGAAAATATTGCAAAGACCAGGACCAATCTCACAGAAATGTGTACCATGGTCTAACTTCTAATGAGTAGCATTATGGTCAATCTCAACATGACCAAAATTAGTCCCATAATGATGATCAATCTCAAAACAAAACTCAAGGAGATCAGAAAGCACACTTCTATCGCCCTCCCCCATTTGATCAGAACCAAGATGATCAACAACAAGATCAAATTCATAGTATCTATGAGATCCTTGGTAATGAAAATGATGTGATAACTCAACATGATATAGATGCTGCTAAAGCTAACAAAAGCCTTATCAAAATGATGGAGATCCTCCTTTTAGAAGAAAAGAAGTACTGTCTTGAGTTAGCACAACAAGGGGTCAAGTTACCCCCAAACTTTCAAGTTGAAACATGTGTAGCTAAAGAGGAAGAAATTGAAACCACTAAGGTACAAAAGATGATCCAAAGCATGCAAGATTAGATTAACCAACTGGTAAAAGAAAAGGATAATCCCACACAACAATTCACAATGGATAGTATATGCCCTTTTCCTTTTGACAAGAGTATTCACATGCCTCCTTTCCCAAGAGGAGTAGACCTACCCAAATATGACAAGTACATGAGAACAAATGATCCTCAACATCATCTGAGGGAGTTTGGCACTTTGTCCATGGAGTTTATACACGATCAGACATATCTCATGAGACATTTCCCCCGTAGCTTGGGTGGATCAACTATGGAATGGTTTTGCAGATTACCTCCTGGAATCAAATCCTTTGATGAGATTGCTAACCTTTTCCTTTAGCATTATTCTCACAACATTCAGCACCCTATCAACATCCGTGACTTGTGTAACTTGAAACAATGACAGGGAGAGCCTTTCTTGTCTTTTCTCCAAAGATGGAGACAACTTTGCACAAAGTATCCATGCAAGTTACCAGAATCTGAGAAACTTGACATTTTTTTGGACAATCTTGTCCCAGACTTTGGATGCTAGGTGCAACTACAAGGTCCTTTGACCTTTGACAACATCATCAAATAGGTTGTGAGGATAGAGGCCTTTATGGTTAAAAAGGGAGAGTTAACTTTGAATAAGGACAATAAACAAGGATTCTCCACAAACAAGGATAAAGGAAAAGTTGTCAACAAGAATAGAGACATAGTAAATGATGGAGTGGTTGATAATGTCATAGTGAAGCCTGAAAAACCTATTTTTAATCTTACTTCCAGCATACAAGTGGCTAAGGTTATTGAAAAGACTACCACTGATAATCAACAAACCTCAAAATTTTCTAAGAATAAACCTTGGACCTCTCGACCCAAGTGTGAGTTCACTCCTTTGGGAGAGCCTCTTGATGTGGTCTATAAAACTCTTATATAGAATCAAGTTCTCACTCCTTTGGAAAAGTTTCCTTACGACCCACAACCATGACCTCATTGGTGGAATGACAATGCCTATTGTGACTATCATCAAAACATTGGTCATAAGACATTTGCTTGTCTTCAGCTAAAGCATAAGGTTCAAGATCTCATAGATAACGGTGACATTCTTATGGATAACCATAATAGGAATTATGATCATCAAGCATTTAAGGATCCTTTCCCTCCTCATGAGAAAGGTGAGTCATCCATAGATAAGAACACCAATGCCAAGGTTAATTATACATATACTACTAATGATAATGTCATCAACATGATCGAACCTGTTGGAGTTGAGTATTGCAATATGGCTTCCTCCAAGGGGAGTGGTGATGCACCCAAGCCTAAGACTCCTTCATTTTGCATAGTTCTATGTCTCACTCATTTGAATCTGAAAAATCTCAAGATTGTGCCAATGTTGTCACTCAATCATGTGGAAGAGTTATTTTGAAAGGTCCTGATCCTCCAAAACAAATTGTGGATAAGGCTTCTCTGAAAAAAACTATGAATAAGACTACTACTGGTCCTACCAGCAAAGCTTCAAAATTAGCTCCTACATCTAGCGCTGCTAGTTATAGCATCTTAGATCAGCTCCAGTGAACCAATGCTTAGATTACCATTTTTGAGTTATTAAAGATCTCGCCTGCTCATAGGAAGATTCTGGATAAAGCCCTCATCGAGGCAAACATTCCCAAGGATCTTGATCTTAACTGGTTCCAATCTATGGTGGGTCATTTAACCTTGCCACACTATTTATCTTTCTCTAAAGAAGATGATCACTCCTTGAGTCACCCAAACAATGTTCCCTTCTATATAGAGGTCATGATAGCTCCCAAGCATGTCCTTCGCATGCTTATTGACAATGGTGTTGCTCTTAACATTTATTTAGCTAGGTTGCTCACTCAACTAGGTTATGATGAGGATTACATTGATCCTCATTAAAAGATTAACATCAAATCTTATGATGAAGAAGAATGCAAATCCCAAGGCTTAGTTGTGCTACCTATTTAGGTAGGACCCATTGAGAGAGATGTTACTTTTCAAGTCCTTGATATTCCTCTTACCTACAACATCTTGTTGGGTAGGCCTTGGATTCATGAGATGCAGGTAGTGCCCTCTACATACCACCAGTGCATCAAGTTTCCATTTCATGGAGCCAAAGTCACTGTACCTGCTAATACCAATTTTTCATGCAACACACTCAATCAGTCTATTGACAGCTTTGTTCTAGCAAATAGAGAATCCACTAAGTTCTATGATGCTAAGCTAAAAGAAATGGAACAAATTTTTGAAACTTATAGATACAGGCATGGATGGATACCAGATTCAACCTATGTTGTTACTAGCTACTATCCCCCCATCTCCATGCTCTTATGAGAGACCTTCAGAGAGTCACAAGCCTTCTAATGCATCTCCTCAAACTATTTATTATGGCACCTTTGTAAGGGCCTCCATGCCATTAGAAGGTGAAGACGAAGACAAAGCTATCCGAGCTTGGATCTACAAAGGGAAAGAGCTCTCTAAAACAACTACTCCACCTCCATAATTAGAGAAAGAGCCATATAGTGAGGCTTTCAAGATCATGAAGTGCTTTGGCTAAAAAGGGAGTGGTCCCATAGGAAAGAATGACAATGGCTTGCTTAAACCAATTGAAGCCACAGGTCATAGGACCAAAGACACCTCAGTTCTTGGCTTCAAGTAAGTCTTGTTTCATCTAGGGATAAAGAAACTTGTGACAGAACCTGAACCTGAGCAAGAATTTGAAGATACTACACCACTGATAAATCCAGAGGCCAACTCTGATGAGGACACTTTCCCATATCCTATTCCTCTAGATCTTGTGGCATTCTTTGAAGAACTCAATGAGCCCATCATACCTGTCCATATGGTAGGAACTGATAGTGAATCTAATGAGACCTCTTCAATATATCAACTCACATATGACCAATGGAGAGAAATGCAATATGACAATGCTAGTTTCCAAGGTAAACAATACATACCGCCACATTTTCAGAAGCGGTTTGAACAAGATCAACTTTAGCAAACTATAAATGCTACAAGACATGGAAATGAGTCTGATGGTACCACAAGTGCTAATGGAATTCCATCATCAAGTACTGATTCACATGAGTATGATTTCAACTCTCTGTCTGATGCTACTTAAGATGTAGATATAGATATTGTTCATGTGTATGAAAGACTCCTCGAAGTAGGTGAAGGGTCTAGTGTTAGGACACATGAATTTGATGCCACAGGTGTTAACATGTCCTCTACTTCTGACGTAGGATCTCATAGGGATTCAAACACTCCTTTGGATGAAATTTCTCTAGGTCTTGACTTTCTCATTAACACTTTTGATGGTTATACCGTGAATGCAATTGAACCAGCCACTACCTCTCTTTCACTCTGTCATCCTGATCTCATAAACTAGAACTCCCCCTCCGCATCCAATGAAGTCCTAATGTTCCAGAGTGATTATGATCTAGCCTATTACCTCCATGCTATTGAACCTATAATGTCCTCCACTAGCAAAAGAAGTGTTAGCATGATAGAGGTAGATATCAAGTATCTTATTCAAAAAATTAAAAGAAGAAAAAATAGATGCTCTGATGGTGAAAACCACTTTGTGGCAGTATTAGAGCCAAAAATAGTAAAAATAAAAGATGAATCTAAGGGTGAAAACCTCTCTGAGGTGCCCAAGGATGAGATACTTGATACTCTCCTGAGCCATTTTCAAGAGAGATCATCAATTTTGATAGAGCCGGCATAGCCAATGAATTTGGGTACAAAGGTTGCTCCACAGATTATACATCTAGCTCAGTCACTATCTACACAAGAAAAGGAAGAGTTCACTAGCTTCTTTCAAAGAAATAAAATAAATTTTTCATGGACATACTCCAATATGCCTGGGTTGGATCCCAATCTGATCATGCATCATCTATCCATTGCACCAAGTGTCAAGCATGTTAAGCAGAAGCTTTGAAAGATGCACCCTCATGTGGCACTTTTGGTTAAAGCTGAACTAGAGAAACTCCTCATAGTTGGCTCATAAGAGCAATTGATTATGTCAAATGGATTTCAAACATTGTTCCAGTTACAAAACATGACAAATCCATTTGTGTGTGCATAGACTTCAGGGATCTTAATAAGGCATGTCTAAAGGATGACTTCCCATTGCCTAATATTGATATGATAGTAGACATGACAACATGTTATGAGATGTACTCCTTGATGGATGGATTTTCTGGCTATAATCAAATAAAAATTATGCTAGAGGATAAAAAAATACTACTTTCACGTGCCTGGGGCACTTTCTGCTGAATGTCATGCCTTTTGGGCTTAAGAATGCTACAAGTATGCAGTGAAACACCCTAACTAAAAGTATGTAGTGAAACACTCATCTTGCATATTTGGGTCCCATTCTTGACCATATGGAACAATTTAGCCTCAGACTCAACCCAAAGAAATGTGCATTTGGTGTCACTTCTAGAAAACTCTTGGGTTACATTATTTCAGCTAAAGGCATAGAAGTTGATCTAGAAAAATTTCAAGCTATTATGGACATGCCTCCTCCTAAGAACATAAGTTAGATGAGAGGACTTCAAGGAAGGCTACAATCTATTTGGCATTTCATTTCACAGTTAGCTGATAAATCACAACCATTCACTAAAACTCTGCATAAGGGTGTGACCTATGAATGGAATGAAGAATGTGACAAGGGACTCACTCAAATAAAATAGTATCTTGCTAATCCACCAATTTTGATGCCTCCTATTCATGGGAAGCCACTTATACTATACATCTCAGCCATAAATACATCTTTGGGTGCTCTCCTAGCTCAAGAAGATCATAACAACAAAGAGAGGGCTATTTATTATATCAGCAAAACATTGGTCTCTTATGAGATGAACTACTTAGCCATTGAAAAGGCTTGTCTAGTGGTGGTGTTTGCTTCACAGAAACTACGACATTATATGTTGGCTCACACTACAAAGATTATTGCAAAAATTGATCCACTAAAGTATTTACTAAGCAAGGATGCCCTCACGGGAAGATTAGCAAAATGGGTTATGATCCTCAGCGAATTTAACATTGAGTATGTGCAAAGAAAAGCTATTAAGGGACAAGCTATTGCTGATCAGTTGGCGGAGGCTCCTCTAAAAGATCACCAGCCTCTAAACATTAAATTTCTAGATGAATCCATCATGCTTCTCACACATTAGTCTTGGAGGATGTTCTTTGATGGATCATTCACTCAACAAGGATTAGGTGTAGGCATTCTATCTATAACACCTCAAAGATACTCATTGCCAAAAGCTTATAAGATGTTGTTTCCCTGCACAAGTAACATAGCTGAATATGAAGCTCTCATCAATGGTATGAAGATAGCCATTAAATGGCATGTGGATGAGCTCAAGGTCTTTGGAGACTCTCAGTTGGTCATCAATTAGGTAAATGATGTCTATCAAACAAAAGATGACAAGTTAGTTTCTTACAAAAGAATGGTGGATGATCTCAAGATTTATTTTGCACACATTTCCTTCTAGCAAATTCCAAGGGTAGACAATAAAGTAGCTGATGCCATGGCCACTCTTGCCTCAATGTTACAAATACCAGAAAATGACTTCAAACTTGAATTCCTAGCAGAAACATTATGCTACCCTGCCTATGACATTCTTGAATCTAGGATGATATGTTCAATCATTGGACATGACTCATCTCGCTACCACCATATCTATTCCTACCTTTGTGACCAAATCATTCTAGACACCTATACCCGAAATGAAAAATGTCACCTAATTCATAATGCTTCATGGTATGTCCTCATAGCAAATGACTTGTAAAGATGAGGTTTAGACGGTACCCTCCTTATGTGTCTAGAACCCGATGAGTCCAAACGTGCATTAGCTAAGGTACATGAAGGTGTCTATGGGTCTCATTCGAGTGGTCTGATGTTAGCTTGTAAAATTATTAGAGCTGGTTACTACTAGTCAAATATGGAGAAAGAAGTTGTTTAGTATGCCAAGGCTTGTAAACAGTGTCAATTTCATGGAAGTCTGATCCATGCTCCTACTAAAGAGCTTATTCCTTTTATCATTTTTTGGCCATTTCAGCAATGGGCCTTTGACTTGGTGGGTCAGATTCATCTATCCTCTTCCAAAGGACACAAATTCATCATTACTACTACAGACTACTTTACCAAATGGGTTGAGGCAGTTTCTTTGACTATAGTTGATGGCAAGACTATTACTATGTTCATACTGAACTATATCATTTGCAGATATGGTGTACCCTCATCTATTATCACTGACAATGGGGGACAACTGAAGAATAAGGACCTGACAAATTTGTGCACCAAATTTAGAATTATTCAGCACTGGTCATCTATCTATTACCCCCAGGGTAATGGACAAGCAGAGGCTTCTAACAAGACAATTCTTAAAATCTTGCATAGAACAATTCATAAGTCTAGTAGAGACTGGCATCTTCAGATAAATCTAGCTTTGTGGGCTTACAAAACAAGCATCCAAACACCAAATGGGGCCACACCCTTTGCCTCAGTCTATGGGTAGATGCAATATTACCTATTGAGGTCGAGATTCCTACATTATGAGTCTCTTTGATGGGCCTCATTACTGATGAAGAGAACAGAATATCCCGACTACAAGAGCTAGAGCTGCTAGATGAATGTCGCAAGGTGGCATTTGATCATCTTTGAGCATACCAAAAGAGAATGTCTAAAGCATACAATAAGAAGGTTAGACAAAGGGAATTCCAAGTGGGTGATCTTGTCGTGAGAGAAAACCCCAAGAATCAGCAGCAATGGATCCAGAAAGGGAAATTTGAACCAAACTGGCTTGGTCCATACATTGTTACTGTAGTATTTGGGTCTAGTGCTTATCCACTCTCCACCACTGAAGGAGAGAAACTTAAAGAGCTGATCAACTCTCTTCATCTAAAGAATTTCTACAACTAACATTCTCTGCATGCTCATGTACATACCTATTGGTCCTAAAAAAATCTTTTAAATGATATATTGTCAAAAATCCTAAAAATTGCAAAATGTCCTGAAAAAATGATCATCTTAGTGAAAACATGGTAAATAGGCACTTTGATGTATCTATTATCCTGGTGAAAACCTGGTAAACAGGCACCTTGATAATACTAAAAAATATAGAAAATTTGAAAAAATACAAAAAAATTACAAAAAATTAACAATACAAAAAAAATGATGAAATATTCAAAAAATACAAATAAAATATAAAAAAAAAAGAGAAAAGTAAAAAAAATTTGAAAAAGAAGAAAAAATGTGCCATTGATGAAAACCTGGTAAATAGGCATCATGGTAGCAAAAATAGAATCTCTGCCAAGATGGTGAAAAGTTGGTAAATAGGCGCCTCTTGTTTCCTGAAGCAATATCTTCTCTTAGCATCACTTGGCTCCTAGTTTCCTTTTTTAGTTGGCTTTCCCACTTTAGTTGGTTGTTCTCGCTTTCCTACTTTAGTTTGTTTCCCGCTTTAGTTCATTTCCTATTTTGGTTTGCTAGCTCATGCATTTGCTTTTGCCTATCCTCAAGATTTTGCTTGACTCTTCATGGATTGGAACTGGTAACGATTGGGGGCACCTGCCTAGTCTAGGGGGCATTGTCCTATCACTTTCAGATACTCTTTTGTGCATCAGTCACTAGTGTTTCTCTCTACGTCTGCCTACTGATGCCTAGCTACTTATGCAATTTCTCTCCTTGAGGACCTCTCATGTATCGATTGCCAGTGGTTCCCACTATGCCTTCCTACTGATACCTAGCTTTTGTTCGACCTCTCTCTTTCATGATCTCTTCCTTACATCAGTCACTAGTTGTTCCCACTATGTCTGCCTGCCAATTTTTCGCTAGTATCTCTAAGATTTCTCACCTGGAGGATCTCTCTCATATCGATCACCAGCATTTCTCACTACATTTTCCTGCCAATACTTCATTTAGCTCCCTAATATCTTCTTGAGACTTCATCTCTTGCAAAAGTCACCAGTGGTTCTCACTGTGTATGCCTGCGGTCGCTATCCCATTGAGATTTCAAATGTTGTACATTTTCAATCTGACTTCAATTTGTTTGAACACGAACTTAAACTGAAACTAAAACTGAATTTGTGTTCCTCTGAGGCATGCTGAGCTTTTTTTTCTTTGAGTGCTTGTTTGTTTGCTTTGTTCTTTTCTTTTCTTTCATCTTGTTGGGTTAGTTCCACTGATCCAAAGATTCTATCTAAGAGGGGTGTCTGTCTGTAAGAGCCTCCATATCGTATTGGATGGCCATGCATACCTCAAATCCTTTTATATGGATGCTTTGGTGAGGTTGGTTCTTCTCCTTGTCTATTTTTGAGTGACTTCTTTCTACTACAAGTGAAATTGCAAATGCTCGTCCTGCTAAGTGAACGTAAGGGTCACTGCGAGCACCATTGAAATCTTATCTTTCACCTAGAAAATGGAAGAAAATCTTGTGTGTCTGGTGTGTCTTTATGCAAGCAACATTCAAGTCATTCTAGCAATTGTGCTTTAATGCTTATGTTAACTTGCTAAATCAAAAGGAATAGGTGTTCAAGTCATTCTAGCTTCTTGTGCCTCAATGCTTACATCTCATTTTGACAAATCTAAGACTTATGTCATATTCATATTCTCATGATAGTGATATCAGTGAGGGTTGTGTGGCATCTTACGACCATCCAAACTTAAAAGGCTCTATGATGATAAATATGGTGAGTCCAACAACCAAGTCCTAGGAATTGCATCTGCTTATTCTAGGCTTGCATTTAGCTTAGGCTTGCATCTTTCATGCTAAGCTTGCATTTGAGATGATATCTTGTTGGTCTCTTGATTGCTTTCTTCTAGATCTATTCATCAGAGGTTCTCATCTTTCATCTTGGATTCATTTTGGCTACACAAGCATCCAATTCTCACTCTCGATCTTTGAACATATCTTTTTGATTAGTACCTGTCATATATTGCTACAATCCTACATGAGATGATTAGTACCATATACATTACATATCCATTTGCATTTTTATTTCATTTCCATTTGCATTCATAAAGTCATTTGCATCTACATATACATGTGCATCCACTATAAGCATAACTCAAATCATACATTACACTTTGCATTTCATTTCATCCTATGCATACATTCTAGTATTCTACCATTGCATTCATTACATGTTCATATATCAACATAAAAATAAAAACATTACATACTCATAAATAAAGGCATGTGCATCTCATACATATAATCCATACATCTACATCATATAAGAAACATCTCATCAACATCATATATCTCAAGCAATATCATAATCTTAAAGATTACCCATTTCAATAAAACTAAGGTTAATTACATCACTAAATCTATGGTTAATGACATTATTAATTATTTCATTAAAATAATTCCTATTATTTACCCTCATTAAATTTAAGGTCAACTGAGATTAGGGTTGCTATGAGAATTAAACCTCAAAATAATAAAACATTAACTATTAATATATTTTAACAATATATATTTTTTTTAAACAAAAATTAAATTTAAACCCTTATCACCCTTCCCAATTTTACACTTTCTTTTCTTACAACTTAGCAATCCATCAAATTTAAAAATTTAAAAAAACCATAATCTAATATTATTGACGACCGTTAAAACATTCTAGAAGGAAAATTAACCTAGATTATAACAAGCTTATTATACTAACACTAAAAATCTATCCGACTATTAAATATTAATATAACTATAAAACAACATACAACTAGCCTTATAAGAACAAAATAAATAATAGCTTTAGTTCGATAAAAGTCTCATCCTATGCATTATATGAATTGAAATAAAATACTAAAACTATCTCATTGATAAACATTAATAAATACAATATACACATCATTAAAATAAAACATAATTAATAGGGTCTACCAAATAATATTTTCCCCTTGCTCAATAAAAGTATAGAAGACCAATTCTATTACAATAATAAAGTTCAAAAGATGGCACCTAATCATTTAAATAAAATAATGTATAAATGAAATGGGCCCTCCAAACCCTAATTCAAAATTAGGGTTTGGGGCCTTATTAAAACTTCATGAAACCCTAAAAGCTCTCATTTTCTTATGTAGGGATTTGGAGGTGCAAAGAGGGATTACTAATTTTTTGTGAAGACATAGATGCTCTCAAGTGTTCTTGAGGGAATGGACCAGCAAGAGGTCTCTTATCTCATAAGAGATCCTCTCCAATCTAAACCCGAAATCATACCCATTTGCTCTGCAAATCTGGGTATTACTTATTGATATGCTTTTCTTGTTATGGGTAATGCATGTATTAGTATTTTGGCATCTGTTCTTAGTGTAATCACTTCAGATCTGTTACACAAATCTTTTCCAACTATGTTCCCCTTTATTTTCATTATTTTATGCTATCACTCAAATTGGTATTTAGTATTAAAAATAGTTTAGAATATACTGACGTAGCCCTGTGATTTTTGTATATTTATTTGGGTCTGAAAGAAAAAACCTATGTGTATATTCATGTATTATTTTTTTTAAAAAATAAATTAAAAATAAATTTATTGGTGGGTTGGATCCGATAGCTGAAGCCAGGCTCAGCTCAACCCCATTTACCCTCAGCCGCATCCCTAGTCTATGCTCGCGTTAGTCTGGAGGCGGTGTGTTGGTGCCGTGAGGCAGCACCTCCGCGTGTGCTGCAATGCAGCACCATGCAGTGTTGTGTTGTAGCACACAACATGAGGAAGCAGGGCAGGAGGGGTGTTGGCTCTGCCAAGCCTCCCCAAATACTTTTTATTATATATATATTTTAATAAAAATAAAATGTATATAATATATTAATATATATTATATATTATATATTGTTTTATATGTAATATATAATATATATTATTATATTATATATTATTACTGGATGCATTGTTGGAAATATTCAGGAATTGACCGAGTTACTGAGAGGGGAGGGGTGAATCAGTAACTCCAAATTTTCTTTCAATTTTAACATGAAATTTTCCTTTTAATCTTTGCATACAGAAAGCATGAAACTTAAAAGCATTCACAATAATGACACATAGATTTGGTTACCCAGAAACCTTCCAAAAGAAAGTAAAACTGGGGTGGGGATGAAACCCACAAAGCTTTAATACTGCAGAATAAAGTTGGCCGGTTAAGGCTTACAATTTGATCACTTCTGATGATCTGCCCTGTTAGGAGCAATAAGGATTGCTAAATCCACCCTGTTAAAGGATTTACAAACATACAATGAAGTATGCACTCGGTAAGGAGATTTTTACAAAGACTGTTAAGTCTACCCGGTTAAAGGATTTAGTACTGATTCACCTGTTAGAATGAAACAGTAGATCTCTGCTTTGCAACTGGATTGCTGATTGAGATTCGCTGATGTACTGATCACCTTCTGTGATGAATTTGTCTTTGCTGTACCTTATACTTCTGAAGCCTTCTGTAATTCGCTTATTTCTGCCTTACTTTTTCTTTCACATATTTTAGTTCATACATTTTATTACATCTTTTTATTTTTACAACATTGCTTATATACAAGTCTTAAACAATTAATTACAATTACAATTACACAGTCGGCTTGACAAATAAACATGAGTGCTACTAAGTCGGCCCAAGTATAGTTACTCAGTTCCTTCAAACTGACTCGGTGACTTTCTGATACTCGGCGTCCACTGCATTACTCGGCATCGTCATGCACTCGGTAGAAGTGAAGGCACGGTTCATACTGATCACTCGGTAGGTTTTGAACTCAGTAAGTACTGGTGACTCGGTAGACATGATGTTACTTGGTTTACATTGTCCTGATCGGTTTGTACTAACTTGCTTGGTTTCCACTGTCTGCTCGGTTTGCACTGTCTGCTCGGTTTGTACTGTCTACTCGGTTTGCGCTGTCTGCTCGGTTTGCACTGTCTGCTCGGTTTGCACTGTCTGCTCGGTTTGCACTGTCTACTCGGTTTGCACTGTCTGCTCGGTTTATATCCAGAATGCAAATAAGTGTTGTCACTAGTGGCAATTCTGCTTAATGCCAACAATCTCCCCCTTTGGCATTAGTGACAAAAACACTTATTGGCCAAAATTTATATACACGAATCATGCTGAGTTTTATTTTGATTTTTCAAAATTAGTCTTTGTTATAGGGCTTTATACATTGTCTCCCCCTTTCAATGTGCTAACTGTTTCTTATAAAAATCTATAACTGTATACATATCTCTCCTTCTATACATATCTCCCCCTTTTTGATGATAATGCCAAAGGTGCATATACAAGTTATTTACAGAGAGAATCCAAAATTTGATAAGAAATCAGAATGTACCTTCATTATTAGTGCCAGGGTTCTGTCCCAACTTTCTTGCAGGATCTTACATGTTTGTATAGCAATTTGGACTTCTGCAGAGAGTTCAATCATGTGATCTGCTATAGAGAACTGATTGTCATGAATCAATGTTCTGGAATGTTCAATGTGCTTATACATTGTATTCATGATGGGAAGGATCATGTGTTGGATGTCTAGCAGTGTGGACCGGATCCTTGAGTCTTCTTTTAGTAGATCAGACTGCATATTAGATAGGTGTGAAATTTTCATGTGATGAGCAGAGCTTGAACTTGGTTCAAGTTGCAGCTTCTGTATGCTAATCTTCATATCCTCATCCATTTTATTCATTTTGTCTTTGACATCCTTTGTGAACTCGGCAAAATTGCATAGTCTGGCCAAAAGAGAGGTAGCATTCGAATAGATAGATTCTATGTTAGACAAAACTGAAGACAATTCCACTTGGTTAATAGCTATGTGCTGAGCAATGTGCTCAAGCACTTTATTATTGAATCTCTTCTCGGCTCTTTCAACTAACTTTTCTATCCTGGATGAGTCCTCATTGTATTTCTCAACTGCTTCTGCTAATTGTAACAAAACATGCTGGGAGGAGTCTACTTTAATGCCTAATGCATCAGACAAAATGTCCTTAGCATCCTTGATGATTTGATACTCCTTGTCTCTCTCCTCTTTAAGCTTCTTTTGTTTTGCTTTCCTTTGGAGGATCTCACCTATATTCTGCATTTGGTCCGCTGAGAGATTTGCAAAATCTAATGTAGGAATCTCTATCTCTTCATCTAGGTCTATATCCTCAATTACATTTTTACCCAAAAATTTTATACTCGGTAGAGCTTTAGGCTTATCTGTACTTAATGCTTTTGTAGTAGTGACAGTAGATAAAGTAGGGCTGCCTATTGATACTGGTATACTTTCTACTGGAGAACTTAAAATATTTACACTTGAAGATTCAAAAGCTGGAAAACTTACTGCTGGAAAACTTGATGGTACAGGAGACTGCAGCTCGGTAGAAGAAATGGTAGCTGCCTCTGATGTTGCTAGAGATGATTGGACAAATGTGGAAGTTGTCACAACCATGCTTGAAGGTGTCTCTGGGCTGGATGTAGAAACTTTCACTGGAGAGGTAGGAAGGGATGCAATGACTTCTGCTGCTATCCTTACAGTATCATCTACCTCAGTGTCTTCTTCTTGTTCATCGCTGTCATCTTCAATATCTTTTATTATTATAGTTTCAATGCTCGGTTGGTGAAGGTGGTATATGTTCTTTCATGTGGCTTTTGCAGCCTTCACAACCGATTCAATATTGTTGATCAAAATCAAACAAGTATTGAACTTCAATGTCATCTTATTTTCATTTTCTTTTAATGCCTTCTTTACTTCATCATTATTCAAGCTCGGCATCAACTGTCTCAGGTTTTGATCAAATATGTCTATCACAGTTTGCCTTGCATTGCTCCATCTCATTTTTATTGGATTCAATAGAACTGCTGGAACCTGTGGGGTAATTTCTTCAGGAGAGTATTTCCACTGTCCCATCTTCTCAACAACAGCATCTTCTATTTCCTTCTGTTCTGCTTCCGATCTAGTTTCATATCTCAAGGATTTTATGTTACTTACTCCAGATCCTGATCCATCTCTGAAGAGTTTGAGCTTCTCTTGAAGGCTTAGAGGAGGCCTTTTGAATACTATGTCTTTATCTGCCTTTTCTGCCTTGTCTGCCTTGCCTCTTGTATTTCTCCTTGTAAACACAGTAGTGGGAGGCATAGGTGCCTTAGTGATGAAAAATTTTCCTTTCTTCTTTGCAGGTTTTGGTTCCTCTATTTTCTCATCCTTTTCCTCTTCTTTTTCATCTATTTCTTCTTTATCCTCGGTTATCATTTGCATTTTGGCTATCCTCTTCTTTCCTTTGTTTACCGCCTGTGGAAGCTTTATGCTTAGTTCAATTCTCACCTTAGCTTCATCATATGTTCCAAAATATGGGGCTTTGGGATTGACAGGCTGATTTAGAAGAGCTTCAATGATATTCTTGGTTTCATCAATATTTACCTCATAAGGAAGAGGTTTTACATATACAGTTCTCGGTTTAACTGCTTGAATATACACATTATCACAATCTACCATAAAACAGATGTCATCTTTGTAATCTTCCACCAACTTCTGTGGAATCCGGAATCTGTCATTCATTTTCTCTTTGAAAGACTCAAAATAATTATCCATGATGCTTTCAAAGTTTTCACCCATTTCTGCGATGTATTCATTTATTTCATAGAGTACTGGCACATCTTTTCTCCATACAACTTTTCCTTTTGAAGGGAAGAATTTTTGAACATAGAAGAATAAACAGACCAACAAGGATCCAAACTTACATGGATTGTTTTTGGAAGTTTTGATGCTTTCCATGTTCTTGTTAAACTGTTTCAACAATAAGTCTGCTAGGTCAAATGTCAAGTTGTTTTTGACCACTTTGTATGCTAGGTCAATAGCTTCACAGGAGACACTGTTCTGTCGACTAGAACTATAAATCTTGTGGGCAATGATATGTGTACCAAACTTCAGTTCAGCGTCGATAATGCTGCTAACTTTCATGCCTCTACCATCCCACTCGGCTAGGGTTTTCTTCTCTAGTTCCGTCCGACCTAGGGTTTTGGTAGTTTTAGCTTTGTTCAACATGGGAAGACCGGTGACTTGTTGAATCATTTTCTTTGTGATCTCAATAGGTTGCTCAAGCCAAATCTTGCCATCATGTACTCGGCTGAGAATGTACCTAACCCATTTATCTCGAAAGTTTCGAGGAAGATGTGCAATGTGAACTAAACCCTTATCTTCCAGATGTTTGTGCTCGGGTTTCAAAATACCATCCACACATAGTTCCTCATGCACAATTTCTAGTTCTAGGTTTCCCATTTCATGAATTGAACAGTTAAAATGATTGCGGATATCGTTAATAAGCAGTACCTTAGGAGGAATCTGAGATTGAGCTCCGTTCAGATCTAGGGCTGCTGCAATTGCGGGCACGATCTTAAAATTTGGTGCTTTCCACTCCCCTTGGACTAACATATCAGATCCTTTCTTCGCTGAAGTGCTGGATGATGCCATGGTAGCTCACAGAAAATTCCTTTCGCAAAAGTATTAAATCGCCGGGTTGCTCTTGAAATTTTTTTTCTCTCAAAGTGCTAAAGATTCGCGGTGAAGAATGAGTTCGATTACTTGCTTTTTGTTTACAATTCTGTCATTAATGCTCATTTCAAATTAGGGTAGGAATTCTGACAGACTGTCACCCACTAAGAATTAATTGCTCAGAAAAGACTTCGCAACTCAGTGAACTCGAGAATTCATAATGCTCCGACCTCGCTCGGTAAAGACAGGTACCGACCTTGCTCAGTGAAGACTATACCGACCTTGCTCGGTGATCTCACTGCATCTTGCATGCTGATTTAGACTTTTCTTTTAATTTCGGTTCTGGAACTGCTTGAGATTGGTCTATTAGAATACAGTTCCAGTGCTTCCTTGGAAATTTAGTTTGAGTCGGTAGAGCCATCCATTCCATTACTTGGACTGGATTGCTCGGTAGCTTTAGGAATCCATTTTTGTCTCACCTGTTTCCTGACCTTAGTTGCTTCATTCTTCTTTCCTTCTTCAATTTCACTAGCATTCATGCAGTTTCTGGCTATGTGACCGAGTTTAGTGCATTTGAAACATCTTACGGTAGTATCTCTTTTCCTTAGATGATGTTTTATGCAATTCATGCCAATGTGTCCATATTCTCCACAGTAATGACATCTACACCAGGTGTTGTAGTCCCATCCAAACATTGCTTTCACAATTTGTTCTGTTGGATTAAATGTCTTGGATCTGCACTCGGATGCCTTGTGACCTTGTTTGTTGCATTTGTGACAATTACCTCTGAATCTAGGTTTTTCCCTGCATTTATTTGCTTTGTGACCAGGTTGATTGCAGCTATAACATTTTCCATTGAATTCTGCTTTTTCATTGTTCCAACATTTATTTGAAGTATGTCCTATTTTACCACAATGATTACAAGTAGGTTTTTGATTTCTTTGAGTACCTTGCTTAGAGGATTCACCTTCTTCTTTGTATCCAAGTCCTGCTTTTCCTTTTTGCCTATGAAGATTTCGTTCATACAGCTGATTCAAGTCTTCTTGACTTTTCAGCATTCCTTCATTGATTTGTTTTTCAGCGTTTAGGTCATCCATCAATCTTAGATTGATTTCCTTTTCAGATCTTAGTTCTTCTCTTGTGTTTTCTATTTCTGATCTTAGATTTAGAATTTCTTCATTTGTATGAGAGATCTGATCAATTAGATTTTCTAGCTGAAGGGTTTTGTTTTGGACTTCAATGTTTCTTCCATCTAATTCATCTTTCAACTTGTTTCTTTGTTCCAAGATCTCACAGAATCTTGTAGAGTGTAGTTCTTGTTCTCTTTTCAATTTTCTCACTTCTTCCTACAGAGACCCATTCTTTTCTAGGAGTTCTTTAATAGCATTGTTTGCTTCATCTGAGTTATTTGAGGGAAGAAGATCTTCAATCTTTTCTTCAATGTAATTCTGATCATTCATCTGATTTGCAAGTTCCTTCCTTCTTCTTAGGGATTGGGAAAGATGTTCTTTTGCTTCTTTGAGTTTAGCTATGGCCATTTCCAGATCTAGCTTTTCATTTTCAATCACCTTATTCAGTTTGAATACCTCCATTGTCCTGGATCTTTGCTCAAGCTAGTTAAGCTTTGTCTTGAGAACCAATGCTGCTCTGATACCAATTGTTGGAAATATTCAGGAATTGACCGAGTTACTGAGAGGGGAGGGGTGAATCAGTAACTCCAAATTTTCTTTCAATTTTAACATGAAATTTTCCTTTTAATCTTTGCATACAGAAAGCATGAAACTTAAAAGCATTCACAATAATGACACATAGATTTGGTTACCCAGAAACCTTCCAAAAAAAAGTAAAACTGGGGTGGGGATGAAACCCACAAAGCTTTAATACTGTAGAATAAAGTTGGCCAGTTAAGGCTTACAATTTGATCACTTCTGATGATCTGCCCTGTTAGGAGCAATAAGGATTGCTAAATCCACCCTGTTAAAGGATTTACAAACATACAATGAAGTATGCACTCGGTAAGGAGATTTTTACAAAGACTGTTAAGTCTACCTAGTTAAAGGATTTAGTACTGATTCACCTGTTAGAATGAAACAGTAGATCTCTGCTTTGCAACTGGATTGCTGATTGAGATTCGCTGATGTACTGATCACCTTCTGTGATGAATTTGTCTTTGCTGTACCTTATACTTCTGAAGCCTTCTGTAATTTGCTTATTTCTGCCTTACTTTTTCTTTCACATATATTCTACTTCATACATTTTATTACATCTTTTTATTTTTCAACATTGCTTATATACAAGTCTTAAACAATTAATTACAATTACAATTACACAGTCGGCTTGACAAATAAACATGAGTGCTACTAAGTCGGCCCAAGTATAGTTACTCAGTTCCTTCAAACTGACTCGGTGACTTTCTGATACTCGGCGTCCACTGCATTACTCGGCATCGTCATGCACTCGGTAGAAGTGAAGGCACAGTTCATACTGATCACTCGGTAGGTTTTGAACTCGGTAAGTACTGGTGACTCGGTAGACATGATGTTACTCGGTTTACATTGTCCTGATCGGTTTGTACTAACTTGCTCGGTTTCCACTGTCTGCTCGGTTTGCACTGTCTGCTCGGTTTGTACTGTCTGCTCGGTTTGCGCTGTCTGCTCGGTTTGCACTGTCTGCTCAGTTTGCACTACCTACTCGGTTTGCACTGTCTGCTCGGTTTGCACTGTCTGCTCGGTTTGTACTGTCTGCTCGGTTTATATCCAGAATGCAAATAAGTGTTGTCACTAGTGGCAATTCTGCTTAATGCCAACATGCATAACATTTAATCTTTCAAGATATTTATTTTATAATAATTTATACTATATATTATACATTATTAATGTATAATATATAATATGTATTATTATAATATATAATATTACAAATTATATACAGTAAGATGGCATAGCAGATTTTAGCATAATATATTTATCTTTTTTTTAAAGAAATGACATTAATGGTATGATTATATATTATATATTATATATAATGTTTATGTATAATATATTATATATACAATAATTAGTTGTATGCATACAAATGATATATTACAAGTTTATTTCATAGGAACAGAACAATAAACATAAGGCATTGTCAACAAAGTGTTTACTGTTATATATATATATATATATATATATATATATATATATATATATATATATATATATGCTAGCATAACTATAAATCAGATTTATAGTTTTCTTTTCTTTTACATATTATTCTCTCACTTAAGTATAAGTTCCAGACTTGTCTTATGTTCATACATTTTAAATCTTGTATTCATTCTTTAGTTCATTTATGAATTTTGTAAAAACAAATATTTTAAGATTTATTAAATACAAAGAACTGGTTATAAATTTCTGCAGTCAAAGTGACTTCAACATTTAAATAGCTAGGTACATGGTTTACAACATGTTAAGGGAGACAACATATATTTAGTTATGTAATCCATTTAATCAATCTATATGAACATATCATTTCGTTTACAAATTAATTTTATAACTAAACTTATTACCAAGTTCAAATTTATTCCTTATGTTCTCTATTTACTAATAGCATGTTAGATTTCTGCATATACATGAGATAAAATCAAATGTTAAAATTGGGATATAGTAGCAACTATATTAATCATTTATTAGCATTTAAATACACTTCATAGATGTAGAACAATTTAACCTTTAAAGAACTAGATAACATTTATTTAACTTTTTTGTTCATGACTATTTCATATTAAACTTATGCAAAGAGCTGATTATAGAACTCATTTAATAGTTGTAGCAAACTAGAACTATAAAGAGAACAAATATATACTCAAAAGCTAATTCTGAAATTCTTCTAGTATGTCTAGTCTTAGTTCCAGCTCTTATATCATTTAGAATTACATTTTCTTAGGATGCAAAATGGATAGAACAAGATCTTGCAAGATGTTACACCTACATACAACTCTTAGATTATTCCAACTTTAACTTCTTCAAACATGCAACCAGACCTGCAAACACAAGACTTTCTTCACATGGCCATGGAGGCTCACCTCCTAGCCTAGGCCATTACATGGCCACCCCCAAGTTTAGGGAAACAAGGAATGGATGGGATACAGACATACTCCACAATACATAAACATTTAGCCACAAATTGAAAATAAACAAGATAAAGCAAAATTTACTCCCTTCCCAAGCTTGCACAAAGGATTCCAAGACTGAATCCATGGGTGGGTGAAGGTGGAAGCTCCTCCTATGGAGACACCTATCTTATACCAAAACAAGGATTCCAATGAAATCTAACATGCCTTCACAAGGCTCTTTCAAATATACAGCTCAAATCCATGAGCATCAACACACCCCTTATGGCCCCCATACAAACATAAGAAGGCCCTCTTGGATGCCCATACATCCAAGTTCTCATACATAGAGGACTCTCAACTAGGCCCTTCACCCCAAGTCCTCCTCAAATCCACCCAAAGATGAGGAGTAAACTTGCACTCCCATAAACATGAACAATTCAAGAAAGCATAACAAGATTAAAAAAAAAAAACCATGAATTCAAATGGAACTACTCAATACCAAAATTACACCCATGATACTACAATTTACAAATTTCATACAAACTCAAATATCACATTACAATTTCACAACAATCTCAAGATAGAGCCACCAACCTATCTCCTCTGCAAGGCGAAGATTGGAAGTTTGAAGATCAGCTCCTCTTGTCTCCTAACTTACTATCCTTCTCAAATCTCCTAGCCCAAACACTCTCTAGTCCTCCTCTCACTCTCTCCAAATCTAGCATTGGCAAAAATGAACCAGTCCCCCTTTTCCAAGTCTCTCTCCCCTAAAAGACATTCCCACATCTCTCTCTCATCCAAAAACCAAATAGGTTTCTAGATCCAAGACAAAGTGACACTTGCCCTTACTAAAGAAATGGAGTGAGAACCAACACATGAAAAGGTGAGACAACCTAGATAGCATTTCCCATTTTCATTCATATAAAAAATGGCCCATTTAGAGAGGCAAAATGGTGGCCTAGAAAGGTGGAAATAGAATAAATAAGCCCCCTAACCCATGTGCTAGCCTTGGGGTACTAAAACCCAACCTAAACTACACCCTAGGTCTCCACAGAACCCCTCAAAAACCTTAGTTAGACTTGCATCCGAAAATGGGTTATTGAAAACATAAATCTTGGTTCCTTAAACCACCAACCTAGCTTAGGAATACTCAAGACCAACTAAGGAGAGGGTGGGGTCCATAATCCACTCAAGCATGCCACATTGTCACAATGGTGTCAAGTGACACCTCACTTAATTACACATCACAAACACACTTGGCATGCTTAGTGGGCTGATTAAATTAATATTTTCACAAAGAGAATTAAACATACATTTACAATATTATCAACCACATACACACATGCATCACTTTGATGAATCAAAACATGTTACAACGAGGTCGTGCTCTTCTTAGAGCTGACCTTGGTTTCAAACTGATTACACTTAGATCCATTCATGTTTCCCCGACTTACATCCATGGCCATATCCCCGCACACTCACTCAAATTATCAGTATCTCATGAATATATACATAATAAAAATATATATATAAATAAAGTGGTGCAGGATCCATGATAACATACAAATACGTACGTACTAGCAAACTGTATTTCATGATTTCATCGCAATATCAAACAACATATGTAATCCTTTTCCATATACAACATATGTATCTTTAACTTAATTTCCACTTTCACAATTAACCCTAATTCATTTGCAGTCTCAATTTGTAAGACAATCAGTATCCTACTCATTTCAATTTCTATTTCATAAGTCAATTTACATCAAAATGTAAGGTTCAGAATTCAATTATCCTTCTATATCATATAATTAGGATCCACATATAAAGATATATCTAACATCATCATCTACATAATCATATAAAAATCATCACATAAAGCCAAAGATATGAAATCACTATAAGAGTAATTCTAATGTATATGAATGGTGGAACATCGAGACCTAACAATTCAACTTACAACAAGTTCACATCTCAACTTGATATAAACTTAAATGGTAGTTTATGTGAGCATACATATCCAATTGTGACATCTCAACATTCTAAAGTGTGCATTTCTACCTACACGATTTGTGACTCTGCACACCCTTCCTACTGCATTTGTGTTCAAGAAATTACATACACAAGAAACAACATTTAACTTCTTTAATATCTACATTTCACCTTATTATTATTTAATCTGCTTTATCCAATTCAATCACCTCAAAATAGGCACTCCATTGTGCTAACATAAAAAAATAGATGAATACAATTAACCCTATTGAAAACATAGTGCATCCTAGCATCTTAACACGTGCACACAAGCAAAAAGACAAAGAGTACATCACAAGGTTGACTCATTCTAATCACTATGGAACATCAGGAAACTGCATCTAATGACCCCAAGTCACTCAAGGCATCATAACTATGTTCTAAGATCATATCCTCCTAGTGGTACATCCTTACATGGGACCGATATGATCTTACTCAATGAGTGTGAAGGTCAAAATAAAACTATCAGGATGCTTGTGATAAGAGTCAAATGAGGGAGGCACTACATAATCCCCCCCAAGGACTAGGCTTACTCCTAGAAGCCGGAAAGTCAAGCTAGAGGGAAATACTGCACTTGTGCAGTCTCACTATCCTAGAACATGAATACTTACCAGACCGCTCACCATCATAGTTTTGTTTTTAATATTTCACTCCTTAAAGGAATGCTACATCTTACATGAATGAACCAAGGTCATATCTCAAAGGATTTCCTCTCGCAAGAAAGGACTTTCCCAAAATAGGGGCCCATTGATGCACCCCTTCCATATAAAGGATTAAATAGAGTTCCCTAAGATAATTCTACAAGAGTAGGATCAGTATGTTTTCATGATGAGGAATGGTCACATAAACTTGGGGTAAAGGGTCGCTTAAACCATAGTATCATAGTCCTACCATATGGTGATCAATAAGTCCAAAAAGGGATGACCTCAGACACTCATCCACAATTCCCAAACTTTAAAAGAATATGAGCTAAAGAATACTTTACCTTCTGGCTCAGCCTGGGGATACTTCAAATCAAGCCATCCTCTAGTAGCCCCTATAATTAACAAGAAGTCTCCCCAAGAGGGATCAACCTAATAGACACAATAGCATGAATGAAACATACTCATAAAGGGGTGTAAAACACCACCAAAATATCAGGACCATAAAGTCCCACCACATGAATTGCATCTCCAAAGTGGTCAAGGTCACAACTAACAATCCATCATAACCATGATAAGAAAAGGGAAATTCCCTAGTTTTCCAAGACACATCATGGGGTCAAGTAGGATTCCCTTAAGCATACATTCTAGTTTCCTAAGAGGAAAAGAAAGGTTCATACATCATCATGTAAGCCATGAAATTAGGACTAAAATAAAAGTGACATATCTCCACTGATTCACATTATTTCCAAATGAGGTATGCTCATCCACCAATCATTTGTTTAATGTTACAAACCAACCTTAACCCTCACTTTCATGATATGGTCTAACCAATAATGGTTTCAATGCAGGTAGTAACTCCCACACAAGGAAAACTTTTGAACTATACTCTTAGTCAACAACAAATCTCAGCATGCATCTACTACGTTACTATCATGCACCACATCTTTACCATAACAAGGGTACAATAAAGTGTGTCCTTCCTAGTGTTCCCCTTTTACATATTGTCAATGATCCATAATGACTAGGTAGAGTCACAACACAAGATTTGGCCAACAAGTCAAAAACATTTGGTATAGTCACCGAAAACCAAAGAAAGGTAAACCCTAATGAGATACCCATTAATTTCAACAGTAAATTCAAAAATGAGCTCATTTCAACAATAAATGGAATGTGCTACAAATCAAAGAAAGATAAATTTGGTGACCATTTCCAAGCATAAAATAACCAAAATGTGCTAGCCCACACAACATGAGGAAAGTTCCTCTAAAATAGATAATAATAATAAAAAAAGAAAAAGAATAATAATTAAATCAAGAGTCATTCAAAAAGAATTGTGACTAAAATCAATCATGTAAGGGGGATGAATCACCACAAGACAATGAGGAAACCACTTCACATCCATTTGGAGAACACATCCACCACATACGGTTCACAGATATAAGCATTACTAAAATACTGGTAGTTGCAACCATGCCCTTACCCTATAAAATATTATCTTCCACCTTGTTGTAGTAACCCTTATAATGAAGTAAATTCTATTAGCTGAAAGCCTGCTACCACCCCACAACATATACAAAGAGATCCACTCTAATTCATAATATGGACCTTGAACTCCTGAGGGGGTTTTCTCCATTCTTGGAATATATTTGAATCCATCATTAGGTTCTCCCCCATTGCTAGGATACGCACATCTCGTGCTACGTACCTAGAAAAGGGTTTATGAAATAAGACATAACTTCAAGGTGTGGTAGGAATCTCCACACAACATAAATGATAATATTAACCTAGCTAACACTCATTTAAACTAAGTTTTCTTCCACTGATTAATAATCCTTAAGGAATGCTAATTCATTTTCTAAATTAATAATGTCAATTATTATAATGAATAACATCCCTTGAATTTATACATAAGAAAATTTGTGTAGAAAATAATATTAAGTTTACTATGAAAATTTTTAGCAAAAATAATAATAATAATTAAAATAAAGAACATTTATAAAACCCATTTATTTTTATCTTACTAATTTCTTCGATTCAAAATTTACTAGCAATTATTCCATAACATAATTTAATTAATGGTAATGATAGAACATACAAAGGGGAAAGAAAAAAACAACCATAATTGTGGAACTTTAATTTCTATTATCTTAATAAAATTTACCAATCTTCTAAAAGTAATTCTCTTAAATTTTCCACTAATATGAAGAAAACAAAATAAAATTTCACTAGTTAATATACTCTACCTTTGTTCAATTAAAAATAAATGTCAGCAACTTATTCTATAAATAAGTTCATATGTTAACATAACCACTAAAATAAAATAACCCACCAACTCTATGAAAACATAACAATATTTCACCAATTGAATTACTCACTCTTTGCTCATTAAAAATTGAAGACCAAAACTATGACATTAATAAAGTTCATGGGGAGGACATTATCACCTAAATAAAATAATTCAATAAAGAAATGGGCCCTCCAAACTCTAATTTGAAATTAGGGTTTGGGGCCTTCTTAAAACTTCCAGAAAACCCTAAAAGCTCTATTATTGTTTCTCTGTTGTGTAGGTTTGAGGAAGAAATGGAGAGATGGGTTGCTATGCATCTCACAGTGTGTGAGAAATGGCAAAAGCAAGAGATCTCTTAACCCATAAGAGAATCTCTTTCTACTAATCCAGTTAGATTCTTCTTCTGATTCCGTTAATGGGTCAGATAGATTTTGCAATGAGGCTCTTGCATAATAGCTTGAGTTTAAGCAATGTAAGCCCACAGTTTTGTATGTTCTTTATTTTTTTTTAGATCCATTTGACAGATTAGATGTTTATGAAATTTTTTAACATGCCATAGAAATGTTGATGTATCTTGTTATATGAATCTGGGCATTTAATATATAATACTGGGTGATCTCTTTTTTTTAAAATAATATTATACTGCTCATTATATATATTATTTTTTTTAAACTGCAAAATTTCTAGGTTTTTTGTAAAAAACCCTAGGGCCACGCGTCTACAACTCAGCAGCATTTTATACAGGGCGGCAACAATGGTGGTTTTATGTAGGGTTGCGGTGGTGGCGGATTTACCACCACCTAGTGGTGGCAGTTTTATGCTAGCAGCGACGGTGGTTTTATTTTCACCTGGTGGCACTGCAATGCAACACCACCACGATGCTTCATTGTAGTGCCACTGGTGGTGCTGCAATGCAGCACCCCCCGAGGTTGTTGCATTGCGCACCACCACGGTGCTGCCCGTGGGAAGCAAGGCCTGCGTAAGGGTAAAATGGGGTTTGGGGTAGGGTTTCGTCCCTCCCCCATATGCATTTTGATATATATTTTTATTTATTTATTTTAAAATACATTTAAAACTTGTATTAATATATATATTTATAATAGATAATATATATTATATAAGATTTTTCATATATAATATATATTATGTATTATATGTATAAATACATTTTTATTAATTTATTTTTTTTGAAACTCTATAACAACAATTAAATATATTATATACAATAGGTATTAATGTATAATTATTTTTGCTATAAGTTTAAATATATAAATTTGCATTATTTATATATGTTGTACTTATCATGTAAGCTTAAGTTATTTAAATCAGAGAATAAACTTTATAATATACATATATATATTATATATGTTATCATATATAATATAAAATCTGTATTAAATGAGTACACATAATTTAAATATGAACAACATGTACATAGGATAGTTTCTTTCATTACTGATCTACATTTGATGTAATATTTACAAATGCACCTGTGTATTTCAACTTAACTTTTTATTTATTTTTGTATGGTTTTGTCATGCATAATATACTTTATGTCTGGATATGAAACCTATAATCAGATAGGGGATTCTTCTTAAAATTAACACTGTATTTTACAAAAAGAATGACTAGAATTATTTAATCAATACTAGAATATACACAGAATTTGCAGGAAAGGAAATCAGGTTAAAGCAATTTATCAGGCATTGTCATTTTTTTGTATTATTTTCTTATCTTTCTAATACAAAAATGTAAGACATAATAGAAACAGAAGTAATCTTTTAACAGCATTAAAATGCTCAACATAGATACATAAAATTTTAACTTTTAAGGAGCTAATAAAAAGAACTAATTTCAACCTTTTCTGAACAATAATATTAATCTGACATTTCCAGTCCATGTCTACTCAAATTAACATTAATGCAGAGAACTAATTTCAAAATTCAGATAATAGTTACAGATTCTAGTACTATAAGAGAATTATTAAACTGTCTTAATTTATAGGAAACTACAAGAATATCCAGTCTAAATTTTAGCTCATAAATTAATACAATTTAATTGAACATGAAGGACAAATGTATAGAGCAGAATTTTCCCAACCAAGTACACCTTATCATAGTCTTTAGGAGTTTCAACTTTAACTTTAACCTTCAAACTTGGACTGCTTCTTCAAGCCAAGAACCAAACCTGCAAACAAAAGACCTTCTTCACATGGCCATGGAGGCTCACCTCCCAGCCTAGGCCATTACATGGCCACCCCCAAGCTTGGGGAAACAAGTATAGGATAGGATACACTCACAACACAAAACATAAACCTTCAACACAATTTGGAAACATAGATTTTCACATACTACTCCCTTCCCAAGCCTACACAAAGGACTCTTACATAGAATCCATATAATGGGTGAAGGTGGAATCTTCCTTATGGAGACACCTGACTTATAATAAACAACATATTAGCATAATATACAATCCTTCACAAGGCACTTCCAACTCAACAGCTCAAAATCCATGAGCATCACAATTCCCTTATGGCCCCCCCAAAAAACATAAGTAGGTTCTCATGGTGCCCATACAACCATGCACTCATACATAAGGAAATCCCAACTTAGGCCCTTCACCCCAAGTTCTCTTCTAATCCTCCCAAGGATGAGGATTGAACTTGCACACCCATAACATGAACAATTCAAGAAAACAAACAAGATTGAAAACAAAAATCTCAAAATGAAAACAAATAATAAAAGATTCTCACATGGTAAAACAATTTACAATTTTCACATAATTCATTTTTTTCAAAGCATATTCATAAAAACATAAGATAGAAAACCACCAACCTCCTCCTAAGACAAGGCTAAATTGAAGAGTTGAAGATGAGCTTTCCTTGTCTCCAAGCTTGCTATCCTTCTCAAGCTACTAGGCCAAAACTCACTAGATCTCCTCTTAATCTCTCTCAAACTAGCATGGACAAGAATCAACTAGTGTGTGGTTCCTATGTCTTTCTCACCTTAAGTCTTTCAAAAAACATTCTTCTCTCATCTCCCTTCCCAAAGCAATTAGGTTTCTAAATCTAACACAAAATGACACATGCCCTTACCTAAGGTTTGGAATGAATTTCAACACATGAATATGAGAGACATCCTAGATAGCATTTTCTATTTTCGTACATATAAAAAATGGCCAATTTGGAGAGGTAAAAAGGTGGCCTAGGAAAGTGGGAATAGAAGAAATAAGCCCCCTAACCCATGTACTAACCTTGGGGCACAAAAATTCAACCTAAACCACACCCTAGGACTCTAGAAAACCTCTCAAGAACCTCAATTAATCATGCGTCCGAAAATGGAGTATTGGTTTCATCAAATCTTGGTTCCTTAACCCACCTACCTAGCTTAGGAATGCTCAAGACAAACTAAGGAGAGGGTGGGGTCCATAATCCACTCAACATGCCAATTCATCACAAAGGTGTCAAGTGACACATCACAATAATACACATCACAAACATACTTGGCATGCTTAGTGGCAAATTGCAAATTTATTTTCACAAGATAAACTTACTTACAATCATACATTTACAAACATTGTCAGCCACATAAATACATGCAACACATTTACAAAATAAATCACGTTACAATGAGGTCATACTCTTCTTAGAGTCGACCTTAGTTTCCAACTGATTGTACTTAGATCCTATCTTGTTTCCCCGACTTACAACCATGACCATGTTCCTGCACACTCAAATTTGATGTTAGTACATTATAAAATCTTGCATTAATAATCATTTCAAAAATAGAGTAGTAACATCTAAACTTGACAAATACATATATATCTGCATTCATAAAATATTATGTAATCCACATAAGCATGTAATCCTAAACTTATCATAGAACCATGATTTCACCAATATTCATTATACTGAAAGATGACATAACAAATGTAGAATGCAGTATTCATATATCATAGATAATCATGGAACCAAAATGAGCAGATATAAAAGTATGACTAACCTGATCATCATAAGAATCTATAACAACTATCTCATAAGATCCAATGATAGCATATGCAATCCAAAATAGATCAAATGTCTATACTTAATGTATCATCCTGATGAATCAAATGTCAAAATGAATGTCGAACTAGGATGGGTCAGGATAGGACCTCACATCCTCCTCTCCTAGGCATGAACTTCCTCCTGGAGTTCATCAAAAAGATGGGGGTATTGATCTCTCATCTGTGTTTTGTCCTCCCATGAAGTTGTGACCTCATCGTAGCAATCCCACTGGACCCTAACTTGATCCAGCTCTCGTCCTTGAAGTGCCAAGGTCCTGTGAGCCAGAATACGTATTGGCTCCAAAGCCAGTTGTCCGTCCAACTCCACTTGTAAAGCATCCCAATCAATAATATGAGACTCATCATATATATACTTCCTCAAAACAGACACATGAAAGACATCATGGATGCGCGATAGGCTAGGTGGCAAAGCTAAATGGTATGCTACTGGGCCTATCCTCTCCAAAATATCAAAAGGTCTGACAAAGTGAGGGGCCAGCTTAGAACCCTTTCCAAAATAGATTGGGCTCTTATGCGGCCGTACTCTCAAAAAGAATCTATCACCTATCATATACTCTCTATCAACCCTCCCAGCATCTACATACTTCTGTCGATCCTGGGCCTCTCTAAGACACTGCCAGATCAGATCTACCTATTGCTCCATCTGTTTGACCAACTCTAGACCAATGGAAACTCTATCCTCAATCCTGTCCCAGCTCAATGATGTCCTGCAAGATCTGCCATACAAGGCTTGATATGGAGACATACCCAAAGATGAATGATGCCCATTATTATAGGCAAACTCAACTAAATGTAGGTACTCCTCCCACCTAACCTAATGATCCATCACGTACATGTATAGCATGTTCTCTAGCACCTGATTAACCCTCTTAGTCTGACCATCCGTCTTTGGGTGATATGCTGTGCTGAAATTGAGCCTGGTGCCCAAAGTGATCTGTAGCTCTCTCCAAAAGGATGAAGTAAAGAGTGAGTCTCTTTCTGATATGATCGTGCATGGAAGGCCATGAAGTCTAACAATATCCTGCAAAAATACCTGTGCCATTGTAGGTGCTATAAAAGTAGTACATATGGGTGAGAAGTGGGCTACCTTAGTCAACCTATCCACCATCACCATAATGGCATCATGGCAATGAGATGACATAGGAAGACCAACTATAAAATTCATAGATATAATGTCCCACTTCCACTCTGGTATCTCATGAGACTATAGAAGTCCACCTAGATGACAGTGCTCTACCTTAACCCGCTGACACTCTAAGAATCTAGCCACTATCTCAGCGATGTGTGTCCTCAAACTTGGCCAGTGATAAAGCTATCTCAAATCTACATGTAACTTCTTGACTCTGGGGTGCGTTACATAAGGAGCTCTGTGAGCCTCAAGGATGATGAAATCTCACAACCCACTAGAAGAAGGTACATAAATGCATCCTCTATGACAAAGAAGGCCATCAAACTCCAGGGTATAATATGTGAACTTCCTCTCTAGGGGTCTCTGATCCTGAACCATCTATCTAACCTCTGAATAGAAGGCATCCTCCTATAAGCACTATAGTATGCACCCTCTCAAATCTATACTAGTAGTCATAGCTGAGAGCTCATGACATCTCCTACTCAAGGCATCTGCTACCACATTCTCCTTACCCTTGATGTAGTGAATGTCAAAGTCATACTCGCATAGGAACTCCATCCATCTCCTTTGTCTAGCATTGAGGTTTGGCTGAGTGAATATATATTAGAGACTCTAATGATATGAATGAAGCTCAAATCTATGGCCTAGTAAGAAATGTTGCCATCTCATCAAAGCATGCACTACTGCTGCTAGCTCTAGGTCATGGGTAGGATAATTAAGCTCATGAGTCTTGAGCTTTCTAGACTCGTAGGCAATAGCCTAACCACCTTGCATTAGTACTGCCCCAATCCCATCTAAAGATGCATCTGTGCATACCACAAAATCTGCTAAAGGATCAGGTACCGAAAGTATAGGTGCACTGGTAAGAGCCCTCTTGAGCTCCTAAAAAGCTCTCTCACACCTCTCTCTCCACTCAAACTTCTTCCCTTTTCTCTGAAGGGAAGTGATGGGATGGGACACTCTAGAGAAACCCTCGACAAAATGTCTATAATAACCTGCAAGGCCCATGAAGCTCCTAACCTCTATCATGCTAGTAGGTTCCGGCCAATCCATAATCACCCTAATCTTAGATGGGTCTACTGAGATCCCATCCCCTAATATCACATGGCCTAAATAGTGAACGTCTGTCCTGAAGAATGCACACTTTGGCAAGATTTCATACAATTGATTATCTCTCAAGCACTGTAAAACTTGCCTCAAATGCTCCTTGTGCTCGTGCTCATCTTGAGAGTATATCAATATGTCATCCAAAAATATCACCACAAATCTATCTAAAAATGAATGAAATAATCCATTCATGAGGCTCATGAATACAACTGGAGCATTCGTGAGTCCAAAAGGTACCACCGTGAACTCATAGTGTCCATATCATGTGCGGAAAGAAGTCTTATGGATGTCACTATCCATGATCCTTAGTTGGTGATATCCTGACTTCAAGTCTATCTTTGAGAACACTCAAGCTCCCTGAAGTTGATCAAATAAGTCATCAATCCTAGGAAGAGGATACCGATTCTTGATGGTCACCTTGTTCAGTTGTCGGTAATCCATGCACAACCTAAGAGATTCATCCTTCTTCTTAATGAAGATGATGGGTGCACCCCAGGGAGATACACTAGGATGAATGTTCCCTTTCTCCAAGAGCTCCTCTAACTGAATCTTGAGCTCACTGAGCTCATGTGTAGTCATCCTATGGGGCACTCTAGAAACTGGCTCTGCTCCTGGAACAAGATCTATATGAAAGTCCACTGCCCTAGGTGGTGGTAGACCTGGTAATTGAGAAGGAAATACATCTACAAACTCCTGTAGAATAGGGTGGTCATCAAGAGAAGTCTCCTTCTCTACCTCCTCCTCTCTATCACTGATAGTGATAGCATATAATTGACATCCCTTCCGCATGCACTGCTTAAGCTGCATAGCAGAAATCATATGAAGGGATACGGGTCTCTGAACTCTTGTAATAACCGAGGTCACCCCCTCATCATCTAAACACTCCATAGTCTTCTACCTACAATCCATCTTGTCTCTGTGGGAATAAAGTCAATCCATGCCGAGAATGACATCATAGGATCCAAGTGGTGTGACATGAAGGTTAACTATTGTGGAAAAGTCTCTAATCTGCAATTGGCAACCTCTCACCAAGGAACTAATGGATACCCTAGCTCTTGAGGCTAACTCAACCTCCCAACTAACATCCTGCCTAGCTACCACTAGCCCGCATCGCTTCACTATGAAAGGTGAAATAAAAGAGTCGATGGCTCCAGAATCAAAAAGGATAGAAACACTACTACCTTCAATCATGCCTGCAGTCTCAATGATTGTAGCTTGGTGCTCATCTTGACAGTTATCAACCGCTACGAACACTCTATGTGCTCTGCCCATGTCTCCTATAGTAGGCTTGAAAGCTACCACTCTCTGACTACTAGCCGAATGGCTTGTAGGAAAATCCCTAGCTATGTGCCCCATGGCACCACATGTGTAGCACGGTCCTCTAGCCTGTAGCTATATACCTTGAGGCCTTGACTATTATTGTCCTCCTGTAGTACTAGACCCACTGAATCCACCTCTAGAAGCCTAAGACTGTCCCCTCTGATCTCGTCGAGATCCCTAAGAGTGCCACTGCTTGGGCTTAGAGCCCTGCTGTTCCTAAGAAGATTTATGTCTCTAGTTCTGTAGAGATTGTTGTGGCTACAACTGCTACTATTGCTACTGGGGTGCCCTAGATGATCCTGATGAGTTCTTTTAGTTTCCCTTCCAATGGGACTTCTGGAAACCAGAAGACTGAGATGTGGCATTTTGGTTCTATGACTGGTCCCAGGCATCATGAGATCTATTATGGATCTCCTCAGCTACCATGGCCCTCTCCACTATATCACGTAGATCTCCTATGGGTACCAACCGCACTCTATCAGCTATGGCATAGTTCAACCCCTTGATGAAGCGGTTGACCTGGAATTTCTCATCCTTCATGTAATCCACATAAGGCAGGAGTTTGAGAAACTTGTTCTCGTACTGGGCTACTGACATGCCCCTCTGCTATAGATCGTGAAACTCATCGATGTGACACTGTCTGAAATACTTTGACATATATGGGGCTCGAAATCTCTCCAAGAAGATCTCCCATGTGAGGGTGTCCATGGTAAGGTGACTCTTAACCTCCTCCTACTTCCACCAAGTGGAAGCGTTACTCCTTATCATGTGTACTGCAAAGCATGCCTTAAGGTTGCTCTCGTAAGAACGCAACCCAAAGCAACACTCGAGGCTTAAAATCCAAGCCTCTGCCTCTGTCCCAACTGTGGATCCCAAAAGGGGTGGTGGTTGTAATCTGATAAGGTCTCTGATCAGGTCCCCTGCATCACAAGGTAGTCTCGGCACTAGCCCTGGTGGTGACTCCAGCCTGTGCACTGACTCGCCCTCATGAACTGCTTGCTTCACTACTCGTCTAGGAGGGGGACTCCTACTCCACTCTCGGTGTCTAGTCTCATGGCCTCCCAGAGGTAACCTGTCCATGATAATGCTAGATAGATTCTGTAAGGCATTAAGGACATCCTGATTGGGATTAGGTGGCAACGAGGGTTGAGGCCTCTGCTCATCACCTAGCCCCTTGGCTGCTCGCTCATCTCCCTCTACTACCACATGTCCGCCTCTGGGTCTACACCCATGTCGGCGAGCACTACATCTGACTGGAGACATCCTACACTAAGGAAAAAACAATTTTAAGTTAGGAAAACATAATGTGTTAAAAGGTTCCTAGAGTAGAAATTGTGCTTTGATACTAGAATGTAATGCCCAAAATAATCGGACAAAAACACAACAACAATTTTTTTTATTTTAAAAACAAACTATAATGTACACCTAGGTGAAATAGGTTACACAAAAAGCCCTTCGACTCGAAGCTTGGAATCGTAAGCTCACTTGGGCAAGTCACCCAATGACACATAAGGGATCATGAGGCAAGCACTGGAGTGCCCCCATCCCCTACAGGATGAAAGTCATTAGGTAACGAGGAAGATTAAAGAACTTTTAAAGGGAATATCATATCCCAATGGTTTCAAGATGTGCTAGGATAATATAGTCTTTCCCTGTGAATTTTCTCAAGGTGTGACCTAATTCGCTAAAGGATAATTTTTATTAGAAATAACAAATCAACATTAACCTAGCTAATACTCATTTAAACTAAGTTTTCTTCCACTGATTAACAATCCTTAAGGAATGCTAATTCATTTTCTAAATTAATAATGTCAATTATTATAATGAATAACATCCCTTATTTATATATAAGAATTTTTTTGTAAAAAATAAGATTAAGTTTACTATGAAAATTTTTAGCAAAAATAATAATAATAATTAAAATAAAGAACATTTATAAAACCCATTTATTTTTATCTTACTAATTTCTTCGATTCAAAATTTACTAGCAATTATTCCATAACATAATTTAATTAACAGTAATGATAAAACATAAAAAGGGGAAAGAAAAAAACAACCATAATTATGGAACTTTAATTTCTATTATCTTAGTAAAATTTACCAATCTTCTAAAAGTAATTCTCTTAAATTTTCCACTAATATGAAGAAAACAAAATAACATTTCACCAGTTAATATACTCTACCTTTGCTTAATTAAAAATAAATGTCAGCAACTTATTCTATAAATAAGTTCATATGTTAACATAACCACTAAAATAAAATAACCCACCAACTATATGAAAACGTAACAACATTTCACCAATTGAATTACTCACTCTTTGCTCATTAAAATCTGAAGACCAAAACTATGACATTAATAAAGTTCATGGGGAGGACATTATCAGCTAAATAAAATAATTCAATAAAGAAATGGGCCCTCCAAACCCTAATTCAAAATTAGGGTTTGGGGCCTTCTTAAAACTTCCAGAAAACCCTAAAAGCTCTCATTATTGTTTCTCTGTTGTGTAGGTCTGAGGAAGAAATGGAGAGATGGGTTGCTGTGCATCTCACAGTGTGTGAGAAATGGCAAAAGCAAGAGATCTCTTAACCCATAAGAGAATCTCTTTCTACGAATCCGGTTAGATTCTTCTTCTGATTCCGTTAATGGGTTAGATAGATTTTGCAATGAGGCTGCTCGATAAAAGCTTGAGTTTAAGCAATGTAAGCCTATAGTTTTGTATGTTCTTTTTTTTTTTTTAGATCCATCTGACAGATTAGATGTTTATGAAATTTTTTAACATGCCATAGAAATGGCGATGTATCTTGTTATATGAATCTGGGCATTTAATATATAATACTGGGTGATCTCTTTTTTAAAAAAATAATATTATACTGTTCATTATATATATTATTTTTTTTAAACTGCAAAATTTCTAGGTTTTTTTTTTTAAAACCCCAAGGCTGCACGTCTGCAACTCGGCAGCGTTTTATACAGGGTGGCGGGGGAGGTGGTTTTATGTAGGATGGTGGCGGTTTGCACAGAGTGGCAGTGGCGGATTTACCACCACTTTGTGGCGGTGATTTTATGCTGGCGGCGACACTGGTTTTATTTTCACCTAGTAGCACTGCAATGCAACACCACCGCGGTGCTTCATTGCAACGCCACTAGTGGTGCTACAATGCAGCACCCCTTGAGGGTGTTGCATAGCAGCACCACCACGATGCTTCCGTGTAGCACTTTTGTTGCTGCCCCTGGAAGCAAGGCCTGCATAAGGGTAAAATAGGGTTGGGGGTAGGGTTTCGTCCCTCCCCCATATGCATTTCGATATATATATATTTTTTATTTTTTTTTATTTTTTTAAAATACATTTAAAATTTGTATTAATATATATTTATAATAGATAATATATATTATATAAGATTTTTCATATATAATATATATTATGTATTATATGTATAAATACATTTTTATTAAATTTTTTTTTTTGAAACTCTATAACAACAATTAAATATATTATATACAATAGGTATAATGTATAATTTTTTTTCTATATTTTTAAATATATAAATCTGCATTATTTATATATGTTGTACTTATCATGTAAGCTTAAGTTATTTAAATCAAAGAATAAACTTCATACATACATACATACATACATACATACATACATACATACATACATACATACATACATACATACATACATACATATATATATATATATATATATATATATATATATATATATATATATATATATATATATATATATATATATATATATATATATATATATATATATATATATATATATATATATATATATATATATATATATATATATATATATATATATTATATATGTTATCATATATAATATAAAATCTGTATTAAATGAGTACACAAAATTTAAATATGAACAACATGTACATAGGATAGTTTCTTTCATTACTGATCTACATTTGATGTAATATTTACAAATGCACTTGTGTATTTCAACTTAACTTTTTATTTATTTTTGTATGGTTTTGTCATGCATAATATACTTTATGTCTAGATATGAAACCTGTAACTAGATAGGGGATTCTTCTTAAAATTAACACTGTATTTTACAAAAAGAATGACCAGAGTTATTTAATCAATACCAGAATATACACAGAATTTGCAGGAAAGGAAATCAAACTAGAATGTAATGCCCAAAATAATCGGACAAAAGCACAACAACAAATTTTTATTTTTTCTTTAAAAACAACTATAACGTACACCTAGGTCAAATACATTACATAAAAAGCCCATCGACTCGAAGCTTAAAAATCATAAGCTCACTTGGGTGAGTCACCAAATGACACATAAGGGATCATGAGAAAAGTGTTGGCGTGCCCCCATCCCCTACACGGTGGAAGTCAATTAGGCGACGAGGAAGATTAAAGAAGTTTTAAAGGGAATATCATATCCCAATGGTTTCGAGATGTGCTAGGATAATACGGGCTTTCCCTGTGAATTTTCTCAAGGTGTGATCTAATTCTCTAAAGCATAATTTTTATTAGAAATAACAAATCAATATTAACCTAGCTAATACTCATTTAAACTAAGTTTTCTTCCATTGATTAATAATCCTTAAGGAATGCTAATTCATTTTCTAAATTAATAATGTCAATTATTATAATGAATAACATCCCTTGAATTTATACATAAGAAAATTTGTGTAGAAAATAAGATTAAGTTTACTATGAAAATTTTTAGCCAAAATAATAATAATAATTAAAATAAAGAACATTTATAAAACCCATTTATTTTTATCTTACTAATTTCTTCTATTCAAAATTTACTAGCAATTATTCCATAACATAATTTAATTAATGGTAATGATAAAACATACAAAGGGGAAAGAAAAAAACAACCATAATTATGGAACTTTAATTTCTATTATCCTAATAAAATTTACCAATCTTCTAAAAGTAATTCTCTTAAATTTTCCACTAATATGAAGAAAACAAAATAACATTTCACCAGTTAATATACTCTACCTTTGCTCAATTAAAAATAAATGTCGGCAACTTATTCTATAAATAAGTTCATATGTTAACATAACCACTAAAATAAAATAACCCACCAACTATATGAAAACATAACAACATTTCACCAATTGAATTACTCACTCTTTGCTCATTAAAATTTGAAGACCAAAACTATGACATTAATAAAGTTCATGGGGAGGACATTATCACCTAAATAAAATAATTCAATAAAGAAATGGGCCCTCCAAACCCTAATTCAAAATTAGGGTTTGGGGCCTTCTTAAAACTTCCAGAAAACCCTAAAAGCTCTCATTATTGTTTCTTTGTTGTGTAGGTCTGAGGAAGAAATGGAGAGATGGGTTGCTATGCATCTCATAGTGTGTGAGAAATGGAAAAAGCAAGAGATCTCTTAACCCATAGGAGAATCTTTTTCTACTAATCTGGTTAGATTCTTCTTCTGATTCCGTTAATGGGTCAGATAGATTTTGCAATGAGGCTGCTGGGTAATAGCTTGAGTTTAAGCAATGTCAGCCCACAATTTTGTATGTTCTTTTTTTTTTTTTAGATCCATCTGACAGATTAGATGTTTATGAAATTTTTTAACATGCCATAGAAATGGCGATGTATCTTGTTATATGAATCTGGGCATTTAATATATAATACTGGGCGATCTCTTCTTTTTTAAAATAATATTATACAGGTAAGTACAATGATATCAAAACTCGATCTCATATATATCGGTCAGATCAATGTCATGTACAAAATATGGTGCTACTCGAGCACGGTATAAAAAATGGGCTACAATAACAACAATGTATATATTAGGACCCACTGCCTCCTGGGGGAGGTGGAGGTGGAGGAGCCTATTGTGGTGGGGCATGTACTAGTGCTTGTGGTGGTGGCATCAGTCTCTGTGGTGGAGGAATAGGTCTCTGAGGAGTTTCCTATGGAGGTGCCTGTGCTGGTGCCTATGGAGGTGTTGCCTATGGAGCTCCTACGTACTAAGAAAAATGAGGTACCTGCTACATAATAATAAGCTACCTGAGTAGCCTCGTATCTCATCTCGATCCTCAACCATGCTAACTCCTCCCTTAGCTACCTGATCTCAGCATCTCTATCTGCTACGCAGATCTCCTCTCTGATGACTCAAGTATGGTAGTCATCTCACTCCCACTGGATCTATCTGACCCTCTCCCAACTCTTCTTGAGAGCCTCCTATAGTTGTGGTGTCCCTGCTCCTATCAGAATATCAGGCATATCAATATCATCATCTGGAGGAGCCTACTGCAATGAATCTCCTATCCACTTCCTAGTGGACCTCAGCTAGGCCCCACTGCTCCCAGCTCCTGCATCTGAGCCCATGGTCTTGGCGGGGATGCTAGTCTACCCTATCCTTGATCTTAGAGCTCTCTGCCCAAGCCTCTGTTGTGGTCCCTACTGTGCAGCTTGCTATTGTATAGGCTGCTGTATGGACACCTACTGCTGCTGTGCTAGTCCCTGTTGAGGTTCCTATGCCTACTGGGTAGGCTACTACTATACTTATCATATACCTGCCAAATCTATATATCTCAGATATGGCCGTGCTAGTAACTGATCCCTATATGTAGGCATCACCCCTGCATTGGTGACCTCCACCATGTAATCCCACCTAGCAACTGGTACTCATGCCTCAATGGCACATCGTCCTGGATCAAGTCTAGGATGCCACCCCTTCTTCTCCTCATCGACGAAGTGGGCATAGGGGCAATACTCTTGTGAAATGTCATGTTGCCTACCAAACTGGTGCAAGACATGTGTAACAACAAAGCACTCAACAATAGTAACATTACATCCAATCAGTGGACGTGGAATAAACATAAAAGAAAGCTCTCAATGAGCATCATCCCAAGGCTCAGTGGCAACCCAAGGTCTCTAGAAAAAAACCACCATGTCATCCATCTTTCCATGCCACTGCTCTATCTTACCAAGTAGGGGTGAGTCATGACACCTGCATACCTATATTTAAGGCTCCAGCACCTGTTGTGTATCATGGAATATAGGCCTACAAACAGGGAGATACTCCCAAGCTCAAATCTGAAGAACGAAGACTCCTGCTGCCATGGTCCTCGCACTATGATATACAATCTCATGCATCTCATGATACATGTGGGTGAGAATACACTCTCCCCATCCAAATCTCACTACTAGTCTAGCCAACGTCCTCTACAACATCGATCCTGAGCCACACTCCAGACCGTGCTGCCCTTGATTAGGAACAAGGTAACAGCTCAAGAAACATGCCAAAACAATGGCTAATGGATGACCACTACCATATTTGTGAATCAGGCCCCCCCATGAGATAGCCTGGCCCATCACCGAGTCATCAAAAAATATAGCTCACAATGCCAATGTACCTTCTTGAGGATGAACCTCGTACTCCACCCGAGTACCGTGGAATGGTATGCGAAGAATCTGATAGATATCCTTGGGAGTCACAATCATCTCTCCCGTCAGTAAATAGAAAGTGTTCATCTCTGAATTGAAATTCTCTACCAGTGCACCTAAGAGACTGTGATTTACCTGAATGTCAGGTATATCACGTAGATATCCTAATTCTAAAGCATCAACATGTGCATCCTCAGCATTTGTAAGTCTCTAAACAAGTGTAGTGATAGCAGGGTGGTGTGACTAGAAGGCAACATTAGGAAGGTCAACCTGCAATGCAAGCAACAACATTGGATCAGTATCTCAACATGATGGTTTCTCAAAGCAATAACAACAAATATAGCAAGGCATCTATCCTAAACATGACTCTATGATGCTCTACTTGGCTCATTTCATGTAAAATTGGTAAAATTAGCAAATTTTAACAAGCATTTTGCAAAGCTGTAGTAGTTTCCTGCGTGAGGAAATTGTTCCCTCATGCGAGATAGGATCACTTTCTGCACGAGGAAAAGAAAGTTCGCGTGACACTAGATCTCACTTCGCGGGAGACTTTAGGTAGAGCCTGGGTGAAGATACCCTGACTCATGTGAGGAAACCACTTCCTCATGTGAGTGGCGACCTAGTCTAGTGTGAGGAAATTGTTTCCTCACGTGAGACTTTGAGAACTTGGCCCTAAACTACGTTAGATATTCCTAATTTGACCTACAAAAGCAGTACGAATTGAAATGCAAGGTGGTTTATTGACTACTCATAGGTGGGTCATACTTGGATAGTCGATTGTGTCATCGGGAGTGCTCGAAATGGTGTGTGTGCATAGGAACTCCTTCCATCTCACTCAGAGCTCTCAGGATCACAAGAAGACAAAGTGAATAATGAATTGAAAATGACCCCTCTAGGCCTTATATAGCTTTTGACCCAATTTTCAAAAGTGCTCCGTTTTGCCTAAAAATTGCACCCTTGGCTAAATCGATCATTCTGAATCCATTTTCAAGATTGAAATCAAAATCTGACATCTCTAGATAGCTTGAAATCATGTTTTAAATTCTAGGATCCTTTAGGATTGGATGCTTATGTAGTCAGCCTTCTGGCATTATTTTTCCTACCAGATCCTCATCTTTTCATCATGTTCTTGAGATCTTTTCTCTTTTCATCAAAGTCAAATCTAGTCAACCATGGTCAACCATAGTCAAACTTGGTCAACAGGACCTCTGCATTGCTCTTATTTGCTTTTGCATCTTCTCAATGCTTCTTCAATCTGCTCTAATTTCTTCTGGATCTTTGATCTTATCTTTATTTGCAACTACTTGTTGTCAATCATCTTCTGACGTGTCATCTTTCGATTTTGCTCTGGAGGGGGTAGGATGATTGTGTCATTGAATCTTGTCAAATCAATTCTTGAATCAGTCTAATCTGAATCATCAGTTCTCATTGCTAGGGGCATCTTGGTGCCTCACATATTGTTATCTTATCATCTATCTTTTAGGTATCTGAGCAATCTAACTTGGATCCTCAAGGGCCAAGCTTCATTCTGGAGATGGTCCTTGAAATCTTTTAGGTATTGGGGCAATCTAACCCTAATTCCTGGGATTCAAGCTTCATTCTGGAGATGGCTCTCAAAATTTATTTTGGACTGTTATCTGGGCAATCTAACCCAGGTCTTGAAGGATTAACCTTCGTTTTGGGGCAATCTCACCCTGATTCTAAGATAGTCATAAAATCTTCATCAATTGATATTGGGGCAATCTAACCCCAATTCCGGTTCTCTTTTAGACCATTGTCTTCGCAATCTAACTTGGACTTCAGAAAATCATGCTTTGATTTGTTTGGTGTCTTGGAAATCTAACTTAGACTTCTAAAATTCTCGTCATTTGTCACATCAGACTATTCTTTGAATCAATGCACTGCTCACACATCAATTCAAAGAGGGGCAAATGTAATACCCCAAAATTGGCACCTATCAATCTCAATCAATTTTGGTGCATTTCTTGAATTTCTGCATCTTCAATGTCCTACTTTGGTTGACAATTTTCTCTCTCCTACTTGACTTTATTTGACTTGATGTCAATTGCAAAAACCCTAATTTGCATTAATCAAATATTATAATTAATTCCTAAGTTTTTTTACTTTATTAGCTAAAATACCCCTATGATAATTTAATTTAATTTAATTCTAAAGTCCTAAATGCTTTAAATTAAATTAAATAAAGAAACCACCCTCTTTAGCTAATATACACATAAAGGGAATTAATTATTTCTTGATTACTCGAATGGACACTCCTATTTGAATTAATAAATTGAAATATTCAAAAGGTCACCTTGTGTGGAAATATCCATTCTTTTAATTAAGTAATTCAATGCTTTTTGTCTCAATTTGGAATGAAGAGTCACCCGTTTCAAATCAAGAAACTCTTCATTCCTTTTCTGGCTTTGTCTATTTAGTGAACCTCATTTTTCATTCGAAGGATGGCAATTTTGAGAGTACCAAAACCATAGCAAAATTATGTCTCACTTTTATTCATATCTTTCAAGCTTTTATTGCATTATCAGACTAATCTTCATTTAAGTGTAATTGCATTTCATAATAGATTAAGTTTTCTCATTTTCTCTTAGCTTAGTTTACATCTTTATTTCAAGTTCTTTAGACTAGAATCTAGATTTCATATTTACTTTCAAATTATTAGATTAAAATCTGCATTTCATTCTAGATTACAAACTACATTTTCATCTTAGAGTAATTGCACTTTCCTTTTTCATTCTAGTTTTCAAATCCTCCGTATTAATTCGGTTTTATGGTTGTTGGCTCTCCAACCTGAGAGTAATTAAACACTCCAATTAATTAGGAGGCAACATGTCACTTCACCATGAATTTTGAATTGAGTAATCCATACTCATTTTCATGATTTGATTATGTGAGTAATGACTATGTTGCGTGTGTAGTTGGATTAGAGGTCCACATTCAACCACATACACTACTAAGAGTAAAGCTTATAAATGTTTGAACAAGGCTACTAATAAAATGATAGAAAGTGCTAATGTAAGAGTTGATGAGTTTGCTGAAAAGAATGATGAAGAAAGTATGAAGGAACCAGAATACTATAGTAGGTTTACTTATGTTGGAGATCCACATTATCTAACAAAACCATAGGTTGAGTCTACCAAGCATCAGGGAAATGCTATTGAGAATCAGACAATGAAAATGGAGAATCAGGAAGAAGCTACCGAGCAGGAAAATGAGCCTGAACTTAATGATGAGTAGAGAAGAGATCAAGTGGTAGCAAGATATGATAGAAGACACCATCTGAAGAATCAAATCATTGGAGATAAGCAAGATGGCATGATGTCAAAAAGTAATCTAAGACATATAACATGCTTAGTTTGTGAGTTTGAACCTAAGACTATTAGGGATGCACTTGAAAATGAGTAATGGATTAATTCTATGAATGAGGAAATTGAACAAATTAAGAAGAATAAGACATGGAAATTAGAACGAAGACCAAAAGATAAAAATATTATTGGTACTAAGTGGATTTTCAGGAATAAATTAAGTGAAAATGGTGAGGTCACTAGGAATAAGGCAAGACTTGTATGCAAGTGATATGCACAAGAAGAAGGTATTGACTATGGTGAAACCTTTGCACCTATTTCTAGACTTGAAGGAGTTTGTATACTACTTGCATTATGTTGCACATAAGGGATTCAAAGTGTATCTAATGGATGTGAAATCAGCTTTTCTAGATGGAATTCTTGATGAGGAGGTCTACATAGAACAATCGGAAGGGTTTGTTGATCAAAATTAGAAAGACATGGTATGTAGACTACACAAAGCTTTTTGTGGATTGAAGCAAGCATCGAGGGCATGGTATGAAAGACTACATGTTTATCTTATCATTATTGGCTTTGTAAGAACTAGTGAACATAGTAATTTGTACATGAAAGGAGAATCAGATGATAATATTTTGATTGTTGAAATATTTGCTCTTGATATAATCTTTGGTGGACATGATCTTATTTGCAAATATTTTGCTGATGAAATGAGAAAGGAATTTGAGATGACAATGTTTGGAGAGATTAAATTCTTTTTAGGTTTACAGATTATACAATAGAATGATGGGATTTTCATCACTCAATCAAAATACATTAAAGAAGTGTTAAAAACTTTTGGCCTGGAAGATACAAAACTAGTAGGAACACCAATGGTAACAAGATGTCAGTTGACAAAGGATAATGAATCTACAGAGATAAATTAGACACTGTATATATCTATGATTGGAAAATTGATGTATGTGGTACATAGGAGGCCTGATGTTGCACAAGAAGTTGGGATTGTGGCAAGATTTTCTGCCAATCCTAAAGATTCATATATGGTTGTAGTTAAAATAATTTTGAAATACTTGAAGAAAACTGAAGACTATGGTTATGGTACTCTAAGGAAGGAAAATTTGAACTTCGAGTTTACACAGATGCAGATTGGGCTGGAAACATTGATGATCGAAAGAGCACAACTGGTGAAGAATTCTTTTTAGGGGAAAGGCTTGTGACTTGGATAAGGAAGAAACAATCATGCATTTCTTAGTCTACTGCTGAAGTAGAGTATGTTGTTGTTGTTGCAAATTGTTCAAATATTGCTTGGATCAAACAAGTGTTGGAAGGAATGAATGAGGTAATAACTTACCTGGTGATTATATATTATGACAACATTAGTGCTATAAATATTTCCAAGAATCATGTGATGCATTCAAAAACAAAGCATATATCTATTAATTATCACTACTTAAGGAAACAAGTTCAAGAGAAGCAGGTGAAACTAAAATTTGTAACATCTAAAGAACAATTTGGTGATATCTTTACCAAACCCTTACCGAAGGACACATTTGAATATATGAGGACTAGACTAGGGGTCTATCCCCTATTTATTGATCACTGAGGTGATCTAGCGCAAAGGAGGGTAGGCAGGGGCCAAAGGATGGCACACCCTAACCAGATCCACCTTGCTCAACACTACATGGAAGAAAAAAAAACTATGGGAGAGAAAATGCAAGATCAATTATATATTAACTTCAATTTGATTCATACATGTCAAGCTGTAAGGCCTTCCCGGTTATGGCCAAATATTACAATGAATTATAGAAGTCCTCAAATATGCGAGGATCTGTAGAGAAACTCCAAAAGTCTATCTTCTATCTTCTATCAAAAACTTCCTCTCAAAATTCACTCCCTAAACTCTAACCAAACAACTACATTTATACAAGAGTCTACCGAATTAAGTCAGCCATCAAATCCATAATCAATGGAAGGAACAATTAGATCTAGGACCACACGCTTCCCAATAATGGATACCAACATTAAATCTATGACCCATAATAAATGCACAAGTCGGCCTCAACAGAAACTCAAAATAAACTACTCGGTAAGCAAGGATGACCGAGCAACAAGCAAGCATCACCGAGCGCCAATGAAAAAATGGACCACCCAGGAGATAACTAACCATACTCGATAACCAAAGGAAACCGACCATTACCGACCAACTCGGTCAAAGAAGGAACCGAGCAACATAGCCAAACTTCAAAATCTTTTTGGTGACATAGGATTTCCAAGGACCATAGATGCTCCTGCATCAGACACCTGGAGTTATTTTCAAATGATTCTCTGAATCATTTAGCAAGTATGATCCGAGTTGTATCCAACTTAGACTGTGAAATCCATGAATTGTCTTCAATCGGTCTATTCTTCCACTTTACCAGATATTCCATATACTATTTTCCTCTTATGCTTTTGCCAACTCTTTTATCCAAAATTTGCTCAACTTCTTCATTCTGCTTCTTAGGATACTCTGTCGGTACTGTCATTTCTTCATCAGGTTCATGATACTCATATAAATTAGCAATGTTGAAAATCAATGATATGTCCATGTCATCAGGTAATTCAATCTCATATGCATTTCCACTATCAAACTTCCTCAAAATCTTGCAAGGTCCAAACTTATTCATCTTCAGCTTCCCATATATTCCAACAAGAAATTCACCTTTCTTCAAATGAACCATCACTTCATCACCAACATCAAAAGTCTTATGTCTCCTCAATTTATTAGCTCTGTCTTTGTATTTTAGATTACTCTCTTCTAGTTTCAGCTTCACATCTTTGTGCAGTGTCTTCATATACTTAGCAAATTTCACTCCTTCAACACTTTTCTTATTATCATCATCAATATTTCTCAAATTAGATATACCTCTTCACTGCATGAAATTTACAATCTCACATGGTGTCTTTCCAATACTCCTATTCACTAAATTAATGTATGTAAACTCTTCTTGTGCTAACACATAATCTCAATTACTCGGTGTGTCTCCAACTAAATATCTCAAAAGATTACCCAAACTTTTGTTCACAACCTTTGTTTGTCCATCAGTTTGTGAGTGAAATGTAGACCTATATTTCAACTGAGTGCCAAAATTTCTCCAAAGAGTCTTCCAAAATGATGAAGGGTGCTCCCCTTAATACCACAAACACATAATAGAAATAGAGAACCAACAACAATTTGCAAGAACAAAAAATGGGCTTCTTATTATCTCCACAAATGTGGAATTACAAATTTCAGAATTACAATATGCAAAGCCACATGGGCATTTTCCCTTACAATATTTTGTAGGAAAAAGCCTTGAATTATTACCCAAATCTATATAGAATTGTCCCAAATTGTCTAAGATAGCACTACGGGCCTTCTTTATATAAGCAATTTCCACCACTCGAGAAGATTCTAAAAATTTAGCCTTTTAGGCCAACTAAACATAGAATTATTTTATCTTTACAATTATTACAATAGGGTCGGCTCAAAAGAAATACAAAATATGTTTTTATGTAGCCCAACTTCCAGAGGCAATAACTTTTTAACCGTAGCTCTATTTTTCTATTGTAACCACTTTTTTAAAATGCCATGACGAAATCGTATGACCAACTTACTAAAAATAGTAAGTTTCCATAAATAGCAGCTATGCACAAGATAGCCTTTATTGAAAACAAAACCAGAAATATTTTTGGGTGATGCAAGATTGCTCTTACACCTAGGATGCTCCTGCATCAGACACTTGGGGTAATTTGAGAAGTGACATTGTCACGATTTAGGTGTGAAGAGGAAAATCAAGAAGGTTAACCTCCTCCTTTGTCAGCCATGATGAATCTGCAATAGGTCATCCTTTCCATTTGACCAGATATTCTTCATATGTCTTGTTCCTTGTACTTCTACCAACATGACTATCTAGTATATCCTTAATCTCCTTGGTATCTGAACCAATTGCTAGAATACTCCACTGTGCCACTGCGATCTCATCTTCAACACCTCCTTCATGATACTCTATCAAATCTAAAATGTTAACACTGGTGAAATATTTAGCTCACTAGGCAATTCTACCTCATATGCATTTCCTAAATCATGTTTCTTCAGTATCTTGCATGGCCCAAACTTCTTCATTTTCAACTTTTTATATGTACCAACTGGAAATTGCTCCTTCTACAAATGAACCATGACTTCGTCTCCAACCTAAAATTCCTTATGCCTCCTTTTTTCATCTGCCTTAGCCTTATACTATGCATTCATTTTGGTAATATGCTTCCTCACCTCCTCATGGATGTTCTTCAAATGTTTTACAAAATCCTCAGCTTCAGCACTACTTATTTCTCCTTTGTCTATCATCCTCAACTGAGATGCATGTCTGGGACTACTTCCATATACAATCTGGAATGGTGATTTACCAGTGCTTCTATTGACAAAATTATTATATGAAAATTTCACCTGTGGTAAAATCAAATCCCATCCTATTGGCTTATCTTGAACCAAATATGTCAACAAATTTTTCAAACTCCTATTCACCACCTCTGTCTGTCCATCGGTCTGTGGATGATGTGATGAACTGAACTGCAAATCTGTATTCAACTTCTTCCATAATGTATGTCAAAAATATCCAACAAACTTAGTGTCCCAATCTGAAACTATGATCTTTGAAAAACCATGTAGTCTCACCACTTCTCTAAAAAACAATTTTGCTATATGAAGTGCATCATTAGTCTTCTTGTAGGGAATGAAATGTGCCATCTTTGAAAATTTGTCAAGTACCACAACAATTGAATCATGTCCCCACTGTGTCCTCGGCAAACCAAGAACAAAATCCATACTGATATCCTCCCATGGCTTCTCTAGTACAAGTAATGGTTGATACAATCCTATATTCTACTTCACTCCTTTTGCCATCTAACATATTCTGCAACTCTATACAAATTTTTTGATATCTTGCAGCAACTATGGCCAATAATAGTTCTCACTAACAATAGCAATGGTTTTAACCTGACCAAAATATCCATCCAATCCTCTGCTATGATTCTTCTTGATGAGATTCTCCCTCATAGAACTTTTTGGAATGCACAACTGACTCTCTCTGAATAGCATACCATCCTGGATGATGAAATCCTGCCACTTCATCCTATCTAGAGTAACAGGTTCTGTAAAAGCTTTCCAAGCTTCACCAAAATCAAGATCCTCTAGATACAAACTCTTGAGTTCCTTGAACCCAACCACCTCAATCTTCATCTATGTCAGCAATAGTTGCCTTCTGCTAAGTGCATCTGCAACCCTGTTAGACTTTCCACTCCTCTGTTTCAAAACAAATGTATAACTCTGCAAAAACTCAACCCATTTCAAATGTCTTTCATTCAACTTTCCTTGACTATTCAAATACTGCAAAACATGATGATTAGTATACAAAACAAACCCCTTAGGAAGAAGATAGTGTCTCCACTTCTTTAATGCCTGAACTATAGCATAAAATTCTTGATCATAAACATAATATTTTCTCTTGGCATCATTTAACTTTTCACTAAAATAAGCAACAAGTTTACCTTCTTGGCTCATAATAGCTCCTATTGCAGTACCCCTAGCATCACAGTCTACTTGAAACACCTTATTAAAATCTGGAAGTGCTAAAATAGGTTGTTCTATAACTTTCTATTTCAAAATTACAAACTCTTATCTACCCCATTAGTCCACTTAAATTCTTTTCTATCCCCTCTCATTGTTCCAGTCAAGGGTCCACAAATACTGCTAAAATTTCTAATAAACTTTTTGTAAAAGCTAGCTAAACCATGAAAAGATCTTACCTCAGTATCACTCCTTGGAGTAGGCCATTCAAGGATAGCCTGCACTTTCTCTGGGTCCATTTTTAAACCTTCTGCTGAAACTACAAATCCCAGATACACTAACTCCTTCAAAAAACTACACTTCTTCAGATTAATCAATAATTTCTCTTCTCTCAGCTTCTCAAACACCCTACGAATATGCATCATATGCTCCTCCAATGTCTTACTAAATATCAAAATATCATCTAGGTAAACAATGACAAACTTACCCAGAAATTCTTTTAGAACCTCATTAATGAGCTGCATGAAAGTGCTTGATGCATTGGTTAGCCCAAAATACATAACTAACCACTCATACAGTCCTTCCTTTGTCTTGAAGGCAGTCTTCCATTCATCTTCTTCTCTGATCTGAATCTAATGATATCCTCTTTTTAGATCTATCTTTGAGAAATAAACAGCTCCACTCAAACAATCCATAATGTCATCCATTCATGGCAATGGAAACCTATACTTGATTGTGATCTTGTTTATAGCTTTGGAATCTGTACACATTCTCCATTCTCCATTCTTTTTTGGTGCTAATATTGCTGGTACAACACATGGACTCGGGCTCTCTCGAATCAAACTCTTTTGTAACAACTCTCATACTTGTCTATTCAACTCTTTACTTTCTGTAGATGTCATTTGGTGTGCTACCTTATTTGGAAAAATGGCTCCTGGAATCAAGTCCATCTGATGACTGATATTTCTAACTAGTGGTAATCCATCAAGCACATTATCGGATACAATATCTTGAAACTCATTCAATAGATCTATAACTTCTATAGGTACATCTTCTACTTCCTCTTTACCAGCTTTTGGAATTAAAGAAAAACACACATGCTCATACCTCATACCATCTAGGAACTTTTATCCATCAACAAAAGCTATTCTTGCATTACCACATACCTTTTCTTTTATCTCCTTCAATGGCTTTAGCTTATGTCGCACTCCATCCTTTGTCCTCTTGGTATACACAACTGAATACCTTTAAACAACATACCTTCCTGAATAAAATATTCTTTCCATTTAGTACTCGATTGATCTTGAATAGGTGCTCTGCACTTTCTCTATGGCTCAAAAAAATCAAGATCAAACTTGTAAGAATCTCTCATCTCATCAAAACCAAGAACTTGAATTTTCATCTCAGTCATCAAAGATCTTCTTCTACTGAATGCATCAACAACTCAGTTAGTGACTCCACTCTTATGCTTTATCACAAATGTATAACTCTGTAAATACTCAACCCATTTCATATGTCTTTGATTCAACTTATTCTGACTATCCAAATACTGTAAAGCCTTATGATCAGTATACAAAACAAATTCTCTTGGTATCAAATAATGTCTCCATTTCTTCAGTGCTTGAACAATAGCATAGAATTCTTGATCATACATAGAATATTTCCTTCTAGCATCATTCAAATTTTCACTAAAGAAAGCAACAGGTTTACCTTCTTGACTCAAAATAGCTCCAATTGACTACCAATTGCATCACATTCCACTTGAAATACCTTACTAAAATCAGGCAATGCCAAAATAGGAAATTCAACAACTTTTTGCTTCAGAGTCTCAAAACTTTTATCAGCTCCATGTGTCCACTTGAATTCCCTTTTGTCTCCTCTCATAGTCTTAGTCGTAGCATTACAAATTGCACTAAAATTTTTAATGAACTTTCAGTAAAAATTTGCCAATCCATGAAATAATCTTACCTCACTAGCATTCACAGGTGTAGGCCAATTGAAAATAGCTTCAACCTTTTCAAGATCCATCTTCAAACCATTAGCTGAAATAAAAAATCTCAAATACACAATCTCCTCTTTCATAAATGAACACTTGATTCAGATTTACCAATAACTTTTCCTCTTTCAATCTCTGCAAAACTTATCTAACATGCAATAGATGTTCTTCTCTAGTCTTACTGAATATCAAAATATCATCAAGAGATACAATCACAAACTTACCCAAGAATTTCTTTAGAACTTCATTCATCAATCTCATAAATATACTCAAAGCATTAGTTAAACCAAAAGGCATAACTAACCACTCATACAAATCTTCTTTTATCTTGAAAGAAATCTTCCATTCATCACTTTCTCTGATTCTAATCTAATGATACCCACTTTTCAAATCAATCTTTGTGAAATACTTTGCTCTGGTCAAACTATCCATTATGTCATCCATTCTCGATATAGGAAACCTATACTTCACTGTTATCTTGTTGATTGCTCTGGAATCAGTACACATTCTCCATTCTCCATTCTTCTTTGGTGCTAATACATCAAGTACTATACAAGGACTCAAACTTTCTCTGATCAAACCTTTCTCCAACAACTCTTGAATATATCAGTTCAATTCTTGATTCTCAATAGGTGTCAACTGATGAAGTGCCTTATTCGTTAAACTAGCTCCAAGGATTAGATCCATACAATGATCAATGCTTCTTTTCAGTGGAAAAGCATCAGGTACATTATCAGAAATGATATCTTTGTACTTGGTGAGCAACTTATCAATCTTCTCAGGAACACTATCCTCTATTTTCTTACTCGGTTTGTTCGGAATCACAGCAAAACATACATCATTATTTTTCAAATCCTTAACAAACTTTCTTCCTTCCATCAAACAGACTTTCACAGATGTGCAAAAATTACTAATAGGTTCTTTCATCAAAGGTAACAAGATTTATTTCTTTCCATTAGCCACAATAGTATACTTATGCAATTCTCCATCATATATAGCATGTCTATCATATTGCCAAGGTCTACCCAAAAAAATATGACAACAATCCATAGGCATGATATCACATAACACCTTATCATAGTACTTTCCAATCTTCAAATTCACATAACATTGTTCACTTACCAAGAGTGTGTGCTCATCTTTGATCCATGAAATATGATAGGCCTTCAGATGTTCCAACCTTTTCAACTACAATTTTGTGACCATTTCCTCAAATGCCAAATTCTTCGAGCTACCACTGTCAATGATTACCTTCCAAACTTTGTCAGAAACTCTACATCTGGTCCTGAATAAACTTTTCCTTACCAGATCTTCCTTTTTACTTTCATTCCATAGTGCCCTTCTTACCATCAAGTTACTTTCCTTCTCAGGTTCATTTGGTGACTCTTCTTGCACCAATGGATTCCTCCTATTACCAACCTTCTTACTTTCTTGTGTACATTCAAATGATTTATGTCCTTCTTCTCCATAATTGTAACAAGTTCCTCGGAAACTTCCTCTACTATAACCACCTCAGTAGTTACTGCCTCTACCTCTAGATGAAATTTCACCTTTCCACTTGGTCTTGCCTTTGTCCATATTTTTCTTTTTAGGTTCTAATCTACTATTCTCACCATAGGATCTACCTCTTCCTCTAGGGAATCTACCACCTCTACCTCTTTGTCTTTTCTCATGTCTCTTGTTCAATTTCTCCTCAGCTTTCAAAGAAAATTGATAAGCCTCTTTAATGCTCTCCAACTTAACCAAGTTGATCTCCTCTTGGATGGAAACTCTCAAACCATTCAGGTATCTAGCAATTCTTTTCACATCATCTTCATCATGTCCAAATCTGATATCTAATCTATAGAATTCCTTAGTATACTATTTTACCAAGCTATCTTTCTACTTCAAACTTTGCATTCGCCTAACTAGGTTAATCTGATAATCACAAGGTAAGAACTTTCCTTTCAACTTATTCACCATTTTATACCATTCCTTGATTTTGTCTTTGCCTTTCCTTTTTCTGTCTAGCTGCAAATGTTCCCACCATAAGGATGCATGACTTTTCAACTTTGTGCTTGCAATCTTCACTTTCTTGTCTTCAGGAATCTTTTCATATTCAAAATACTTTTCCATCTTAGTGATCCAATCTACCAATTCATCATAATCCAATTTTCTACCATACTCAAGAGGATTGAAATGTGGTGTCGACTTCAGACTTGTCAAAGCCTTGAAAAATCTTTCCTCACCCTGATCCATCACAGGTGCAGGTTCTGCATTACCTTGTTCTTCATCAACTTCATCATCACTAACATCTTTGTGATGTTTTCCTCTTCTCTAGGATGTTTCAACAGCTTCCAATTTAGCAAAAATTTATCTCAACATGTCTTCCAATCCTAGATCCACATCTCACCTCCCACAAACCATCTTGAAAACCCTCTGCAATTTTAGGTCAGATCGCAATCTTCTACTCCACAACAATTCAACTAGGGCTTCACAAGAAGGAACCTACAAACCTAGATCCATAGACCTAGATCTAGATCTCAACCATGCTCTAATACCACCTGGTGCAAAGGAGGGTATGTAGGGGCCAAAGGATGGCACACTCTAACCAAATCCACCTTGCTCAACACTATGCGGAAGCAAAAACAACACAGTGGGAGAGAGAAAATGTAGGATCAATCATATATTAACTTTAATTTGATTCATACATGTCATGTTGTAAGGCCTTCCCAGTTACAACCAAATATTAAAATAAATTATAGAAGTCCTCAAACATGTGAGGATCTGCAAAGAAACTCCAAAAGTCTATCTTCTATCTTCTATCAAAAACTTCCTCTCAAAACTCACTCCCTAAACTCTAACCAAAAAACTACATATATACAAGAGTCTACCGAATTGAGTCAGCCTTTAGATCCACAATCAATGGAAGGAATGGTCAGATTTGAGACCACATGCTTCCCAATGATGGATACCAACATTAAATTTGCAACCCATAATAAATGCACAAGTCAGCCTCAACAGAAACTCAAAATAAACTACTCGGTAAGCAAGGATGATCGAGCAACATACAAGCATCATTGAGCTTTAGTGAAACAACTGACCACCCAAGAGATAACCGACCATACTCAGTAACCAAAGGAAATTGATCACTACTGACCAACTTGGTCAAAGAAGGAACCGAGCAATATAGTCAAACTTCAAAATCCTTTTGGTGACACAGGATTGCCAAGGACTCGAGATGCTCTTGCATAGGTTACATCAACCTATACTTATCAAAAGATCATTCATGTTGATGCACATAGCTCACACTTTAGTTTTTCTAAGGTTGTGAAAGATTGTAGAAGTTGGAACAAAAATTTGTTTATTAGTACACTGAAGGTACCTGATATGAACCGATCAATAGAGAATTTCTTGGCTATGGAAGAGATGTTTTTATATTTTCTTTGGCATTAATATCAAAGGGAGAGGAAATGAATATGAAAAAATCAGTTAGTAAGAACACATCAAGGGAGAGAAGATCATAGAGATATTGCAGAAAGGGAGACAGACTTCATATTGGAATATCTATTACTGAGAACATCAATTTGAGAATTGAAAAAGATCAAATCCATAGGGAAAGTCTGCATATAATGTTATTTTGTTTTGTAGTGATTAAACATATTAAATATCAAGCTAGGGAGAGCTTACCAAACTACAACATTTACTTACATAGTTGTAGAATACATGTTTGGTATGTGTATGGCATATTTTCATATTGCTTTTATTTCCATCAATGCCAAAGGGAGAGATTGATGAACTACAACTGATTGGATATTCAATAAATTGAAGAAACAATGATTAGAGATCACCAAGCTACTGAAGTGATATGTAAGATGATTAAATCAGTTAATATGTTGTCATTGATGTCAACTAGTTTTGGTAGTACTTATCATGATAGTTACAAACATCTGAACATCTGTTGGAAGAAAAGATGAAGAAATGAGATATGTACATGACGAAAAGATCGATATGATAGAGAAGGATAAGGTAAACATTGGGTAACTTATTGATGAGTTTATGGCTTTATATTTTTGACTTGAGCATGTTGCATTAATCTATTATGAAGAAAAGATTTGAATTTGAATAAGTCAATGTGGTCGATAATTGAAGAGTTCTGTATACACCAAGCTAGTGTAGTGTATATCGAGTGACAATATAACCGAGCTAGTTATCACCGATGCATTTCTATATTAATTGAGTATGGATAAAAACATTAAATGCTAAGAACAACCGATAGAAATTGATGAGATGAAAATTGTTATGATTTTGAGGTTAAGGATGAAGTTAGTTATGAAAGCTACGACTGACAAAATTTAGAGATGATCTAAAGGATGAGATTGAAATGTGCTATTGACACATCTGTCGAGGAAGGTTTAAGTGGAAAAATGGATGAAGGAGATTAAGAGGCAAAATCTAATGGCTGATATGAAAATAATTTACTTGTCTATATAAGAGATATGAGTTTCATTATTGAAACATGCTAGACAAAAGGAGACTATAGATATTTCATGTGAATATTGTATTCATGCATACCTGATCAAACTGGTTATTGAAAGAACCGAGTTGCAGACATTACCGAGTGTTAGAGAACTATTTACTGAGGAAAGTAAGTTGAGAAATATTGAGGAAGTGAATTGATTAATTATCAGAGGATTTTATGAGCGTAGCATAGATCTAAATATTTGCAATTGAGTTGTATTTGAATCAGATCAATATTGTATTAGTTTAACCATTGATTCAAAAAATATCTTAACCGACTGTACTTAACAATCTTATTGTAATACCCTATGACATTCGTTGAATGTAAAGTGTTATCCTGTTGACCCCATAGTGAATGCTAGTTAAAAGTTAAGTGTTAGTGACAAATCCTCTAACTAGGTCATGCCTAACAGTGTGTATTGTAACCTTTAACAAGGTTAGCTCTTCACCAAGGTCACTTTAGAAGAGTGAATTATTTTTGGTTACCGATCCCATGTGCTTTTTCTCTTAGCAAGATTTCCATGTTAAATCATTGTGTTACATGTTATTTGTTTTTCTATCATACTTTACATAATGCATAGTTGATTTAGTCAATAATTAGAGTTTGGATAATTACTAGTAATCGATAAAGTGGACAGATAGATTGATATATTATGTTACCGAGCTGCATAATTTTTTGAAATTGTTTTGTAAGGTATATTTGTGTATTTGGGACTTTAGGATAACTGATCTAATGGATTCAACCCCCCTCTCAGTTATTCTAACACATGCGCATGTAAATTCTATTTTATCTTGATCTTCTAGTGCTATCTTTATTTGATTATAACCACTAAACCCATCTATAAGTGAGAACATTGAATGTCCTACTGTTAGATCTACGATGGTGTCTATGCTTGGTAGAGGAAAATCATCTTTAGGACATGCAAGATTAAGATCTCTAAAGTTCATGTAAATTCTGATAGATTTGTTTGCTTTGGAAATAGGCACAATATTTGAAATCCACTTGGCATAATCAATGGCTCTTATAAACCCTACTTTCAACAATTTTTCTAACTCCACTTTTATAAGTAAAGCTATATGTGGATGTATCTTCCTTAGTTTCAGCTTAACTGGTCTTACTCCTCTGATATTCAAATGATGCATGATTAAATTCAAATCTAATCTTGGTATATCATCATACAACCATGAAAAATTGATTTTTTTTTCTTGAAGAATTTGATGAAATCCTTGCTTTCTTCATTAGACAGGGATGCTGCTAAGTGTATGATTCTTGGCTTTGATTCATATCTGATGTTAACTTTTTCTATTGGTTCAATCAAGATGGATGATCTTTCCTCATAGTGCTTGGGTAAAGTACCCAACCTTTCTTCCTTGGGTGCCTTTGTTTGGTTTTCACCTTCGGAAACATTCTTTATTTATTTTTTCTTTTTAATTTAATGTTGCCACATTGTGGTTTTCAACATTAGATTCTTTCCATTTTTTTTTCATTTTTTTTTTTCACTTTTTTCGAACTAAAAGGTTGGATAATCCCCTTTTTCGCTCCTTCTTGATATCCCATGGTAGAAAAAGGTTCAACCACATTAAGGTATTGGGACACCAACGTATCATTCAGGAATGTGGGGAGGATGGTAGGTTCAATGGAATCCCACTCCATTAGGTATGGATAGATAAGGGACAAGGGACTAAATTTTTGGGTTGGTTTGATACGGTTTAAGGACATGGCCTCATTTGAAGGTTCAAATATTGTATTACTTAAGTCTATGATATATGCTTCTTCTAGATGTTCTAGAGAACTAGGGTCAAAATCTTCCCCACTAGAATCTTGTTGGGTCTCTAATGGGTAAAACTCTCTTGGATTAAATCTAGGGTTATATTCCCCTATAGTAGGTCTCCATGTTGCAACATAAGGCTCTCCTACCCATTGATTTCCTTCAATTTCCTAACTTGGTACATTATCTAAGACCTCTTGGCTAGAACTTGAAGCTTGATTCTGATTTGATCCTAAGGCTTGTTCTTTTCCCTTGCTAGGAGTGTAATTATTGATGGCATCAACCTCTTTATCTTTACATGACTCACTTGACAGTGAGTCTCATTCCCAATTTTTCAAATCCTCATCACTTTGGGAACCTAGTTGTAAGATTTGTTCATAAACCAAGAGATACATTTTTTGAGTGTACCCTTGTTCTAGGTAGCCCAATCCAGTCTTTTCTTTACTATCTCTCCATGAAATTTCAATAGGTTCTATTAGTCCTTCATTTCTTGTACCTAAAGGACCTTTTCCTTTATATCCCATCTTCTTCATTATCTGAAACCTTTTTCCATATTGATGAGTAGAAATGCTTATGTTTTGAATGTGCTTTACATGTGCACTTGATTCCTCATCCTTATATAGCCAATTTAAGATTTCATTATCTTCTTTATCCATGGATGAAGAAGTGCTTGTTCTTACAAAATGATCATTATATTTATGAGGTAAACTAGATGGTCTTCCATGGGTCTTTGGAGATAAGGGTAGATCCATCATGGATAAGGAGTATTCACCTACCCCTTTCTATTTAATTTGACATTGCTTTTCAAATTTCTTCATCATGTGGTCCATCTTTTGATAATGAGTATCTTTGGTGTAAATTTGAATGGATCTTTCTTGGTCTTCTTTTTGTTCCTCGTGACCCTTATCCTCACTAACCTTTTCTTTTCCTTTTGTCAATGTAGTCAAGTGAGTGGGACTTTGATTATTTTCAATAACAATTTCTTTTTCTTCTTTTTCTTTTCCCTTCAAAGATGGAAGATATTTTGAACTTTTCCCTTGTTCTATTCTTTGGGACATAGACCCTTCTGCATTATGTGGGACTAATGAGTCATTAATAGGCTTTATGTTATTACATTATTGTAAGTGGTTAGAATCCTTTCTTACCATGAATTCTTGTCCCATGTAGGGAAATTTGAGACATTGATGGTAGGTTGAAGGTATGACCTACATTTCATGGATCCATAGTCTTCCTAATAGGATATTATAAATCAATTTTAGGTCAAGGTCTTGGTAAATGGTCTCCTTTTGCATTGGACCAACTCAGATGGGAAGTACTATGACACCTTTGGATGCTCTTTATTCATCATCGTAAGCTTTTATGGTTATCTTTTTCTTAGGGTCAATAGCTTCCTCTGAAAACCCTAGGGATTTAACCAAGTTCAATGTACAAATATTCAGGCTAGCTCCCCCATCAATGAGGACTCTTTTCACTCTATGCTTGTGGATTAGGACCTCTATATGCAATGGTGTATTTTGCGGGTGGTTTAAAGACATATCATCTTGTTCTAAAAAGGATAGACAATGGGGTACAACAAGATGACCTACCATGTTTTGGAATTGATTTGCATCTAAATTTGAAGGCACATTGTTCTCCACTAAGGCTTTTTCTAGAATCTCCTTATGAGTTGGTGAAATCTTGAGTAATTCTAGAATAGAGATTTGAGCAGGGGTTCTTTGCAATTGATCTACCAAATTATATTATTTCAAAGATGAAGATGAGGTTTGATTTGGCAAAACAATTATTGGGGCACCTCCTAGTAAGGTAATCTTTGATGCTTTCCCCCTAGTTACAACATTAGATGTTGCTTCTCTTGGCTTCTCTTTCACCACAATCACATTTATGGTGTTATCATAAGTATGATAAAAGTTAACCTTCTCATTACCTCTTTTGTTGTTATGATTGGTATTTGATGATTCCCTTTTTTCATGATTTAAGAAAGGGTTTTTGAAAGCTATATGGTCCTCATTATTTTGAGGCCCTTCCACTTTTATTGTTCCATCATCAATTAGGTCTTGGACAAGATGTTTTAGTTTCATGCACTCATTCATTTTAAGTCCTTTTTTGCAATGGTATTCATAATGATGAGAATCATTCCACCAATTGGGCTTGATTTGGGGTTCATATGGCCTTGATTTAGGTAAGGTAATGATTTTAGTAGCCACCAAAGTCCTTAATACATTTTCCAAAGGTTCACCTAAAAAGGTGAATTTTCTTTTCTGATATGTGGAAAAGAATGGTTTCAGTTTGTTGATATTGGAATTTTTAAAGGGATTGTTGTTGTTGTTGGCATTATGGTTGTTTTTGTTAGGGTTGTTTTTATTATAAGTGTATCATTAGAAAATGGAAGCACTTCCATTTAGGACTAGTTTAGCCCTCCAAGTAAGTGGTTTGGGGTTATGTCAAATGCCTTGAATGGGTCTTTGACTTGGATCTGGCTATTTCCCCTATTCTTCTTCTCCTTCCACCTTTTTCCAACCTATTTCTATCACCTGATCCTGAGAATTTGAGGTTCTTGACCTCAGGGTCAAAGTCAACCTTCTGGGTCAAGCTCAACCTCAACCCTAACCTAGGTTAGATTTGACCTCACCCCTGACCCTAGGTCCAGATCTCAAGTTTTGGAAGTTTCTAGATGTCAGGTTTTAGAAAGTTTATTTTCCCGCTTCCGGGTCGGTTGTTTCGGGCTTTAAAATGGTAAACTATTAAATGATATTTAAATTAGGTCCACTTCCAAGAGTAAAGGCTTAAATTAGAATTTAATTCTCCTATGTAGGCCTCTTTATAAGTTTGTGCCCTAACTTGTATAAAAGGAAGCCTTCCTCTCTCATTTCAATCCATCTATCATCTCTCTTTTGCAAAGAAGTATCCTATATCTCAAGAAAGTGAATTCAAGAAAGAGAGAAGAAGAAAGAAAGAAAGAAAGAATTCATCCATCTTCAAGCATTCAAGATCCAATTCATCAAGGAGATCCATAGCCATTCAAGGATTCAATCTCTATGGAGCCTCTTTGTTGAAGATTTCTCCATCCATTTTCATTCAAGCTTCTTCATATTCCAAGATCCATTCAAGATTGATGTTGAAGATCTAATGCAATTGATTTGAGACATCCTACATGCAATTCTACATTCATTTGGAGCATCCTTACTTGTGGATTCAAGGATTTGAATCCTCCACAAGGATAAGCAAGGTGAATTATTACATGTACTTTGTTTATTGTTGCAATTTCAATTACATTTCAAGGTTAATTCCAAAACTAGGGTTTGACCAAGGAAAACCCCTCATCCAATAAACAAAATCCTTTTTCTTGTAGGTACATGTACGGGATAGTGAACTGCAGATTAGATCTGAGTACTTGCTATACACTAAGTTTTCACCCTTATCTCAAACTCTCGTAGTCTTGATAACCTAGTATAACATGGGAATCATCTCCAAGTTGTGGGACCTATGTTAACTGAGATGAGACCTCCAAGTTCTAGGCTGGTTCCTCTTGGATAATCACCCTAATTTTCTTCTTGATAGAAAAGTAAATCTTTTGAGGGAAAGGGATAGAAGGAATGCTTGGAAAGAGAAATGACTAAAAGCAAACTATCTACTAGGTGATACACCGAAAATATGGTATGAATTAAAGTATAAAAGATGAAATCAATGAATAGACTTAGGCCTAGGTGATCACAACTCACTGAATAGGTTTTCATAAGTACTTCATAGAAGGGTTTGTAGATAAAAAGAGTTATTCAACAAAAGATAGATTCTTTCACAAACAATAACACCCCTTGGAATTAGACAACAATCTATGACCTGAAAAAAAACATTCACCTCTGCAACTAGGTATAGGAATGAGACAAGATATTTAAGGGGTTGAAGTATACCCAAAAAAGCACTCACATCCAATCATCCACAATGATACACAAAATTGCAGAAAGAAAGAGGGATCAAGAATCCTAAGATATCACTGAGAAGCATGTAAATACTGAATTCATTAAGAAATAACTCACACAAGAAGACATAGGGACATGAAGAATGTCACAAAAAACACCTTCAATATCTGAATTATCAATGGGAGGTTACAGAATGTATAAAACCAGAGGATAGAAAAAATGTCTCAGATAGCCTTCTAAGAAAAGATATTTTTTCTCTTTACAAAATGTGAACTATGAGCTCTAAAGCTCTCAAAAAACAATATATACATCTCCTCTTGCATGAAGGCAAAAGCAAAAAATCTAATTAGGGTTACATAATTTTTCATATAATAATCAAACCCTAAATTTGTCAAATTCGGCCATAAATGCACATGAAAATATCCCAGCTAATCAGATATCTGTGTTCGCATGTCCATTTCATGTTTATACCTGCAAAAATCTAGCTGCCATGATCCATCTACCTACCTACAACTCAGGCTCACCATAATTGTTAAAATCTGATATTTTGAGATATTTGAATTTAAAAAATGATAAAGGGGTCAGAGGCGGAGCTAAAATTCCCTATCGACGGTTGGCGTTTAAAAATCAATCTTACTTTAAAACGTGATCGTTAGATCTTCCCTTTTACTCGGGCTCGACATTTGACTGCAAAACTAACTCAGCATTTACCTCGGGTTCCAATTTTCCTTCAATCACAGAATCCTTTAAACTTTTAGTTGACCCCGATTAAGTCTGGTGAACAAGAAGATAACCTTTAGTCGTTGATTCGTAGAATACTCTTAACCCCAGGCCCAGAACCACCACATGTCATTCTTTTATTCACCCTTGACTGCTCAGTAGGCATACACCTCGGCAACCCCTTACATCGGTCCCACTAAAGACAAGATTCTAATCCAATTGTAGGTGCATGATCTCATGGCCCCCGAATATTCCTTTAGATCATGCGCCAGCTGCTGATCTTTTTAAACCAGAACTACTTCTGACAAATGGACCCACCTAGAAATCTCCATAAGCACACGACAACTAATCAAATTCGAGCATGTCAGCATCAATTGTTAGAGGACCCACCTAGCATAGGCGCTGAGAAATAAAGTAAGATCAACAACAAGCGCATGAACGCATGTGTCAGAAAGATTCTTTGCGGACATGCGCCAGCCGTCAATCCTCTGCAGATGTCAAAGCCTTCTGAAATGCTGGAAACCTGGTCCCACTAAAACATTGCCGAATCACTACCATGTGGACCAATGAGAATCCATCATCTGTGTACACGTAGTAGTGGACCTGCCAGGCATGAAGAGTTACATCACTAAGGAGAATCAACGGTTGTCTTATAATCACATAAATCTAACACATTTCATGAGAACACATGCCAGCCGTAGATTTCCAAGCTTCTGACATCCCTGGGCCCACTGACAAAAATACAAGTCATCATCCCTCGACCAATAAAAATCCTCCAAGTAAGACGCCATGGTAGTGGACCCACAAAAGCACTAAGCGCTGAGCAAAAGGGAAGATCAACAGTTGTCGCAAGATCGCAAGCCTCTGACAGACCCTATGAGATCTTATGACAGTCATTGATCTCATCAACTGGGACCCCACTTAAATCACTTAACCCCAGAAGTCTTAGTGAATGCGCACCCAAAGGAAATTTGCTTAGTCGCTAAAAATAGAAATCTTAACCTCGGTTAAGTCTAAAGAATACGCAAACAAGGCCTTCATAGAATCATTAAACCAAAAGTCCAACCTGGGAATTTAGTTAGCGAATGCCTGACTGAAGGCAATCCGTGAAGTCATTGAATGTTTAGAAGCTTCACCATTTTATCTTGCGATTAAGAAAAACACTATAGTCGCCAGTTCACCGAAAGGAAAAGGTAACCGCCGGAAGAATAAGAGAACTAGTGATCGAAGGAAGAATTATGCACATAAGAAATTGGGACTTAAGTTGTCGAAAAAGTAACATGGAAATAGAATGAGGGGCTTAGGGTTTGCAGGGTTTATTTAGCTCAAATGGCTACTTTTTCTGAATTTTTCAACTACAGACCAGGGAATAAAAAATAATTTGCAGAGGCTAGAGGAAATGGCATAAGATCATAAAAAATTTCAGGGATGCTTGGCAGGATAAAAATAGAGACCTAGGGATGGATTTTAGCCAAATTTGCATGCATATGAAAATTAGGGTAACATTTTGGTGATTTCTGCTGGATGTCAGCCTGCCAGACATAGAAAACTAGTGGCCTTGACATAATTCATTGGGCATGGGGTCATTCTGAGGAACACTAAACTTGACAGAGAGACAAAAAATGAACACAGGAAGACAAACTTGTGCACAGGAACTTCTTGAAAAGCAGGAAACTAACCTAGAAAAAAGGAAGAAAGCAGGAAAGCATTTTTTACAAAATTTTTAGAGAGGGATTAACCTCAAAGAAGGGCTTCAAGTGGAAACCATTCACTGAGATAGGCAAGGGAAATCCTTCCATATTTGATAGTTGAAAAGCATTCGATCCCTTGCACTCTGTTATAAAAAATGTTCCACCTCAAAATGAATCAAATTTTGTATGTCTGCCAGGCTTGGATCTGAACTCATCCCACTTGAGGACTAAATCCCTAACTTTGAAATTTCTGATCCTGGCTCTTTTATCAAAACCCTTCTTTGTTTGGATCTGATGGAATTCCATATCCTGCATTGATTTGTTTTTGAGTTCTTCTAACTCCATAAGCTGAGCATATCTGATCTACAAGGGATCTCCTTCTTCAAATAGGACATATTGAGTGGCTAGGTCTAGGGCTGGCAATTCAGCTAAGATGGACAACTTGGCCTCTTTGCCATATACTAGCATATAAGGAGAATTACCAATGATTTTCTTTGGGGTAATTCTATCTAACCACACTGCAGACCTGAGCTTAGTATGCCAATCTCTCTGATTTTCTTGAAGAGTCTTCTTTATTATCCTAATCAAGTTCTTATTTGTGGATTCTGCCAAGCCATTGCCTTGGGAGTAGTAATTAGAACTAGTATTCAGATAGATGCCATTTTTTACTACCCACTCTGAGACTTTGAGGCTTGTGAATGCTAATGCATTATCTGATATTATAGAATCTGGAGTGCCAAATTTGTGAATTATATCATCATAAAAGCTTAAGAAAACACTGTCATTTGATTCCTTTTAAGAAAATTACTTCTGTCCATCTGGTGAAGTAATCTGTTGTAGTGATTATCCACTTATGGCCTGCACTAGATGGAGGGTTGATCATACCAATGAAGTCTATACCCCATTTCATGAAGGGTTACTCTATTCTAACTTGCTATAAGGGCAAAGCTGCAAGCCTTTCTTTTCCTGCAAACATGGCACACTTGAGGCATTTCCTCACATACTCATGACTATCCTTGAAGATAGATGGCCAATAGTATCCAGCCCTCATGATTTTAAAGGCATTAGTCCTAGGAGAAAAGTGACCTCCAGAAGGTCCATGATGAAATTCAAATAGGACATCAGCTATCTTTTTTGAATCTATGCATCTTAAAAGGACACCATTGTGATCCTTTCTAAAAAGAACCTCATTTATCAGCACAAAAGGAACAGATTGTAATCTATAATACCTCCTTTTTGCTGAATCTAGATCTACATGACATTGCCCTATCTTCAAGTAATTGATCATATTAGGCAACCAACTTGTTGCCTTGGTTTTTTCTTCTATTGTTTCTGATTTCTTTGAACCTTCATCCTCTGCCAAATGCTCACAAAGACCTCTTCCTCTAACTAGCTTGGTGGTCTGAATATCAATGTCATATTCCATCACCTTGGTGATCCGACCAGCTCTTTTCTCATTTAGGTCTTTGGAAAGCAAAAACTCTTTGACACGTGGATGAGTAACTTTTAAGTGTACCTTGCTATGGGTCAACAAATATTTGAACTTTTTAAGGCTCTTCACCATAGCAAGTACATGTTTTTCTACAAAAGAGTATCTCTATTCATACTCCTCTAAACCTTTGCTAAAGAAAGCAATAGGCTGCTCCAATCCTTCTGAATTTTCTTGGGTCAACATTGCAGATATAGCATCATGACCTCCGTAAGCATAAAGGATAAAATACTTACTAAAATTTGGGTTTAGGAGAGCAGGGGCTTCTGTTAAGGCCTCTTTGATAGCTTGGAAATTAGCTTTCCCTTCTTTAGTCTAGCTGAAATTTGAACTCTTCTTTAGCATGGCTGTCAAAGGCTTGAGTAAATCTACAATGTTAGGCAAGAACCTCCTAACAAAATTGATCTTTCCTATGAAAGATTGGAGACTTTTCTAGTGATGTGGTAGGGGTAGCTCTAGGATATCTACAATTCTCTCAGGATCCACTATAATTCCTTCTTTGGATACTACATATCACAATAGTTTTCCTTCATGAACTGCAAACACACATTTTTGGGGATTAAGAGATATTCCAAACTCTCTACACCTTTCAAAAATCTTCCTCAAATGTTTGATGTGATTTGATGCATGCTTTGAATAGACAGTTATGTCATCCAAGTAGACTAGTACAAATTTGTACATGAGGCTTTTAAAGGCCATATCCATTGCTTTTTGAAATGTAGCACCTGCATTTGACAAACCAAGGGGCATCTTTTGATAAGCCATGGTTCCCCACTTGGTTGTAAATGTAGTTTTGTATTGATCCTCTTCATTTACTAGGATCTTATTGTATCCTGAATAGCCATCCAATAATGAAAATTTCTCGGATCCAGAGACACATTGTAAGATTTGTTCCATAGAGGGTAGTGGATGGCGGTCCTTTAATGAGGCTCTGTTAAGATCCTTGAAGTCAACACATAACCTCAACTCCCCATTCTTCTTCCTGATAGGAACAAGGTTGGAAACCCAACTAGTATGCTTGATGGGGTAGATGATACCACTTTTTATTAGTTATAGTACTTCTTTATGCATAAGTGGCTCAAGCTTGGGATTAATAGGCCTTTGCTTCTGCCTCACTAGTTTTGCATTTGGTTCTAATTCAATAGTGTGCTGAGCAAGGGCAGGGTCAAAACCTTTGAGGTCTTCATATTTCCATGCAAATATATCATTGAATTCTTTGAATAACTGAGTGTAAGCTTGCTTGTCTAATTCGGTGTTCACTTTTTCAAATTGTAGGCTCTTATCTAGTTCCAACTCTAATTCAACACAATGTTCTTGTTGGACTACCAGGACAGCTTTCTTTTTTCTTGACTTCATCATCATTGTTGAAGATAGTCTCTAATGTAACAAGACCTCTAGGCATCTTATTGGACTTAAGTTGTATCACTTGATCACCATAATTTTGTGATAACCTATCTTGATTATGCCTTGAAAAAACATCTTCTTCAAACAAGAACTGCAGAATTTGTTCATCATTGTCAAACACTTGCCAATTGACGTTATTATCAGGAATAGAGGGTCTGACAATCACTTTGATATGATGTTGATCCATTTCTTTTGAAACACTATTTAGAATATCATATTGAGATCCAACATCACCTAACATATCTGCATTTTGATTTAGCTTCCTAGGGATAGCAACAATATTGAAAGCATGGAAAACTTAAATTGCATCCCAAAATCTATGTTTGTATGCTTTCAAAGTATCATTTTTTGTTGCACTTATCACTCTTACTTGGCTGACAACTAACTCACTATCACCATAAACTTTTAAGGCCTTAAGCCCTCTTTTTCTAGCCCACTCTAGTCCATTGACTAGACTTTCATACTCTGCAGTGTTGCTAGTGCAAGAGAAACTAAATCTAAAGGCAGTATAATACTTTTCTCCTTTTGGGGACACTAACACAACACCACCACTAGAACCATGTCTACTTCTAGCTCCATCAAAAAATAGTTCCCAAACCTGATTATTCTGATCTTCTGAATCAGTGTCCTCTTTGAGGAGGCTTGGTTCTATGGCTCCACTCTCTTGTATCAGATAACTTCCCAAACCAAAATCCCAAACAAGATTTTCTTGAGCCTCTGAAGCTCTTTCATCTAGAAGAATATCAAGGATACTTTCTATCTTTGTGCTCGCTTCACTAATGGTTTGGAAGTTGCTGTCATCAAATATGGGGGAGTTTACATTGATGGCATTGGATACATATGGTTCTATATGGTGTGCTGCTAATGGTTTTGATTTAATGGTTACCTTGGTCCCATACCTTGTATGAAATAACATGTGAGACCAATCAGAAGATAGGTAGCCTCCTATCTTAGCTGTAAACTCCCTTGAAAGACATATAGCAAATAATGTAGGGAGATTTATGATATATATATCAAGGAGGATTGAAAAATTAGTACTAGCATGCAGGATTAGACCAATATCCTTGGCCACACCTATAGTATGGACTGAGGATCCATCAAGTTGGGTCAACTTCTTTTGGAAGGGCTCATATTTTAGTCCTAATTGGTCAGCTACTTTCTTAGGCATTACAGTGCTAGTAGCTCCACTATCTACCATACAATTATGCACTAAAGATTTTCTAATGATTAAAGATACATAAAAGGGAGGTGGCTTTGAGTTCCTACCTTGTGTGGCATTGGCCTTAGAGTTGCTACTTGGAGCCTCCTTTTCTTGATCAGTGTTAACCAACACTGGCTTTGTAGCTTCTTTTGCAGGTTGAGGAGTTGCTACTTCTGTCATGGCCTTCTTCAAAATTTTAGGCTATCCTAGAAGAGCCAGAGAGTCCCACATGGACATGGTGACATTCACCTTCTTCATGTTGTTTATGATATTAGAAGGTGTCACAGTGTGTACTCTTTATTTTTCTTTCACTATGATGGGCTCCACTTCTTTGGAATTTTGGCCTTCTTTGCTTGTGATGACAGGAACCTCCTTAGGTGTGATGGGATTAGCTTGCTATGGTGGCTCTACAGATGTAGTGGCCTTAGTACCAGAATCTACTCTTCCCATGTCTTGAGCTCTTCTTTTTTCTCTTGTATAAGCAACAAAAGAAACTTCATCATTGACTCCATTGAAGTTAGGCTTCTCCCAATTAAAGAGAGTAGTCTCATTTTCTTGTGGTTCTTGTTGAGGGACTGATCCACTGGATGAAGCCTTTGGTTGAGCTTGTGAGACATTTTGAACCTTTAGAGCTTGCTTCATCCATCCATTTGAACATGTAGCCTGATTGTGAGGATGATTACAAGGAAAACACCATTCATTATCCATGGCCATATTATTTTGACTAGGAACCATATCCCTTACTGGATTTGCAAAATTTAGAGGTGTAGAGTTATATGGTCAGAATGGTCTTTGATTAAAACTTTGTCTTTGTCCTTGATAGCCTCCTTGGTATGGTGGCCTATTTTGTTGATAAGGCTATCCTTGATGTTTATATTGCTGATTAGGACCTTGGCCTTGTGGCCGAAATGGTGGTTTGATTCCTTGACCTTATTTCTTCAAATTTGTGACCTCTTTAGTCAAGGTCTATAATAAATTGGTCATTTCTTGCTTATTGCTTTCTTGACTGTTCTTTATCTCTTGCAGCTCTTGAGAAAAACTTATTGTTAGCTCTTGACCATTGGTACTGGCTTGGGGTGCCAATATAGTAGGAATAGGGGTAAATGGGGGTACTTGTGTGGGTGCAATGGGTTGAAGGCTAGGAAAAATAGGCATAGGAGGCCTTCTTTGTATCATGTCTGCTTGGATTACACAATTTTCGGTCCTGACAGCTATGTCAAAGGCTTGGGGTAAAGAAGTACCACCCATAGACTGGATCATGATAGAAATTTGACCATTCAAACTTTGCAAGTAGTATAGGAAAGCATGGTCAGTAGATGGTCTTACTAATATTGGAATTCTATTCCATGTTTTGAGGAATCTACTATTGTAATCCATCATTTTCTCTTGAGGGTCTCTCTTAATAGTTGTTAACTACTCGACTAGAGACAAGTTATCTGATTTATCCTCAAAATGTTTACTTAATGCATCCCCTAACTCATCCCATGAAGTAATGGAACCAACAGTTAGAGTTCTAAACCATTCTAGAGCTTTACCTTTTAGAGAGGCTGCTAATAATTTTGTGGCCACATCCTCTTGGGTTATGTTGTGTATGTTGCAGATGGTGTTCACATCTCTTATGTGCTCAAAAGCAGTTGTCTGCCCTTCACTAGTGAAATCAGGTATACTCTTTAATGCCACCAAGGGCACATCATGATGTTGAGCAAAGGCTAATGGACTGCCTTAGTTGAATGGTGCAAAGGAAAACTGTCTAGCCATTGGAGGAGTTGGAATCTAAAGATTAACAACTATATGAGCTGTATTTTCTGTTGGGTTTGAATCCTCCTCTAGATCTCTGGTTAGAGATCCGCCTCTTCTTTTGAAATGAAAGGGAAAAGGTCTCCTCTCTAAAGTATTAGGAGGTGTAGATTGAACTCTCCTTGCAGGGGATTTTCTTTGGGTTGACCTGCCTTTGTGACTTCTTCTTGAGGGAAACTCTAAAAAATTAGTGGTCCTTGAGCTCCTAGTCTCAATCTTTCTCATAAACCTTGAGCAAGGTTGGCCTAGATCTTTGAAATCAGTGGAGTCACCATATATACTTGATAGAAACAACTTCTTCAAATTTGTATTATGTTATCAGTATATCAGAGATAACATCATCTTCAAATAATGAACCTTTTGTGTAGTCCCACAAGGTGTGCTAGAATTGTTATACACTAACTTTGAACCCTTATCTCAAGCTCTTGTAGTCTTGATAACCTAGTATAACATGGGAATCATCTCCAGGTTGTGGGACCTATGCTAACTGAGATGAGACCTCCAGGTTCTAGGCTGGTTCCTCTTGGATAATCACCCTAATTTGCTTCTTGATAGAAAAGTAAATCTTTTGAGGGAAAGGGATAGAAGGAAAGCTTGGAAATGGAAATGACTGAAAGCAAACTACCTACTAGGTGATACACCAAAAATATGGTATGAATTACAGTATAAAAGATGAAATCAATTAATAGACTTAGGCCTAGCTGATTACAACTCACTGAATAGGTTTGCATAAGTACTTCATAGAAGGGTCTGTTGTTAAAAAGAGTTATTCAGGGAAAGAGAGATTCTTTCACAAACAATAACACCTCTTGGAATTAGACAACAATCTATGACCTGTAAACAAACATTCACCTCTGCAACTATGTATAGGAATGAGACAAGATATTTAAGGGGTTGAAGTATACCCAAAAAAGCACTCACATCCAATCATCCACAATGATACACAAAATTGCAAAAAGAAAGAGGGATCAAGAATCCTAAGATATCACTGAGAAGCATGTAAATACTGAATTCATTAAGAAATAACTCACACAAGAAGACATAGGGACATGAAGAATGTCACAAAAAACACCTTCAATATCTGAATTATCAATGGGAGGCTACAGAATGTAGAAAACCAAAGGATAGAAAAAATGTCTCAGATAGCCTTCTAAGAAAAGATATTTTTTCTCTTTACAAAATGTGAACTCTAAGCTCTAAAGCTCTCAAAAAACAATATATACATCTCCTCTTGCATGTAGGTAGGAGCAAAAAATCTAATTAGGGTTACATAATTTTTCATATAATAATCAAACCCTAAATTTGTCAAATTCAGCCATAAATGCACATGAAAATATCCCAACTAATTAGATATATGTGTTCATGTGTCCATTTCATGTTTATACCTGCAAAAATCCAGCTGCCATGATCCATCTACCTACATACAACTCGGGCTTGCCATAACTCTTAAAATCTGATATTTTGAGATATTTGAATTTAAAAAATGATAAAGCAGTCGCAGGCGGTGCTAAAATTCCCTGTCAATGGTTGGCATTTAAAAATCAATCTTACTTTAAAACAATCCCATCAGATATTCCATTTTACCCGGGCTCGGCATTTGACTACAAACCTAACTCAACATTTACCTCGGGTTCCAATTTTCCTTCAGTCACAGAATTGTTTAAACTTTTAGTTGACCCCGGTTAACTCTGGTGAACAAGAAGATAACCTTTAGTCACTGATTCGTAGAATACTCTTAACCCTCGGCCCAAAACTACCACATGTCATTCTTTTAGTCACCCTTGACTGCTCTGTAGGCATACACCTCAACAAACCCTATAATCGGTCCCACTCAAGACAAGATTTTGATCCAACGATAGGTGCATGATCTCATGGCCCCCGAATATTACTTCAGATCATGTGCCAGCCAGTGATCTTTTTAAACTGGAACCCCTTCTGACAAATGGACCCACCTGAAAATCTTCGTCAGCACACGGCAACCAATCAAATTTGAGCATGTTAGCATCAATTGTTAGAGGACCCACCTAGCATAGGCACCGAGAAATAAAGTAAGATCAATGGTGGGTGCATGAACATGTGTCAGAAAGAATCCTTGCGAAAATGCACCAGCCATCGATCCTCTGCAGATGTCAGAGCCTTCTGAAATGCAGGAAACTTGGTCCCACTGACACATTGTCGAATCACTACCATGTGGACCAATGAGAAGCCATTGTCTGTGTACATGTAGTAGTGGACCTGCCAGGCATGAAGAGTTACGTCACCAAAGAGAATCAACGGTTGTCTTATAATCGCATACCTCTAACACATTTCATGAGAACACATGCTAGCTATAGATTTCCAAACTTCTGACATCCCTAGGCCCACTGACAAAAATACAAGTCATCATCCCTCGACCAATAAAAAGCCTCCAAGTAAGACACCATGGCAGTGGACCCACAAAAGCACTAAGCGCTAAGCAAAAGGGAAGATCGATGGCTGTCATAAGATCACAAGCCACTGAAAAACCCTATGAGATCTTACGACAACTGTTGATCTCATCAACTGGGACCCCACTTAAATCACTTAACCCCAGAAGTCTTAGCGAATGCGCCCCCAAAGGAAATTCACTCAGTCGCTGAATAGAAATCTTAACCTCGGTTAAGTTTGAAGAATACGCGAACAAGGCATTCACATAATCGTTAAACCAAAAGTCCAACCTGGGGTTTCAGTTAGCGAATGCTCGATTGAAGGCAATCCGTGAAGTCACTGAATGTTTAGAAGCTTCACCATTTTATCTCGTGACTAAGAAAAACACTACAGTCGCCAGTTCACCGAAAGGAAAAGGTAACCACCAGAAGAATAAGAGAACTGGCAACCGAAGGAATAATTACACACATGAGAAATTGGGACTTAAGTTGCTGAAAAAGTAACATGGAAATAGAATGAGGGGCTTAGGGTTTGCAAGGTTTATTTAGCTCAAACGACTACTTTTTCTGAATTTTTCAACTATAGAGCAGGGAATAAAAATTTTTAGGGATGCTTGGCAGGATAAAAACAGAGACCTGGGGATGGATTTTAGCCAAATTTGCATGCATATGAAAATTAGGGTAACAGTGCCCTTTTAGACTAACTTTTGGAATCTACAAACAAAATTTTTGTCAGAACAATGCAGGTCAAGGTCGACATAAAGGGGTAAGATTATGTCCTGGGGTAAGATCTTACCCTTGTGTTGGGTCAAGGTCAACCTTGCTCAAAAAAATAGGAGGTTTCTGGGTTTTCTATGTCTCTGTCTTTCTAGGCCATATCTAGCTGTAGAATTTCCCGAAACTAAGTACATAGACCAGAAAAAAACATTTTCCAGATCTGTTATATTTTGAGGTTATTATTTAACTTCAATTCAATTAAGATCTCAATACTTCTTTCTATAATGGAATATAAGGTTTTCTCCTTTCTTCATATTCTCTATCAATTCACTCATTTGTGCATTAATCATCTTCTCGTGGTTAATCAATTTGGATCTTTCCTTTGAGAATTTGGGGTTAAGAAGATCTTACATTCCCCCTCCTCCATTTTCATATATTACATTTTGGTGAACCCGTGATAGACAAATCTTTATTTTATGGTGTTAGATCTTGCATATATGTGTTTGCATTTACATTTCATATAAAGAAAAAATACAAAAACATTTATTTGATCATGCTTTGTGTTTTCCTAGTTTAGTTCATTTGCATTACATTGGTATATGAGCTTTACTACCTCTAGTCCTACTTATAATATTTTAGTTAGAAGAAGTCATAGACTTATGGGTGCCTTTGATCCTGAATCTTCCTCTCATTTCCTTAGGATCCTGGATGACAATTTGATTATTCATGATTTTAATCCTACTATGGAGCATAACTCTTCTCACTCATCTCATGATGAGGATGATTCTTTAAGAGTTCCTCCTAAACAAGTCCAAAAAATTTCAACTAAACTTGATAAAATGGGAAATTGGCTTACTCAAGAAAACCATAATCAAGATTTTATTCAAGCTATATATGCTCTTAAGAAAGTCATTTATGATAGTGACTAAGGTGTTAATATCTTGCGTGGTATTACTCATCTTGTACATTTAAATGTTAAACCTTTAGCTCAAGAAGATCAAGATTTAGGATTCACTCCTCCTATCACTAGTGTGGAACCTTCTTCCATTCCTTTAACTAGCATTCCTACTTATACTCCTTCTTTAGTGACTATGTTGGTTCCCTCTCTTCCTATGAGTGTTCCTCATGTGTCTATACCTACTTCAAAAACTTCTTATCATAATTTTCCTTTTACTTATTCCAATCCTCTTCCAAATGTGGTTCCAAGTGTTCCCCCAGTTGTGTCTTCCATTCATGTTGCTTCATACACTTTACCTACTATTTCTAGTGTGTCTATGCCTCCTATTTCATCTAATGATTCCACAATCATTAGTTTGGCTCAAACTGTGTCCTCTTTACAATAACAACTTGTGTCTTTAACTCAATCCAAGTTTAGAATTCCTACATGTGACATGGGAAATCCTTTATCGCTAGACATTATTCGTGCTCATGTTCATCAGCAAGAAGATATGCCTTGTCTTGAGAGTTAAAATGGTAAGGGAGACCCTGTTACTCATATTAAAACATTTCAAATCCTTTGTAGTGACTATGATAATTACCATAGGCTTTTAGCCAAGTTGTTTACTAGAACTTTTCATGATAAGGCCTTGAAATGGTATTGTTAGTTGCCTCCTTCTATTGATTCTTTTCCAAAACTTGCCAATGACTTTATTCAACAATTTCAAAATAACATTGGTATGCAAGTATCCTTAACTGATTTGATGCATTGTAAACAAAATACTAGAGAAACATTGGCTAAATTTATTAGTATATTTAAGCATTTGTATGCTCAGATTTCTTATCCTGTTCTTGATATTGATATTCAGCGTATGTTTATTTCAAATTTACAAAAGGATATTAGAGATAAGATTCTTCTTACTGAATTTACCTCTTTTCAACAAATTTGTGTAGCATTTCATCATTATCAATTACAAGTGAGTCAATTTGAGAGAAACACTCCAATGGCTCTTGTTCCAGTTGATAAGAGTGATTTTGCTTCTAATCCCAACAAGTTTAAAAAACCTAACAACTATGTCAAGATAAATAAACAAGTGAATATAGTTATTGATCAAGTTTTTGTTGCATCTAATAATGCCACTTCTGCATCCACTTCTTTTCATCTGAATTGTACGTTTACTCCTCTTTCTGAATCTTTACAGTCTATTTTGAATAAATTATTGACTGCTAATATGATTGCTATACCTCCTATTTGACCTCTTTTACTTGCTACGGTGGCATCCAAATCCTTTGATTCCAAATCCTTTTATCAATGCCATCATCAGAATGGCCCTGATACTAAGAAGTGTTATTCTTTAAAATATAAGGTTTAAGACTTAATTGATTCTAATGCTTTATCTGTTGATAATTTTGATGGTAGTGGGAACAAATCTATCTCTCCTCCTAATAAAAACCTCTAAATCTATATGAATCCTTTTCCAACACATGAAACTAATACCATTGTTCAGACATCTTTTGTGGATATTTTTTATGATTCAAAGATGGATAGTCTCAATCATATTGTTAACCATGTGGAGCATGTTGTTTTGTCTCAATTTTTATTTCCACCCCAGCTTCAATCTTAAACTCAATTTCAAGTTCCACCTCAGCCTAAGCCTAAACCAAAACTTCAACCTAAACCTCAAAAACAACCTAAGAATAAAAGACCTAGGGAACACTTGATTACCTTTGATGATTCTGAAACTATTAAAGCTCCTGATGGTCCCCTCTACATTTATGCTAGGATTTCTAAGATACCTACATGTGGTTGTCTTGTTGATCCTACATCCTACATCCTTAGTCAATGTTATTACTAAAGAAAATATTTTTATGAAGAACTTACAACATGATTGTTATGATACATCTAATGCATGGATCCAAACTTCTAATGGTTTTTTTAATCCATCATTTGGTTCTATTAACTTTCCTATTGAACTTTGTGGTGAAATTGTGGATACTACCTTCATTGTTGTTCCTAGTTCTGATCAATTTCAAGTTAAGTTAGGTTTTCCTTGGTTAAATGGCATGCATATTGTTGCTTCTCCTATCCATAAGTGTCTTAAACTCATTCATGATGAAGAAGTGAAGATGATTAATCATAGTTTATATCAACCTTCTAGGCCCGGGGATTGTGCTACCCTTGACTTCTTTTGGCCTTCATTACCTAACACATGTCCTTCTTGACCTAATAATATTTTTTTCTCATATCAAGCCTATAAGCATCACAATATTTCTTGAGTTAAGCATACCTCAAATGGATCTTAACCATGGTATTTTTCCTACACCTTTCATACCTCCTTTATCCATGGCTTCTGGTTTTGTTAATCAAGCTCCTAGTGTTTCTTTTCCGCCTACTGAGAATCCTACTAATCTTCCTATATAACCTATGAAGGAATTGGTGGTTGTCCCTCCTATTTATCAACATATTTCAAACAAGACAAAATGTAACCGATCTGCTAATGAACATCATAAGAAGCGTCGAGCCCAAGCTAAGGCCCGTGCCTCTATTCTTCAAAGTTCTTTACCTTCTTTTGATCAGCCTATGCATGATGTGTTAGAAGAAGTTCATGATAATAATGATGTTAAGATGAAGGATTATGATGATTCTATTTGTATCTTATATTCTATTTCAATTAATCTTGATGAAGAAGATACTCTTGATGATACTAATGATGTTAATGATGAATATGAGACTATTGACATTGAAATTAATTTACCTATTATGATTTCATCACAATTGATAATTACACCTACTATCAAACATTATGATTTTCAAGAGGATCCTTTTGGAAGTGGCTATTATTCCTACTGTGTTGGATATAGTCCCTCTTGTGAGTTTCCCACCTTCTCTAAATGATATAGAATGAGATGGGGAGAGTAGGTGACACACTTGACTGGCTTGTCCTTTGTGGTATCTTTTTGTGTATTTTCCTGTTGTATTGTGCTTCTCCTATGATGTGTTTACTAAATGTTGTTAGATTATTTTATACGACCCTTGTTACTTTGTTGGTGCAAGGTGATAAAGGAGTTGAATCTATTGTACAATTCCTCTATATGTATCTCTAATCTTCTATATGTTGTTTTCATGTTATGTTTTACCTGTGCTATTGTTCATAAATCTTTCCTTGTAGTCCACTTGGATTTGTGACTTGGTAGCACTGAATCTTTTTGGTCTCCGTGTTGTGGTCTGAAAAGACTCTTAACCGTAACTCTTATGTTTTATTTCCTCCATTATGATTGTAGTTCTACTTTCTCTAGGGAATGATGACAATTCATTTGCAATAATATCATATATATATTATCTTATGATATACTGACCCCACGGTAGGTAGATCCCTTCCATGTTATTTGTATGTTTATGTGGTATTTCCCTTGAGTTGTCTTCGCTTGGGGGCATCTTGTAATGGAAACATAATTAGAGGAGTTGTTTGTGTTTCTGTTAAAGTCATTGCTCTTGTTAAAGTGTTAGAAATGACTTTAACATGGGGGCATACACTCTGCTCACTTTTTGTACACACGCACTTTCAATATATGTACTTTTGAAGGCACTTTTCTCCCTTTATGGATTAGTGACTAATCCTTAAAGTGTGGACTTTTATCTTATAGGATCTCTTTATCCCTCCAGTTTCAAATTTCAAAATTTTAATCCCTTAAGGTCGGAGGTGTCCTTAAGATTGGATCTTTTTTTTTTTTTTTCTCTTTTGGAATAGAATATTCCTAAGGGTGAATCCTTGATGGGTTGACTAGTGAGTAGCCACATTCACTAGGCGGTTCAATTTCATCTTTCCAGTTGCGTTGTTTCCTTGTGTGATTCACAATGGGACATAAGTTCTCATTGGGTGAGGAACCCACACCCTCTTCTTTCTCTTTTCTAGAGATGCATCTCTTATTGTAATCTTTGAGTTGACGAAGACTTGAGTCCCTACAGGCTTGAGGATTCCTTTGTCCCTTTGATTTCAATAAGATTATCTTTTTCGTTATGATCTCCTTTACCAAGAGTTTTCATCAAGTCCATACTCTTGCTAAAGTGGGGGCTAAATGTATCATTAGAAAATGGAATTACTTCCATTTAGGACCGATTTATCCCTCTGAGTAAGTGGTTTGGGGTCATGTCAAATTCCTTGACTGGGTCCTTGACTTGGATCTGGCTTTTTCCCCTTGTTCTGCTTCTCTTTCCACCTTTTTCCAGCCTGTTTCTGGCACCTGATCTTGATAATTTGAGGTTCTTGACCTTAGGGTTAAGGTTAACCTTCTGGATCAAGGTTGACCTCAACCCTAACCCTAGGTCCAGATTTAAAGTTCCAGAAGTTTCCAGATGTCGGGTTTCAAAAAGTTTATTTTCTCGCATCTAGGTCGGCTATTTTGAGATTCGAAATGGTAAACTCTTAAATGATATTTAAATTACATCCACTTCCTAGATTAAAGGATTAAATTGGAATTTAATTCTCCTATGTAGACCTCTCTAGAATTTTGTGCCCTAACTTGTATAAAAGGAAGCCTTCCTCTGTCATTTCAATCCATCTATCATCTCTTTTGCAATCAAGCATCCTATATCTCAAGCAAGTGAATTCAAGAAAGAAATAAGAAGAAAGAAAGCATTCAAGAATTCATCCATCTTCAAGCATTCAAGATCCAATTCATCAAGTAGATCCATTGGTATCCATTGAAGGATTCAATCTCTATGGAGCCCCTTTGTTGAAGATTTCTCCATCCATTTTTATTCAAGCTTCTTCCTATTCCAAGATCCATTCAAGATTGGTGTTTAAGATCTAATGAAATTTATTTGAGAAATCCTACATGAAATTATACATTCATTTGGAGCAGCCATTCTTGTGGATTCAAGGATTCGAACCCTCGACAAGGATTTCAACATAAGCAAGGTGAATTATTACATTTACTTTGTTTATTGTTGTAATTTCAATTACATTTCAAGGTTAATTCCAAAAGTGGGGTTTGACCAAGGAAAACCCCTCATCCAATTAAAAAAAACATTTTCCTTGTACGTACATGTGTGGGACAATGAATCACAGAACAGATCTGAGTACCATTTTTGGCAAACTTTCAGGATTCGCAAATAGAATTTCTGTCGGAATAGTCCAGGCCAAGGTCAACATAAAGGGGTAAGTGTTGGCAATTTGGCTGAGCTGAGTACAAAGATGTTGTCATTATGGAAACATATGATCCACATGAAGAGCGCAAAGGTCAGAGAGAAAGTATAGCAGAGCGCATTGCAAATTTGTCTAAGTGTGAGACAACATTTTCACCAGTGTACCCGGACATAATTTTTGTTTGCGATGTTGACTAGAGTAAGTTCAGTGCTTGTGCCCTTGAACATAGACTCTATGATGTCTAATGATGACCCATCTCAGAGTGCAAGTCAGTACGGCATGTACAGAATTAGTTATGATAGTTTTACCGAAGACAGTGTTAAGCCGATAGGACAGTTTTGAAGATAGAATTGGTAAAGAGTAAAGGGATTATTTTGTTTATCAAAATAATGTCTTAACAATATAAAGGGATGACATCCTAGATGTTAACCCTTAGATAAATATATATGGAAGCTGACCATGTAAAGTTATTAGCCTTAATAACTTGTATATATGTAATTGTAAATTGTAAGAAGAACAAAGGGATGTGGTAATATTGTAATGATATGATAAAGTGATATGATGCGAATGTAAGAGAAATGAAAAGATATTGATGCAAGCAACATAAGGCTATGTACCTTAATCAATTTTTGTAATCAGTATACATTGTACATTACTTGTTTGGGTAGTGGGCTCATCTGGTAATCAGATTTTGTATTGACAACTCCTAACAGGGTTGAGGCTTCTAACAAGGCCTATAGTCCCTTAATCAGGACTGATACACTATATGCTTGTAACAGACTCCTAATAGGGTCAATATCCTTAACAAGATAATTCTGATTAGTGGATCTTTGTGGGTAGCACCCTCACCAGGGTTTTCCCTTGGCCAGGGTTTCCTCGAGAACATATCATGTGTTATGAGTTCTTTAGTTTTATTGCTATGCATGTGTAAAGATAATCTGTTATATCCATATTTGGGCAAAAGATAAAGTTTGTAGAATACTGATTCACCCCCCCCTCTCAGTATTTCCTATTTCTAACAATTGGTATCTGATGCAAGAGTATCCTGGGTGTAAGAGCAATCTTGCATCACCCAAAAATATTTCTATTTTTGTATTCAATAAGGGTTATCTTGTGCAGAGCTGCTATTTATGGAAAGTTACTATTTTTGGTAATTTTTGTATGTGCTCAGAATGATCTGATTTCTTTCTTGCAGGTTCATTTTGGTCATATAAGTCTGCCAGTAAAGTTTCATTGCCAGATCAAGTGTATATTGGAAGATATTGAAGATTTTCGGTATTGGCAGCAGGGTACAGAAACTTTGAACTCAGTTTTGAAGGCTTTAGAGGCCCCGGATGAGGTCAAAAATTTGGGTGATGGGCGCTTGCATGAATCAAGCTTGTAGAGCCCTTCGTGGCATTTCTGAAATGAGGTTATAATAGCCGATCGGGTCAACTGGTGATGACTTATGGTCTTCGGAAGTTGGGCCACCTGAAATGATAGAAAATAATTTTTTTCAAAATTTCTGTTCAGATTTCAAAGGTTAACTTGAGCCGACTATGATGTAATAAAATGTAAAATAAAATAATTCTAAGTTTGGTCGGCCTTATTGGCTAAAATTCTGGAACCTTCCCAGGCGGTGGAAAATTGAATATATAAGGAAGACCGTATTATTATCTTAGGCAGTTCAGAATAGTTCTAGGTAGTAGATCTGGGTATTGATTCGAGGCTTTGTCCTACAGAATATTGTAAGGGATTGCCCATGTGGCTTTGCATATTGTAATTCTGAAAGTTTGTAATTCCACATTTGTGGAGATAATAAGAAGCTAATTTTTTGAAGCCAATTTTTTGTTCTTGCATATTGTTGTTGTTTCTCTATTTTTGTTATGTGTTTGTGGTATTAAGGGGAGCACCCTTCATCAAGTGGTATCAGAGCAGGAGTTCTTGAGAGTGTAAACAGATCACCGACTGTGAGGCAGTTTGCACCAGGACCGTGGCTAGGGTTTTAGTGCGCATCACAAAAATGCCTCCACGAAGAGAACGTGGCGGAAGAGTTGGTGCTATGACACCTGAGGTTAGAGAGCTGCAGAGACAAGTGTGAGCATTGCAAGAAGAGATTCGTAGAGGAATGAATCTTAATGTCAGAGACGAAAGCAAAGATGAAGCCGAAGAAGAATATCAAGAAGGAGAAGCTGAAATTGTGAACCAGGAGGAAGAAAGACTTTTTCGGGCGATTTCCATGATTGGAAAAAGACCCAAGATTGAGATTCCTACATTTTCTAAAAATCTTAAACCAGAGGAATTGATCGACTGGATCAATGAATGTGAGGAATATTTTAAGTATGAAGATGTTAAGGATCCTGATAGGGTCAAATTTGCGAAGGCCAGACTGAAAGGTCATGCGAAGAACTGGTGGCAAGAAATTCAATTGGAGTGAAATAGAAGAGGGAAAGATAAAATCACAAGATGGGATCGAATGGTAGATAAATTGAAGCAACAGTTCATTCCTATTGATTATGAGCTTGATCTATTAAAAAAAATGCAAAGTTTGAAGCAAGCGGGAAGATCTGTTCAGGAGTATACAGACGAGTTCTATCGACTCCTCATCAGAACAGGCCATGCAGAAGCTGATAAGGAGAAAGTTGCCCGATACCTTAATGGGTTAAGGCCAAGCATTTAGGAGGAGTTGAATCTGGTTTGAATGAACAGTATTGAGGAGGCATACCAGTTTGCCCTAAAAGTAGAGGAAAAACTGAACAAGAAGTTTGAGAGCAGACAAAATGGAAGAGGTTGTGGTGGAAGATCTGGTGGACGGTCATATGGTGGGCGAAATGAAGATCCGAAAAAGAAGGATGAGGCCAGTAGCAGCCAGAATCAGAGAGGAAACAATTCCAATCATTTTCAAGATTAGAATAATAAAGATCAGAGGGGAAGAGGTAGAGGACAAGGTTTAGGAAGAGGAGGCTTCCGTGGAACATGTTTTCACTGTGGAGAAGAAGGTCATAGGGCATTTGAATGTCCTCAGCACCAAGGCAGAATAGATAGGAGAAATGAAAGCCAGGCCAGAGTGGCACATGTAGATGAAGATGCTAGATCATCAAATTCTGAAGATGCTGAAAGAGGAGAAACGCTAATTAACAGAAGAGTCTTGCTGAGTGGTGAGAATGAACCTGAACAAAGGAGGAGCCTATTTCGCACTAGATGCAAGTGTGAGGGTAAATGCTGTGATGTAATTATCGATAGTAGAAGCACTGACAATTTGGTGTTAGAGGAGATGGTGACAAAGTTGAAGCTCAAGAGACAGAAACACCCACATCCATATCGGATTGCCTGGGTGCGGGATGACCATAAGGTCATGGTCAGTAAACAGTGCCTGGTAAAGTTCAAGATCAGCGGGTCCCAAGATGAGGTACTATGTGATATCATCCCTATGGATGCATGTCATATGTTGTTGGGTAGACCGTGACAGTTTGACAGATGTGTTGTATACGATGGCCGTGCGAATACCTATTCCCTAACAAAGAATGGAGTGCGACATAAGCTAAAACCATTGAAAGAGACTGAAGAAAAGGTGTGTGGGAGTGCAAGAATAACATTTGTTGATGGAAGAAAATTTTTAGATGGTATGAGGCATGAGCATGTGTGTTTTGCTTTAATTCCAAAAGCTAGTAAAGAAGAAGTAGAGGATGTACCTGTAGAGGTTGCAGATTTGTTGAATGAGTTTCCGAATATTGTATTTGATAATGTACCTGATGGATTACCACTCATAAGGAGGATCAACCATCAGATGGATTTGATTTTAGGAGCTAGTTTGCCAAACAAGGCAGCACACAGAATGACACCTTCAGAAAGTGAAGAGTTGAACAGATAAGTACACGAGTTATTGCAGAAGGGGTTGATTCGAGAGAGTCTGAGTCCCTATGGTGTACGAGCGGTATTAGCACCAAAGAAGAATGGAGAGTGGAGAATGTGTATAGATTCCAGAGCAATAAACAAGATCACAAACAAGTATAGGTTTCCACTGCCACGAATGGATGATATTATGGATTGTTTGAGTGGAGCTGTGTATTTCTCAAAGATAGATCTGAAGAGTGGATATCACCAGATTCAGATCAGAGAAGGAGATGAATAGAAGACTTCCTTCAAGACAAAAGAAAGACTGTATGAGTGGTTAGTCATGCCTTTTGGGCTAACCAATGCACTGAGCACTTTCATGCGGCTCATGAACGAAGTTCTGAAGGAATTTCTAGGTAAGTTTGTCATTATTTACCTAGATGATATTTTGATTTTTAGCAAGACATTGGAGGAACATATGATGCATATTCATATGGTGTTTGAGAAGTTGAGAGATGAGAAATTGTTGATTAATTTGAAGAAGTGCAGTTTTGTGAAGAAAGAATTAGTGTATTTCGGATTTGTAGTTTCAGCAGAAGGTCTAAAAATGGACCCAGAGAAGGTACAGGCTATCCTTGAATGGCCTACTCCAAGGAGTGCTACTGAGGTAAGATCTTTTCATGGTCTAGCTAACTTTTACAGAAAGTTTATTAGAAATTTTAGCAGTATTTATGGACCCTTGACTGAAACAATGAGAGGGGATAGAAAAGAGTTTAAGTGGAATAATGGGGCAGAAAAGAGTTTTCAATTGTTGAAACAAAAAGTTACAGAACAACCTATTTTAGCCCTTCTAGATTTTAATAAGGTGTTTCAAGTAGATTGTGATGCTAGTGGTACTGCAATAGGAGCTGTTATGAGCCAAGAAGGTAAACCTGTTGCGTATTTCAGTGAGAAGTCAAATGATGCCAAGAGGAAGTATTCTGTTTATGATCAGGAATTTTATGTTATAGTTCAGGCATTAAAAAAGTGGAGACATTATCTGCTTCCTAAGGAGTTTATTTTGTATACTGATTATCAAGCTTTGCAATATTTGAATAGTCAAGGAAAGTTGATTCAGAGGCATTTGAAATAGGTTGAGTTTTTGCAGAGTTATACATTTTTTTTGAAACACAGGAGTGGAAAGTCTAACAGGGTTGCAGATGCTCTTAGTAGAAGGAAACTATTGCTGACAGAAATGCAGATTGAAGTGGTTGGGTTGAAGGAACTCAAGAATTTGTATCCAGAGGATCTTGATTTTGGTGAAGCTTGGAAAGCTTGTAAAGAACCTGTTACTCTAGACAGAATGAAGTGGTTGGCTTTCATCATTAGGATGATATGCTATTCAGAGGGAGTCAGTTGTGCATTCCTCAAAGCTCTATGAGGGAGAATCTCATCAAGGAGAAGAATAGTGGTGGATTGGCTGGATATTTTGGTCGAGATAAAACTCTTGCTTTAGTTAGTGAAAATTATTATTAACCACAGTTGCAATAAGATGTCAAGAATTTTGTACAAAGTTGCCGAGTATGTCAAATGGCAAAGGGAGTGAAGCAAAATATAGGGTTGTATCAGCCATTACCTGTACCAGAAAAGCCTTAGGAGGACATCAGTATGGACTTTGTTCTTGGTTTGCCAAGGACACAGTGGGGACATGATTCAATTTTTGTGGTAGTTGACAGATTTTCAAAGATGACATATTTTATTCCTTGCAAGAAGACTAATGATGTTGTTCATGTAGCAGAATTGTTTTTCAGAGAAGTAGTGAGACTACATGGTTTGCCAAATACTATAGTTACAGATAGAGACACTAAGTTTGTTGGATATTTCTGGCGTACATTGTGGAAGAAGTTGAAGACAGATTTAAAGTTTAGTTTATTACATCATCCACAGACTGATGGACAGATAGACGTGGTGAATAGGAGTTTGAAAAATTTGTTGAGATGTTTGGTTGGAGATAAGCCAACAGGATGGGATTTGATTTTACCACAGGTGAAATTTGCATACAATAATTTTGTCAACAGGAGCACTGGTAAATCACCATTCCAGATTGTATATGGAAGTAGTCCAAAAAATGCATCTGAATTGAGGAAGATAGATAAAGGAGAAATAAGTAGTGCTGAAGCTGAAGATTTTGCAGAACATTTGAAGAACATCCACTAGGAGGTGAGGAAGCATATTACCAAGATGAAAGCACAGTATAAGGCTAAGGCAGATGAGAAAAGGAGGTATAAGGAATTTCAGGTTGGTGATGAAGTCATGGTTCATTTGCGGAAGGAGCGGTTTCCAATTGGTACATATAACAAGCTAAAAATGAAGAAATTTGGAACATGTAGGATACTGAAGAAACATGATTCAGGAAATGCATATGAGGTAGAAAATCCCACTAAGCTAAATATTTCACCAGTGTTTAACATTTCAAATTTGATAGAGTATCATGAAGGAGGTGTTGAAGATGAGGTTGCAGTAGCACAGTGGAGTATTCCAGCAGCTAGTTCAGATATCAAAGAGATTGAAGACATACTGGACAGTTGTGTTGGCAGAAGCACAACGAATAGGACATATGAAGAGTATTTGGTCAAATGGAAAGGATGACCTATTGAATATTCATCATGGCTAACAAAGGAGGAGGTTAACCGTCTTAGTTTTTCTCTGCACATCTAAGTCGTGACAGGGTCACTTCTCAAATTACCCTGGGTGTCTGATGCAGGAGCATCCTGGGTGTAAGAGCAATCTTGCATCACCCAAAAATATTTTTGTTTTTCTATTCAATAAGGGCTATCTTGTGCAGAGCTGCTATTTATGGAAAGTTACTATTTTTGGTAATTTTTGTATGTGCTTAGAATGATCTGATTTCTATTTTGGAGGTTCATTTTGGTCATATAAGTCTGCCAGTAAAGTTTCATTGCCAGATCAAATGTATATTGGAAGATATTGAAGATTTTCGGTATTGGCAGTAGGGTATAAAAACTTTGAACTCAGTTTTGAAGGCTTTAGAGGTCTCGGATGAGGTCAAAAATTTGAGTAACGGGCGCTTGCGCGGGTCAAGCTTGTAGAGCGCTTCGTGACATTTCTGAAATGGGGTTATAATAGCCGATCGGGTCAACTGGTGATGACTTATGGTCTTCTGAAGTTGGGCTACCTAAAATGGCGAAAAATAATTTTCTTCAAACTTTCTATTCGGGTTTCAAAGGTTATCTTGAGCCGACTATGATGTAATAAAATGTAAAATAAAATAATTCTAAGGCCGTATTATTGTCTTAGGCAGTTCAAAATAGTTCTGGGTAGTAGATCTGGGTATTGATTCGAAGCTTTGTCCTACAGAATATTGTAAGGGAATGCCCATGTGGCTTTGCATATTGTAATTCTGAAAGTTTTTAATTCCACATTTGTGGAGATAATAAGAAGCCAATTTTCTAAAGCCAATTTTCTGTTCTTGCATATTGTTGTTGTTTCTCTATTTCTATTATGTGTTTGTGGTATTAAGGGGAGCACCCTTCATCAAGTGGTATCAGAGCAGGAGTTCTTGAGTGTGGAAATAGATCATCGACTGTGAGACAGTTTGCACTAGGACCGTGGCTAGGGTTTGAGTGCGCATCGTGAAAATGCCTCCACGAAGAGAACGTGGTAGAAGAGCTAGTGCTGTGACACCTGAGGTTAGAGAGCTGCAGAGAAAAGTGCGAGCATTGTAAGAAGAGATTCATAGAGGAATGAATCTTAATGTCAGAGACGAAAGTGAGGATGAAGCCAAAGAAGAATATCAAGAAGAAGCTGAAATTATGAACTAGGAGGAAGAAAAACTTTTTCAGGCGATTTTCAAGATTGGGAAAAGACCTAAGATTGAGGTTCTTACATTTTTTGGAAATCTTAACCTAGAGGAATTGATCGACTGGATCAATGAATGTGAAGAATATTTTGAGTATGAAGATGTTGAGGATCCTGATAGGGTCAAATTTGCGAAGGCCGGACTGAAAGGTCATGCGAAGATCTGGTAGCAAAAAATTCAATTGGAGTGAAATAGAAAAGGGAAAGATAAAATCACAAGATGGGATCGGATGGTGGATAAATTGAAGTGACAGTTCATTCCTGTTGATTATGAGCTTGATCTACTAAAGAAAATGCAAAGTTTGAAACAAGCGGGAAGATCTGTTCAGGAGTATATAGAGGAGTTCTATCGACTCCTTATCAAAACAGGCCATGCAGAAGCTGATAAGGAGAAAGTTGCCCGATACCTTAATGGGTTAAGGTCAAGCATTCAGGAGGAGTTGAATCTGGTTCGAATGAACAGTATTCAGGAGGCATACCAGTTTGCCCTAAAAGTAGAGGAAAAACTGAACAAGAAGTTTGAGAGCAGACAAAATGGAAGAGGTCATGGTGGAAGATCTGGTGGATGGTCATATGGTGGCCAAAATGAAGATCCGAAAAATAAGGATGAGGCTAGTAGTAGCCAGAATCAGAGAGGAAACAATTTCAATCATTTCCAAGATCAGAATAATAAAGATCAGAGGGGAAGAGGTAGAGGACAAGGTTCAGGAATAGGAAGCTTCCATGGAACATGTTTTCACTGTGGAGAAGAAGGTCATAGGACATTTGAATGTCCTCAGCGCCAAGGCAGAATAGACAAGAGAAATGAAGGCCAGGCCAAAGTTGCACATGTAGATGAAGATGCTAGATCATCAAATTCTAAAGATGCTGAAAGAGGAGAAATGCTAATTAACAGAAGAGTATTGGTGAGAGGTGAGAATGAACCTGAACAAAGGAGGAGCCTATTTCGCACTAGATGCAAGTGTGAGGGTAAATGCTGTGATATGATTATCGATAGTGGAAGCACTGACAATTTGGTGTTAGAGGAGATGGTGACAAAGTTGAAGCTCAAGAGACAGAAACACCCACATCCATATCGGATTGCTTGGGTGCAGGATGACCACAAGGTCATGGTCAGTCAACAGTGCCTGGTAAAGTTCAAGATTGGTGGGTACCAAGATGAGGTACTATGTGATATCATCCCTATGGATGCATGTCATATGTTGTTGGGTAGACCGTGGCAGTTTGATAGATGTACTATACACGATGGCCGTGCGAATACCTAATCCCTAACAAAGGATGGAGTGCGACATAAGCTAAAGCCATTGAAAGAGACCAAAGAAAAGGTGTGTGGTAGTGCAAGAATAACATTTGTTGATGGAAGACAATTCCTAGATGGTATGAGGCATGAGCATGTATGTTTTACTTTAATTCCAAAAGCTAGTAAAGAAGAAGTAGAGGATGTACTTGTAGAGGTTACAGATTTGTTGAGTGAGTTTTCAGATATTGTATTTGATAATGTACCTGATGGATTACCACTCATAAGGAGGATCAGTCATCAGATGGATTTGATTTCAAGAGCCAGTTTTCCAAACAAAGTAGCACACAGAATGACACCAGTAGAAAGTGAAAAGTTAAACAGATAAGTACACGAGTTATTGCAGAAGGGGTTGATTCGAGAAAGTCTAAGTCCCTATGGTGTACCAGTGGTACTATCACCAAAGAAGAATGGAGAGTGGAGGATGTGTACAGATTTCAGAGCAATAAATAAGATCACAATCAAGTATAGGTTTCCATTGCCATGAATGGATGATATTATAGATTGTTTGAGTGGAGTTGTGTATTTCTCAAAGATAGATCTGAAGACTAGATATCACCAGATTTGGATCAGAGAAGGAGATGAATGGAAGACTGCCTTCAAGACAAAGGAAGGACTGTATGAGTGGTTAGTCATGCCTTTTGGGCTAACCAATGCACCGAGCACTTTCATGCGGCTCATGAACGAGGTTTTGAAAGAATTTTTGGGTAAGTTTGTCATTGTTTACCTAGATGATATTTTGATTTTTAGCAAGACATTGAAGGAACATATGATGCATATTCGTATGGTGTTTGAGAAGTTGAGAGATGATAAATTGTTGATTAATTTGAAGAAGTGCAATTTTGTGAAGAAAGAGTTAGTGTATTTTGGATTTGTAGTTTTAGCAGAAGGTCTAAAAATGGACCCAGAGAAGGTACAAGCTATCCTTGAATGGCCTACTCCAAGGAGTGCTACTGAGGCAAGATCTTTTCATGGTCTAGCTAGCTTTTACAGAAAGTTTATCAAAAAATTTAGCAGTATTTGTGGACCCTTGACTGAAACAATGAGAGAGGATAGAAAATAGTTTAAGTGGACTAATGGAGCACAAAAGAGTTTTCAATTGTTTAAATAAAAAATTACAGAACAACCTGTTTTAGCCCTTCCAAATTTTAATAATGTGTTTCAAGTAGATTGTGATGCTAGTGGTACTGCAATAGGAGCTGTTATGAGCCAAGAAGGTAAACCTGTTGCGTATTTCAGTGAGAAGTTAAATGATGCCAATAGGAAGTATTCTATTTATGATCAAGAATTTTATGCTATAGTTCAGGCATTAAAGAAGTGGAGACATTATCTGCTTCCTAAGGAGTTTGTTTTGTATACTGATCATCAAGCTTTGCAATATTTGAATAGTCAAGGAAAGTTGAATCAGAGACATTTGAAATGGTTTGAGTTTTTGCAGAGTTATACATTTGTTTTGAAACACAGGAGTGGAAAATCTAACAGGGTTGCAAATGCTCTTAGTAGAAGACAACTATTGCTGACAGAAATGCAGATTGAAGTGGTTGGGTTCAAGGAACTCAAAAATTTGTATCCAGAGGATGTTGATTTTGGTGAAGCTTGGAAAGCTTGTAAAGAACCTGTTACTCTAGATAGAATGAAGTGGTTGGATTTCACCATTCAGGATGATATGCTATTCAGAGGGAGTCAGTTGTGCATTCTCCGAAGCTCTATGAGGGAGAATATCATCAAGGAGAAGCATAGCGGTGGATTGGCTGAACATTTTGGCCAAGATAAAACTCTTGCTTTGGTTAGTGAAAATTATTATTAGCCACAGTTGCAACAAGATGTCAAAAATTTTGTACAGAGTTGCCGAGTATGTCAGATGGCGAAGGGAGTGAAGCAGAATACAAGGTTGTATCAGCCATTACCTATACCAGAGAAGCCTTGGGAGGACATTAGTATGGACTTTGTTCTTGGTTTGCCAAGGACACAGCGGGGACATGATTCAATTTTTGTGGTAGTTGACAGATTTTCAAAGATGACACATTTTATTCCCTACAAGAAGACTAATGATGTTATTCATGTAGCAAAAAAATTTTTCAGAGAAGTAGTGAGACTACATGGTTTGCTAAAGACTATAGTTTCAGATAGAGACACTAAGTTCGTTGGATATTTTTGGTGTACATTGTGGAAGAAGTTGAAGACAGATTTGAAGTTTAGTTCATCACATCATCCACAGACTGATGGACAGACAGAGGTGGTAAATAGGAGATTGAAAAATTTGCTGAGATGTTTGGTTGGAGACAAGCCAACAGGATGGGATTTGATTTTACCACAGGTGAAATTTGCATACAATAATTCTGTCAACAGGAGCACTGAAAAATCACCATTCCAAATTGTATATGGAAGTAGTCCAAGAAATGCATCTGAATTGAGGAAGATAGATAAAAGAGAAATAAGTAGTGCTGAAGCTGAGGATTTTGCAGAACATTTGAAGAACATCTACGAGGAGGTGAGGAAGCATATTACCAAGATGAACGTACAGTATAAGGCTAAGGCAGATGAGAAAAGGAGGTATAAAGAATTTCAGGTTGGTGATGAAGTCATGGTTCATTTGCGAAAGGAGCGGTTTCTAGTTGGTACATATAACAAGCTAAAAATAAAAAAGTTTGGACCATGTAGGATACTGAAGAAACATGATTCAGGAAACGCATATGAGGTAGAATTACCTACTGAGCTAAATATTTCACCAGTGTTTAACATTTCAGATTTGACAGAGTATCATGAAGGAGGTGTTGAAGATGAGGTTGCAGCAGCACATTGGAGTATTCCAGCAACCAGTTTACATATCAAGGAGATTGAAGACATACTGGACAGTTGTGTTGGCAGAAACACAAGGAACAGGACATATGAAGAGTATTTGGTCAAATGAAAAGGATGACCTGTTGAAGATTCATCATGGCTAACAAGGGAGGAGGTTAACCATCTTGGTTTTCCTCTTCACACCTGAGTCTTGACAGGGTCACTTCTCAAATTACTCCGGGTGTCTGATGCAGGAGCATCCTGGGTGTAAAAGCAATCTTGCATCACCCAAAAATATTTCTATTTTTGTATTCAATAAGGGCTATCTTGTGCAGAGCTGCTATTTATAGAAAGTTACTATTTTTGGTAATTTTTGTATGTGCTCAAAATGATCTAATTTTTTTCTTGGAGGTTCATTTTTGTCATATAATTCTGCCAGTAAAGTTTCATTGCCAGATCAAGTGTATATTGGAAGATATTGAAGATTTTCGGTATTGGCAGCAGGGTACAGAAACTTTAAACTCAGTTTTGAAGGCTTTAGAGGCCCCAGATGAGGTCAAAAATTTGGGTGACGGGCGCTTGCGTGGGTCAAGCCTGTAGAGTGCTTCGTGACATTTCTGAAATGGGGTTATAATAGCCGATCGGGTCAAGTGGTGATGACTTATGGTCTTCGGAAGTTGGGCCAACTGAAATGGCGGAAAATAATTTTTCTTCAAAATTTATGTTTGGGTTTCAAAGGTTATCTTGAGCCAACTATGATGTAATAAAATGTAAAATAAAATAATTATAAGTTTGGTCGGTCTTATTGGCTAAAATTTTGTAACCTTCCCAGGCGGTGAAAAATTACCTATATAAGGAAGGCCGTATTATTGTCTTAGGCAGTTCAGAATAGTTCTGGGTAGTAGATCTGAGTATTGATTCGAGGCTTTGTCCTATAGAATATTGTAAGGGAATGCCCATGTGGCTTTGCATATTGTAATTCTGAAAGTATGTAATTCCACATTTGTGGAGATAATAAGAAGCTAATTTTCTGAAGCCAATTTTCTATTTTTGCATATTGTTGTTGTTTCTCTATTTCTGTTATGTGTTTGTGGTATTAAGGGAAGCACTCTTCATCGAGTGGTATCAGAGCAGGAGTTCTTGAGTGTGTAAATAGATAGCCGACTGTGAGGTAGTTTGCACTAGGACCATGGCTAGGGTTTGAGCGTGCATCGCGAAAATGCCTCCACGAAGAGAACGTGGCGGAAGAGCTGGTGCTGTGACACCTGAGGTTAGAGAGCTACAGAGACAAGTGCGAGCATTGCAAGAAGAGATTCGTAGAGGAATGAATCTTAATGTCAGAGACAAAAGTGAGGATGAAGTCGAAAAAGAATATCAAGGAGAAGTTGAAATTGTGAACCAGGAGGAAGAAAGACTTTTTCGGGCGATTTCCAAGATTGGAAAAAGACCTAAGATTGAGGTTCCTACATTTTCTAGAAATCTTAACCCAGAGGAATTGATCGACTGGATCAATGAATGTGAGGAATATTTTGAGTATGAAGATGTTGAGGATCCTAATAGGGTCAAATTTGCGAAGGCCAAACTGAAAGGTCATGCGAAGATCTGGTGGCAAAAAATTCAATTGGAGTGAAATAGAAGAGGGAAAGATAAAATCACAAGATGGAATCGGATGGTGGATAAATTGAAGCGATAGTTCATTATTGTTAATTATGAGCTTGATCTACTAAAGAAAATGCAAAGTTTGAAGCAAGCGGGAAGATCTGTTGAGGAGTATACAGAGGAGTTCTATCAACTTCTCATCAGAACAGGCCATGCAGAAGCTGATAAGGAGAAAATTACCCAATACCTTACTGGGTTAAGACCAAGCATTCAGGAGGAGTTGAATCTGGTTCAAATGAACAGTATTGAGGAGGCATACCAGTTTGCCCTAAAAGTAAAAGAAAAGCTGAACAAGAAGTTTGAGAGCAGACAAAATGGAAGAGGTCGTGGTGGAAGATCTGGTGGACGGTCATATGGTGGCCAAAATGAAGATCCGAAAAAGAAGGATGAGGCCAGTAGCAGCCAGAATCAGAGAGAAAATAATTCCAATCATTTCTAAGATCAGAATAATAGAGATCAGAGGGGAAGAGGTAGAGGACAAGGTTCAGGAAGAGGAGGCTTCCGTGGAACATATTTTCACTGTGGAGAAGAAGGTCATAGGGCATTTGAATGTCCTCAGTGCCAAGCCAAAACAGACAGGAGAAATGAAGGCCAGGCTAGAGTTGCACATGTAGATGAAGATGCTAGATCATCAAATTCTGAAGATGCTGAAAGAGGAGAAACGCTAATTAACAGAAGAGTCTTGCTGAGTGGTGAGAATGAACTTGAACAAAGGAGGAGCCTATTTCACACTAGATACAAGTGTGAGGGTAAATGATGTGATGTGATTATCGATAGTGGAAGCACTGACAATTTGGTGTCAGAGGAGATGGTGACAAAGTTGAAGCTTAAGAGACAGAAACACCCACATCCATATCGGATTGCCTAGGTGCAGGATGACCACAAGGTCATGGTCAGTGAACAGTGCCTGGTAAAGTTTAAGATCGGCGGGTACCAAGATGAGGTACTATGTGATATCATCCCTATGGATGCATGTCATATGTTATTGGGTAGACCGTGGCAGTTTGACAGATGTGCTGTACACGATGGCTGTGCGAATACCTATTCCCTGACAAAAGATGGAGTGCGACATAAGCTAAAGCCATTGAAAGAGACTGAAGAAAAGGTGTGTGGGAGTGCAAGAATAACATTTGTTGATGGAAGAAAATTCCTAGATGGTATGAGGCATGAGCATGTGTGTTTTTCTTTAATTCCAAAAGCTAGTAAAGAAGAAGTAGAGGATGTACCTATAGAGGTTGTAGATTTGTTGAACGAGTTTTCAGATATTGTATCTGATAATGTACCTGATGGATTACCACTCATAAGGAGGATCAGTCATCAGATGGATTTGATTCCAAGAGCCAGTTTGCTAAACAAGGCAACACACAGAATGACACCAGCAGAAAGTGAAGAGTTGAACAGACAAGTACATGAGTTATTGCAGAAGGGGTTGATTTGAGAGATTCTGAGTCCCTGTGCTGTACCAACGGTATTAGCACCAAAGAACAATGGAGAGTGGAGGATGTGTACAGATTCCAGAGCAATAAACAAGATCACAATCAAGTATAGGTTTCCATTTCCACGAATGGATGATATTATGGATTGTTTGAGTGGAGCTATGTATTTCTCAAAGATAGATCTGAAGATCGGATATCACCAGATTCGGATTAGAGAAGGAGATGAATGGAAGACTACCTTCAAGACAAAGGAATGACTGTATGAGTGGTTATTCATGCTTTTTGGGCTAACCAATGCACCGAGCACTTTCATGCGGCTTATGAACGAGGTTTTGAAAGAATTTCTAGGTAAGTTTGTCATTGTTTACCTAGATGATATTTTGATTTTTAGCAAGACATTGGAGAAACATATGATGCATATTCGTATGGTGCTTGAGAAGTTGAGAGATGAAAAATTGTTGATTAATTTGAAAAAGTGCAATTTTGTGAAGAAAGAGTTAGTGTATTTGAGATTTGTAGTTTCAGCAGAAGGTCTAAAAATGGACCCAGAAAAGGTACATGCTATCCTTGAATGGCCTACTCCAAGGAGTGCTACTGAGGTAAGATCTTTTCATGGTCTAGCTAGCTTTTACAAAAAGTTTATCAAAAATTTTAGCAGTATTTGTGGACCCTTGACTGAAACAATGAGAGGGGATAGAAAAGAGTTTAAGTGGACTAATTGGGCACAAAAGAGTTTTCAATTGTTGAAATAAAAAGTTACAGAACAACCTGTTTTAGCCCTTCCAGATTTTAATAAGGTGTTTCAAGTAGATTGTGATGCTAGTGGTACTGCATTAGGAGCTGTTATGCGCCAAGAAGGTAAACCTGTTGCGTATTTCAGTGAGAAGTTAAATGATGCCAACATGAAGTATTCTATTTATGATCAAGAATTTTATGCTATACTTCAGGCATTAAAGAAGTGGAGACATTATCTGCTTCCTAAGGAGTTTGTTTTGTATACTGATCATCAAGCTTTGCAATATTTGAATAGTCAAGGAGATTTGAATCAGAGACATTTGAAATGGGTTGAGTTTTTGCAGAGTTATACATTTGTTTTGAAACACGGGAGTGGAAAATCTAACAGGGTTGCAAATGCTCTTAGTAGAAGGCAACTATTGCTGACAGAAATGTAGATTGAAGTGGTTGGGTTCAAAGAACTCAAGAATTTGTATCCAGAAGATCCTGATTTTGGTGAAGCTTGGAAAGCTTGTAAAGAACCTGTTACTCTAGACAGAATGAAGTGGCTGGATTTCATCATTCAGGATGATATGCTATTTAGAGGGAGTCAGTTGTGCATTCCCCGAAGCTCTATGAGGGAGAATCTCATCAAGGAGAAGCATAGTGGTGGATTGGCTGGACATTTTGGTCGAGATAAAACTCTTGCTTTGGTTAGTGAAAATTATTATTGGCCACAATTGCAACAAGATGTCAAGAATTTTGTACAGAGTTGCCGAGTATGTCAGATGGCGAAGGGAGTGAAGCAGAATACAGGGTCGTATCAGCCATTACCTATACCAGAGAAGCCTTGGGAGGACATCAGTATGGACTTTGTTCTTGGTTTGCCAAGGACACAATGGGGACATGATTCAATTTTTGTGGTAGTTGATAGATTTTCAAAGATGACATATTTTATTCCCTGCAAGAAGACTAATGATGTTGCTCATGTAGCAGAATTGTTTTTCAGAGAAGTAGTGAGACTACATGGTTTGCCAAAGACTATAGTTTCAGATAAAGACACTAAGTTCGTTGGATATTTTTGGCGTACATTGTGGAAGAAGTTGAAGATAGATTTGAAGTTTAGTTCATCACATCATCCACAGACTGATGGACAGACAGAGGTGGTGAATAGGAGTTTGAGAAATTTGCTGAGATGTTTGGTTGGAGATAAGCCAACAGGATGGGATTTGATTTTACCACAGGTGAAATTTGCATACAATAATTCTATCAATAGGAGCACTGGTAAATCACCATTCTAGATTGTATATGGAAGTAGTCCAAGAAATGCATCTGAATTGAGGAAGATAGATAAAGGAGAAATAAGTAGTGCTGAAGCTAAAAATTTTGCAGAATATTTGAAGAACATCCACGAGGAGGTGAGGAAGCATATTACCAAGATGAACGCATAGTATAAGGCTAAGGCAGATGAGAAAAGGAGGTATAAAGAATTTCATGTTGGTGTTGAAGTCATGGTTCATTTGCGGAAGGAGCGGTTTCCAGTTGGTACATAAAACAAGCTGAAAATGAAGAAGTTTGGACCATGTAGGATACTGAAGAAACATGATTCAAGAAACGCATATGAGGTAGAATTGCCTACTAAGCTAAATATTTCACCAGTGTTTAACATTTCAGATTTGACAGAGTATCATGAAGGAGGTGTTGAAGATGAGGTTGCAGCAGCACAGTGGAGTATTCCAGCAACCAGTTCACATATCAAGGACATTGAAGACATACTGGACAGTTGTGTTGGCAGAAGCACAAGGAATAGGACATATGAAGAGTATTTGGTCAAATGGAAAGGACGACCTGTTGAAGATTCATCATGGCTAACAAAGGAGGAGGTTAACCGTCTTGGTTTTCCTCTGCACACCTGAGTCGTGACAGGGTCACTTCTCAAATTACCCCGGGTGTCTGATGCAGGAGCATCCTGGGTGTAAGAGCAATCTTGCATCACCCAAAAATATTTCTATTTTTGTATTCAATAAGGGATATCTTGTGCAGAGCTGCTATTTATGGAAAGTTACTATTTTTGGTAATTTTCGTATGTGCTCAGAATGATCTGATTTCTTTCTTGGAGGTTCATTTTGGTCATATAAGTCTGTCAGTAAAGTTTCATTGCCAGATGAAGTGTATATTGGAAGATATTGAAAATTTTCGGTATTGGCAGCAGGGTACAGAAACTTGGAACTCAGTTTTGAAGGCTTTAGAGGCCTCGGATGAGGTCAAAAATTTGAGTGACGGGTGCTTGCATGGTTCAAGCCTGTAGAGCGCTTCGTGGCATTTCTAAAATGGGGTTATAATAGCCGATCGGGTCAACTGGTGATGACTTATGGTCTTCAGAAGTTGGGCCACCTGAAATGGCAAAAAATAATTTTTTTCAAAAATTTTGTTCGGGTTTCAAAGGTTATCTTGAGCCGACTGTGATGTAATAAAATGTAAAATAAAATAATTCTAAGTTTGGTCGGCCTTATTGGCTAAAATTCTGGAACCTTCCCAAGCGGTGGAAAATTGCCTATATAAAGAAGACCGTATTATTGTTTTAGGCAGTTCAGAATAGTTCTGGGTAGTAGATCTGGGTATTGATTCGAGGCTTTGTCCTACAAAATATTGTAAGGGAGTGCCCATGTGGCTTTGCATATTGCAATTCTGAAAGTTTGTAATTCCACATTTGTGGAGATAATAAGAAGCCAATTTTCTGTTCTTGCATATTGTTGTTGTTTCTCTATTTCTGTTATGTGTTTGTGGTATTAAGGGGAGCACCCTTCATCAGTTTCAGAGCTTAGTTACTCGAAAAAGAATCATTCAAGGAAAGCCTAGTAGCTTGAGTAAGATCTCTATGGATATAGATGAACTACAAAATAATCTTGAAGAAGCTCTTGAATAGATTGATATGCTTACTGATGAAAGAGACACTCTGAAAGGGAAATATGATGATGCAAAGAACCTCATTGAGAAATTGAAAAAGAAGTTGTAAGATCTAAAATCTGAAAAGGAATCCAAAATTCTTATTGAAGATTGTGATGACAATTTAGAAAAAGAAAATGTGATCCTTAGGCATGAACTGAAGATAGAAAAATTGAAATTAAGTTTGAAAGATGGAAAGAGCAAGAATGAAGAAAATCTAAGATCTGAGAATGAAAAGTTGAAGATTGAAAATGAAGAACTGAAATCTAAACTTGGCAATGTAACATCTGAACTTGAGAAAGTCAATTTGCAGTATGTTGAACTTGAGAAATACAACAAGATTGTGAAAGGTGAACTAACTCAATCCAAAGAACAACTTGAAAGGCTATATTCAAATAGTGAGAAGATCGATGAATAAGTATCTTTTGGGAAACCATCCTATGATAAGATTGGACTTGGATTTAACATAATCATAACAAATGATGAGAACAAGGAACCAGATTTGAAAATATCTGAAAGTCTAGATGAGAAGAAGTCTGATGAGATCAACAAATCAAAAGAACCACCTAAAGGAGAAGAACCACCTAAGCAAGAAGAATCACCCAGAGGTATGCAAAGAGAATTCAAAGGTAGATGTTTTGGTTGTAATACTATTGGTCATATGAAGAGAAATTGCACATGTAAGAAATTTAAACCTCTTAATGGTTATTGTTATAATTGTCATGGTTTTGGACATAGAGCTATTGAATGTAGAAAACTTAAAGTTATTGAAAACAATTATGGTAGTAGTATGTTTAGGAATACTAACAATGCAGATAAGAGACCTACTGAAGATATGAACAGAAGAAATGGAGTAGTATGTTATAGATGCAACAAGGTTGGACATATTTCTAGAAATTGTAGATCACAAATCAATCAGCAAGGACCAAGATATGGAAACAATGGAACTATTTGTCAGATATGCAACAAGATTGGTTATACAAAAAGATTTTGTAGAATGAACAATAGAGTTTTTCATCCTAAACCTAACCCTAGAAATCATGAAAGAAGAAATGAAGATACAAGAAACAGACAGAAAGGTTGCTATAGTAATGCAGATGAAGTGAAGTTTGTTAAAGGCATAGATCAAGGAGACATATTCAACATTGAAGGTAATCAGAAAGGTGAAGTATCAAGTGGTAAGAATGAATCCTTACCTGACCTATCTGGAAGCACTTGATTTACAAAAATTATAGTAGATTAAGAACTTAAAATTAGTGTAGAAGTATATTTATGATGAATTAAGTCTTGCATAGTTAATGTAAGGTCATTTATGATGTACTGATGCTATGGTTAAGAGCACAAAAGAAAATATTATGTTTTGCGAGATCGCAAGACATTTTAAGTTTTTGCAGGTTAACAGAAATAACTTTTTGGAAAGAAGCAGCAAAAGAATTGAATGCGATGTCAGACCTAAGTGAGATTGAAGTAATAAAAGGTTATGATCGATGTTATTTGATCATCAAAGTGAGTTGAAGTGTTTAGTAGAGCAAAGTGTAGTGATTGGAAGCATTTTGCAATGATTTGGTGAAGGATTTGAGCACTGAATCTATGCAAGCCCTAGAATCGTGAATTTGAGGTATTTTACTTGGCAGATCTTTGAATCAGTATAAAAGAACTAGATGCAATCATGGATGTATCTTTAATTCATAATGTCAGAGACAAAAATAGACCTAGAATGAAGATGGAACCAATAGAACCCTTGGAAGAAGATAACCCTAGTTTAGCATTATCATTCGTACTAGACGAAGTTTTGCATTTGGAGAATGTGAGTAGTTATCTTGGATGCAAGTTAGAAACCATCAGTGATAGTGATTTTACCAATGAATATCAGAAGATTTACAATCAGGATATGAACATTTGAAAGACAATGAGATTGTTAAGTATGCATTGCAGTATAAATTTGTCAATGAAGAATGGCTGAAACAGATCACAATAGACAATTTCTTGCATGGTGGGTTAAGTTCCTTAAACAAACTATTGACCTTCTATTGTGATAGACATTGTGTGATCACTAAAAAAGATCACAATAGATGATTTCTTGCATGGTGGATTAAGTTCCTTAAACAAACCATTAACCTTCTATTGTGATATATATCGTGTGATGGATGAAACAAATCATAGTAGATGATTTCTTGCATGGTGGATTAAGTTCCTTAAATAGACCATTGACCTTCTATCAAGTGATAGACATCGTGTGATGGATGAAATAGATCACAATAGATGATACCTTGCATTAAGGATACATTACTTATGGCAATTTTTGAGTTATGGTGAATACCATGAGACTTGATATTCTTGATCAAACCATATCTCTGATATCATATTCACACGATATCTAAAATATTTTTTGAGTTATGGTGAATATCATAAGACATGATATTCCTAGTCATACCATATCTCTTATATCATGATAATGATATCTTCTTATCCTAATCATGTGTTTAATCTTCCCTCTCTAAAAGGGAGTGTTGATGTTTTGTAGCTTTAGTCAGATAAACACTATGAGTCAATACTAGTGAAGATATATATATATATATATATACATATATATATATATATATATACATATATATATATATACATGTATATATATACATGTATATATATATACATATATATATGTGTGTGTATGTATGTATGTATATATATATGTATGTATGTATACATACATACATACATATATATATATATGTTATATGTATATGTATATGTATACATATATATATGTATATATATATACATATATATATATATGTATATATGTATGTATATATGTACATATATATATATAGATATGTACATATATATATATATACATATATATATATATACATATATATATGTATACATATATATATGTATACATATATATATGTATATATATATATGTACATATATATATACATATATGTACATATATATATACATATATGTACATATATACATACATACATACATATACATATACCTATACATATACATATACCTATACATATACATATATATATACATACATACATACATACATACATACATATATATATATATATATGTATATGTATATATATACATTAATATATATATATATATTGTAGACACCTAAAAATCTTTTAAAAAATAAAGTATTTTTATTTTCTAAAAAATTTTCTGATGACATCATCATTTATTAATTAATTATTTAATTAATTAATTTATTTTTATGTCATTAAATCTTTTTATCTTAATTAAAAATATTTAATTAAGAAACCCCTCCCAAAAATGTTTAAATCTTATTTAAACATTATCTCCTTATTTATTAATTATTTTAATTAATAAATTGACCAAAAATCCCAAAATAAATAATTAATTTATTTTTTGCCCAAAACTTGGCTAATTTTGTTTAGACCACTAACCTCTTCCAAAATCTTCTAATCCCTCCTTAATTTTGATTAAAAGACTAATCCCATCTTTTCTAACCCTAATCCCAAGGCTAAATATTTAATTAAGATTAAATATTTAAATTTCATATTTATTGAAAATATTTCAATAAATATTCTCAAAACTTAAGCTTTTGGAATAAATAAACTTTTATTCCATAAAACCAAGGAGAACTCTAGACTCTTCTAGAATCTTCTCAAATCCAACCTCTTCACCCATCCTAATCCTAATTCCTCTCTTAACCTTGTCACATTCCCTAAACAAGGTTAGCCAACTCTTAAGCTTACCCCAAAGTCAACAAAGAGGGCTTCCCTTTCTGAAATGCATTGAAGGCATTTAAGGCCTCCTTATCCCTCTTACATGCACTTATGGTGCATTTAAGAAGCCCCTCACCCCTTTCTTACACCCTTTGACCTTAGGCACATTTCCCAAATTGTGCACATTTCTCCCATCTTTCAATCCAATGCCTTTGTCACACTTGTCACAAGGAGGTGATCCCTAAACTAGCACAATCTATGTGCTCCCCTTTGAATGAATCTTGGCCTCTCTTAAGGATTTCAATCCTGGCCACTCATTCTTCCTTCCCAAATTCTATAAATACCCCTCCTTTCAAGAGCAAAATCAATTAGCTTACTTTCATTCTCATGCATTGTTATAATGTCATTTTCATGTTAGATCTTAGCAAATCATTCTAATTTAGTTTACTTTCAAACATTTTTAGCTCATCATAGCTTAGTAATAATGGAGTAACATAGTTTTTCTTATTGTTTTGCATAGCATAGCATCATATCACATCTCTAATTTGGTCTAAAATCAATCTTAGCATAATCATATTTGCATTGAATCTCCATTTGAGCATTCTTGAGCCTCTTGAAGCCTTAGGGGCAAATCAGGTGTTCTATACCTATTTTTGTGCCATTTTGGAGTTTTCATGAGCTTCAAATCATCTTCAGAATGCATTAGAGTATGCTCCAAGTGCTTAGAGAGCACACCCACATCCCTCTTATCAGAGCAAATCAAACAGTGCTTGGGTGCACCTGTTTAGGCTCAATCTGAGGTGGCTAGCTTAGAGTTTATTTTTTTTATTTTGATTGCATGCTTAGATTAAACTCTTAACGTTTGATTGGTTTAGGCCTTTCAAAATAGATAATAGGTACCCTCGAAAGCCTTGCTCACATTCTGGCACGCCCGGTGGGACCCAAACCACAATCAGCTTGATCAAATCACACTTTTTCAATCTCCATGTCGTAGGAAATGAAAAAAATCATGCCTTCAGAAAAAGAAATGTCGCCTACAGCAATGAAATCATGCCTTTGAGAAATCAAATCACACCTTGAAGCAATCAAATCATGCGTACAGACACTGTTTTCACGCCTAGTTACTGTCAGATTTCCGCTAGTGATAACTTCTATTCTGCCTCTACTTCTTCTTCTGTCGCCTGCATGTAATTAAATCACACCTTTTCAGAAAGAAATCACACCTCTGAAATAAACTTTCACGCCTTCGGGTAGAAAAACCTCGCTTCTGGTTTTTCTTTTGTCGCGGCTAGTATTTCTTTTATCACTTTTGAGCATTTAGGTGTCGCCTATAAGTTTTTCTCTGCCGCCTCTGGTCAATCATTTGTCGCCTGTAAGAATGAAATGTCACCTCTGCACTTTCCAGCGTCGCGTATAAGATGGACAGTGTCACCTTTTGGTGTTTTTCTGTCTTGAATTACTTGGGACTGGATTTATTTATTTTTATGGAAAATAAAAGGTCAAACTCAATCTTGAATGGAACTAAAGGAAAGAACTTAGGTCCTAAAGTGTCATTGTCATTTTGAAAATCAAACCCAATCTCGAATGCACTAAAAGGAACGAACACTCTATTCCCTCTCTTGTTTTAGATTTCAAAGCAAGTAAACGAACACAATCTTGAATGATCTAAGGATAAAACAAAGCACATTTTCAAAGTTCCTAAATCAACTCGCAAATATCAATCTTGAATGCCCAAAAGGAAAGAACTTGCAACCGCTCAAATCATTTACGTTTTGAAGAAAGAACAAATCAAAATCTAAGCACATGTGTCTTCATTTTCAAAAGTTCAAACACACTTAATCAATTTGGGAAAATGAACAAACTTGCTTGATGTGCATCTAGGAGCTTTCATTTTCTGTAAATCCTTGTTAAAGTAAGCAACGTAGAACATTTGGACTCGGGCAAGTTCACTTGTTCTGCTTTTAGCGAGGCCTGTCCGGGGAGAAAAGAGCTTCCTCCTTGGAGAACGACCTCAAACTAGTATCCCCCCCAGCTAGTATATAAATAAAGTGAAGGCAAAAAGTACTCACTTACATCTCCTAATCGTCGGGCGTCTTGTGCCAAATGCAAATGTCTGGGGAAAGGTAAATATTCCTCCCCCAGCATTGTTGGCTGGGCTCTTAAGTGAGTCACAGGCGGTCAACATAACCGGGTATGGAGACTGCATGGAACTATTAAAAACTTAATAAAATAGAGGCTACCCTATCTACATTCGAAAGTATCAAAATCCTTGTGCAAGGACCGATTCCAAGGGGTTTACCGGGTCGCCTCAAGATTACTCACCATTTGTATTCTCTTCTGGGGGATACCAAGCTGTGGGCAAGCGATTTTGATACTCACCTTCCTTAGGTAGATCTGTTTGAAGTGCTTGACAGTCAAAGACTTCGTGAAAACACTTGTTGAAACATACACTTTCAAAGCTTTATCAGAGTCAGTCATCCTATTTGTATCCCGCAAGGTTGCTTTGCCCTTTGCAGAGATTTGCTTTGTCAGAAGTCTTTTTAATTTATCCTTTGCCACTTGAGAAAATCAAACCAATCAACAAACTTGATACTCAGAAAGTCTTGCAGAAATCAGATATCCAAAGAGCCTTTTGTTCTCAAACCAAACCTATCAGAATTTTTCCCAAAGATATGCCCAATTTGATCAAACATCCAAAAGCCAAGTTGCCCAAATCCAAAGATTATCAAGAGAAGAAAGTTGCAGAAAGAAACCTCAAGAACCATCAATCCTCTATCCAAGCAACCCAAGCAGAAGAAAAATATCAAGAAAAGCTTGATAATATTGGCTATAATGCAAGAGTCAAAAAGTTTGCCTACCGTTTCCGAGTAAACCATCGCTACATCAACCTTGAAAGAGAAGATTAGCTGGATCCATCACATGTCCTATTCTACCTTCAGATCTCACAATCCTATCTCGGCAGTCCCTCATCCTAGCTTCATCCTAGTTTCATCCCTGCATCATCACCAAACCTTAGTTACATCCTAAAGTCCTTCTTAGTTGCATGCACCATCATCCTCCTAGCAACATCATAGATCAACCATCCCACTCGCATTTGCATCATCCCTTTAGAGAGAAAATTGTTCCGTTATCCTTCACCATCTTTCCATCAGCAGTCCACCATCAGAATCCCATATCCTTCATCCAAAATCTAGCATCCATCATCTAAATCAGAACCCACCATCTTTTGTACCAAATCCAGAGATCCAAATCCATAAACACTTAGTGTTCAAAACCTTTGAGTTGTTTCCATCCCTTATCCTAAATCAAAAAGCATCCCCTTTTTGACAGAGCATTGTCTAAAGGAAATCCAACTTGTCCTTGCACAACCTCATCATCTCGAGCAAGAGATTGGCTTGTATTGATAAGCATCCAGTTAACCAAAGATCATTAGTCTATCCTAGGTTGGCCCAAATCCTATCACTGATCCTCCATCAGAGAAGAATAACAGCTCATTTTTGACACTTAGTAATCTTCCACCAGCATCCCACCAATCCTCCACCCAATCTTGACCCAAATCAGAGTATCCCACCAAGCCTCCATCATCACCAAGTTTTTTTACCAATTTTCCACCATCTCCCATCAATCTTCCACCATCCTTGATCCAAATCTGAGCAGTTCATCAATCCTTGCATCACATTCTAGAAATTCATCATCCTTAGAAGTTCCTTAAGCTTGCATCCACCATCCTTTAGAGTTCTTTAGGAAACATCTTGCATCCATCTAGCATCTACATCTCCATGCCTATCGAGACAAGATCTGGATCTAGGAAGCGAAGGCACATGAATCCTTATCCAATCACCAGCTCATCTAATCCCAACATTTTTACCAGTGCAATGGTAGCCTATGATCCCCAAATACAAACTGGAAATACATGGGATGATCCCAATATCCCCTCAGCTCCTCTGGCAATAGAAACATTTGTGAATCACCCAGAGAATCCACCAGCAATCAATACACTCATAGCCCAAAACCAGCAGAGCATGTTCACTAATTTTTCACAAAGGCATACTCCCATTCTGCCATATCTCCATCCTCATATTCCCATAAGCACTATCCAAATCCCAGCACAAGTATACTCTCCATTCATCCAACAATTCCTTGATCCAATCTTGCAAACATCCCAAGAAACCTCTGCCATTCCCCTTCTTTTACAAGGAAGCTTCGCAAGCCCCGTAACACAAGCTGTCACACCATCTACTCCATTCCCTATCACAGGTACTTCATCATCTACCATGGCCTCCCAAGCTCTTGCACAAATCCAACGCTTGTCACAAAATCAACTCCCATCTCTTACACATCCATTTACACAAGCAGCTCCATCTCCTTCCACACCATTCTTTTCAGGAGGGATGCAATCATCCTTCCCCCTTGCTCCACAAGCTTCAACATCCATACCATCTTTTCCAGGGTCAACGCAATCGTTTACCTCCTTCAACCCGCAAACATCAGCGTCATTTATTTCGGGGGCAGCACAACCGCTCTCCTTCCCTACTCAGCAAGCTTCCGCATCAACATCACCCTTTTCATGGGGAGTGCAAACATTCCCTTCCTTTCCCCCTCAGCAAGCATCTACCCGGGCACAAGCCCAGCAAATTGCCTTCACCACAGGATTGCCTTCCATGGGTTTTTCCAATCCACCTTTCACGTCCCAAATTCCCATCACATCTACCTTCCTAGCGTCCGCTGCAACACAATTCCCACCGCACATGGTCTCTCGTTAGGGCCTCACTCAAGAAGAAATGAAAGCTTGGGGCATACCAACCCATTCTCCTACATCTATTTTTGGAAACCAACAAGCCACCTCCTCACAAGCAGCACAACAACCATCACAACTTCCACTAGCTTCATCCTTTGCAAACTATCCATTCACAACACCTAATGCCTTTCAGCAAGTTCCTCCACCTCAGTAGCAAAGTTCATCCCATTTTGCAAGTTATCTTGCCCAGCCACCCTTTGCTTCAAGCTTCCCCACATCAAATTCACTCTTAAACAATGCGGGAATGCACCTGACCTACATTGGTCAACCACAGAGCCAAGTTCAGCAAGGACCATCTTACCAGCAAGCGGCATCATTCCACCAACCTCCCCCACAACAACCCCACTTCCAGTCACAACAACAAACCCCTATCATTCCCCAGCAATAGCAAGCTTCCTCCTACCAGGCGCAACAACAAAATCCTATCGTTCCACAATAGCAGCAAGAAATCCCATATCCATCACCGCAATATCCCCCTATGCCACATCAACAGTATCCTCCCCAACAAACATTGCTCCAAAATCCACTCCAATCTGCCTATCCCACTGGGCCATCTCCATATCCCGCTCCACAATACCCACCTCAAATGGGAGTACCTGCTCAAACACCAATCAATGACGAGTGGCAAGCCATGAAGAACGCTCTTAAAGAGCTCCAAACTGGTACTAAGAGCAAAACCTACAAGTTTGAAGAGGTGTGTCCTTACCCATTTGACCGATCCATTGCTGGTATTCCCTTCCCCAAGCACTTTGAAACACCTAAATTTGATAAATATCAGGGGAAAGGAGATCCAGTCAATCATGTTAAGGAATTCTATATGGCATGCCAAGAAGTGGCTTATAGTGATAACTATCTCTTGCGTTTATTCCCCAAAAGCTTGGGAGGAACCGCAGTTGAGTGGTTCTATAAAATACCCAGTGGGACCATCACAACCTTTGCTGAACTCTCTGAGAAGTTCATCAACCATTATGCCCACAATGTTGAGAATGAGTTGACCTTGTTAGATCTCTGCAACTCAAAATAGAAAGAAGGAGAAAACTTAGCAGAATACTTGCAACGATGGTAGAACCTTACCACCAGGATATCATACCAACCGCCAGAAAAACATTTGACCAAAATCTTCATTGATAACATGCATCCTAAGCTATCCCACTTCATGTGGATGAATTGTCTCCAAACCTATCAAGATATCAAGAGCAAGGGGATAGGTATTGAAAAGGCCCTCCTAGATGAAGGCACAATCCGACACTTCAAAAATGATGCCCAAAAACCCAGCAATGATAAATCCCATTACTGGAATCGTAACAAGAATGTTGTTACTGATGGAGCCACGGATACCAAGCATGTCCAATTTGTTGTAGCTAGTCCTTTGTCAACTCCTGCATACCAACAACAACAAGTGCCCATCCATCAGCAACCTCCTCAAGTCCATCAACAACCCATGCAACAATATCCTTCTTAGAATAATCAGCAGAATTATCAGCAGCAAGCCCATCAAGCCTATCAAGGTAACCCAAACAATCAAGTCAATGCCGTCAATATTTCTCCCAAGCAGAACAAACTCAGAGCTCAAAATTATCCAAAGAAGACCTTCACACCACTGGGCGAACCTCTGGATGTTATCTTTCATCGGATGGCCAAGGCCAACTTGATTACATATCCACCAATTCAGCCAGTTGATGATACCACTCCCAAGCCTGATTGGTACAAAGATCATGAGTACTATGATTATCATCGTGTCAAAGGACACACTACCCTGAAGTGTATGAGACTCAAAAACTATATCCAAGATCTCATTGATAAAAAAGAGATTCAAGTAGATACACCTGCTCAAGCCTCACCAAATGCCAATTTACAAATCTATCAGAATGTGTTCCCACAACACAATGCTGGGAAGAATCAAGCTAATACTAATTATCCCCAGAATCATGGTAAAGGCAAGCAAGAAGATCACACTACTACCTACATTAATTATGATAAATTTGTTAGATGTATAACCCAAGTTGAGCCCACAGTCAATACCATCCATGTCAGAGGAGCAGACAGTCAATGTGTTGTTACCACCCGTAGGGGTCGGATAACTGTTGCTGGTGCCCATCCAAGGCCAGTACAAAATGCACACAATGCACAATACAACCTCATAGAACATCTTGGAAATACACCCGCCTAAATATCCATCTTGGACCTTCTCCACACTTCAGCTCTCCATCAGGAGATCCTTGACTGAGCTCTCAAAGAAGGACATGTCCCCACAGACATTAACACCACCCAGTTTGAGACCCTTGTGGGACATCTATCCGCAGCCTGTGCTTTATCTTTCAAACCATCTGACATGCCAGTCGTTGCACCTGACCATACTCTCCCTCTCCGCATTGCCATCATGGTCAGAGACTTTGCCATCAAATGGGTCTTAATAGATAATGGCTCAGCCCTAAACTTGTGTACTTTGAAATTCATTCAGTAGATTGGGTTCACCCAGGCTGATATAGCACATGAAGTAATCACTATCAAAGCCTATGACAACTTGGAGCGTACCTCTGAAAGTACAATTACTTTGCCCATTCAGCTGGGCCCAGCAACACAAGATACTATTTGCCATGTTGTCGATCTTGACCTACCATTTAATATCCTCCTAGGCCGACCATGGATTCATTCCATTAAGGCTGTACCATCTACTTACCATCAATGCATCAAATTTCCGCATCAAGGCACTGAGGTTACCATCCATGCTGACCCCCAACCCTTCGCATACTATCGTGCGATGGAAGCATCATTCCCTCACTCCACTCATTGTCCTGGAACTGACATTGGTACTTCTATTGCCAGCTCATCCCAATCCCATTGCGATCCAGAAACCATTCTCACCTCCACCCTCTCTTCCATCAAGATCAATAACCAGGGTTATGGTGAATATAGCCTACATGATGCATTTATCGTAGGGGCCCTCCCGCTTGATCCACATACTCAAGGGCACCCAGATCACCAAAGCAAGCCTATTGAAGAGCATCATGAAATCAAGAAAATCGGATCTATGACTTTTGAATCCCATGGAAACATAAACACTCAAGAGATGGATCCTGACATAAATAGGTGGTTGTATAAAGATCCCCCATCACCTGACACTCAACTTCTTGACTATTTCAAAGATAAATATCCAAAACAATATAAGTATACCACTGAACAATGGCATTATCAAGGCGGTGGTCTAGGGCCACAAGAAGGTGGCAACCAATATCCCATCACACCATCAAAGAATCCTGAGCATTAGGGTCTTGGTTTTAATACCCCTCGCTTGCATATACAAGGGCCCAATACCACAACTGGGGGCACCAACATGACTAGCGTTCCCCTCTTAAATAGCTAGGATGACCTCATAGAGATCGAAGACATCCCTGATGAGAAAGAAATCAGATCCTACGACGATATCTTTGATGATGACACCCTCCTGGGGACTTCTGTCCTCCGACAACTCGCCATAAATCTCATAGAGTTTCCCCTCATCCACCCTCAACTCATAGACTGGGACCAACCAAGCATTACACACATCGATGAGTTCCAAAGCATGGAAGCACTCCTAAAATTCTTGGGGGCATCAGGCCCACAATCAGTTCACAACTCAGAGTCAACTCACATCTATAAGCTTGACCCAGAGGGATACTTTGGGGAAGAGGCACACTTTAGCTGCAAAAGAGAAATAAAAAAAGTACAACATGAGTCATGTGAAAACCCTTTTGGGGCACATTCTGATTCCAAAATAGTAAAAATAAAGAGCGTATCTTCTAGTGAAAACTTGGCAATTCAAGCGCTAGAAGATGAAGACTTGCCTCTTCCTCCCATCCAAGATTATAGACCTGAGCAGTCACCTATCATCATAGAAGAAACCAAGCCAATCAACTTAGGTACAGAGGAATGTTCGAGGATCACCTACATTGCAGCCAACATGACAGAAGGTGAAGAAATGGCTTTCACTGCGCTACTTCAAGAAGCTACTACAAACTTTGCATGGTCATATGCGCACATGCCTGGGCTCGATCCTAATCTTGTCATTCATCATCTAGCAGTGGATCCAAATGTCAAGCTAGTAAAGCAGAAGCTACGCAAAATGCATCCCAAAGTAGCTCTATTGGTAAAATCAGAACTAGAAAAGCTCCTGGACGCAAAGATTATTAGAGCTATAAATTACTCAGAATGGATCTCTAACATGGTACCTGTCACAAAGCCTTCCGGCAACATCCGAATATGCATGGATTTTAGAGACTTGAACAAGGCATGTCCAAAAGATGATATCCTGCTACCAAATATAGACATGATTGTACATCTTACAGCGGGCCATGAGATGTTGTCACCAATGGATGGATTTTCAGGCTACAATCAGATTCGTATAGCAGAAGCAAACCAACACAAAATAGCATTCACCACTCCATGGGGTACCTTTTTTTATAACATGATGCCCTTTGGTCTAAAGAATGTAGGAGCCACATATCAGAGAGCGATGACAGCAATCTTCCATGACATGATCCACAAGATCCTAGAGGACTATGTGGATGATATTCTTGCAAAATCAAAGACATGACATGAACACCTTGACATTCTTGAGAGTGTGTTTGATCACCTGCAGCACTATGGGTTACGAATCAATCCAAAGAAATGTGTCTTTGGTGTTACATCTGGAAAGCTCCTAGGTTTCATAGTATCACGACGAGGCATAGAGATTGACCCTAAAAAGGTCAAAGCAATAACAGAAATGCCTCCACCAAGAACACTCAAACAGCTCAGAAGCCTACAAGGAAAGCTTCAATCAATGCGTCGGTTCATTTCTCAGTTAGCAGACAAGTGCCAACCTTTTACGCATCTCTTATGCAAAGACACAAGCTTCAAATGGGATCCCATATGTCAAAGAAGCTTTGATAAGCTCAAGGAGTATCTTGCCAATTCTCCAATCCTAGTACCACCAATTCTAGGACGCCCTCTCATACTCTACATCTCAGCAACCACTACAGCACTGGGGGCACTCTTAGCTCAGCATGATGATGACAACAAGGAGAGGGCCATCTATTACATCAGTCGAACTCTTGTCGGATATGAGCTTAATTATTCACCTATGGAAAAAGCATGCCTTGTAGTGGTCTTTGCCACTCAAAAGCTTAGACACTACATGCTCAGTCACACAATCAGGCTCATTTCAAAAGTGGATCCCCTCAAGTACCTCTTATCAAGGACAACCCTCACAGGCCGTATGGCAAAATGGGTCATGTTACTCAGCAAGTTTGACATCCAGTATATTGATCGCAAAACAATCAAAGGGCAAGCCATTGTCGATCAGCTAGCAGAAGCACCACTGGTGGATGCCTATCCACTAATCATGGAATTCCCTGATGAACACTTATGTATGATCAAAGAGCAGCCCATGTGGAAACTATACTTTGATGGCTCCTACACATCACATGGATCAGGGGCAGGAATCCTATTCGTCACACCTCAAGGTGACTACATCCCAAAATCATTCAAATTGGGATTTTCATGTACCAACAACATTGCAGAATATGAGGCACTCATCTCAGGTCTCAGAATAGCCATTCAGTGGAATATCACAGAACTGCAAGTGTTCGGCGATTCACAACTAATTATCAAGCAAGTACTAGATGAATATCAGACAAAGGATGACAAGTTGCTACCTTAAAAAGAGCTGGTGGACAAACTGAAAGAGCATTTCCTAAATCTACAATTCACATAGATCCCAAGACTTCAGAACAAAGCAGTAGATGCAATGGCAACCATCGGATCCTTGTTAGAAATCCCACACGACGCGTCACAGTATGAATTCCTAGTCAAGCAGCTACATACGCCAGCTTATGAGAACACCGATGTAGAAATGGTGTGTGTCTTGGTTGGTCCTCAGTCCCCATGGTACCACGACATCCACGCATATCTAAAGAATGGTATCATATCTCCCCATCTCACCAATAACCAACACCAAAACCTTATTTGTAGAGCTTCCTGCTACACTCTTGTAGCCAACACCCTTTATCGTCATGGGTATCACAATATCCTCTCTAGGTGTTTAGATTCAAAAGAGGTCGTCCTGGCTTTACAAGAGGTTCACGCTGGAATTTGCGGTGCCCACACGAGTGGCATGGTTCTAGCTAAGCAGTTTCTTCAAGTTGGGTATTATTGGCCAACCATGGAACATGATGCTTGCGAATTTGTCAGAAAATGTTTACCATGTCAGCAGCATGCAAATCTAATTCATGCACCAGCACAAGACTTGTAGCCCATTGCACCACCTTGGCCATTTTCATGTTGGGGCTTTGACCTTGTCGGCTTAATCACTCCCCTTTCCTCAGATGGACACAAGTACATAATAACTGCCACAAAGTACTTCACCAAATGGGTTGAAGCGATTCCACTCACCCTAACTACTAACATCCAAATATCCATGTTCATCCTTTACCACATCATCTGCCGCTTCAGCATACCATGTACCATTTTCATAGACCATGGCACACCTTTTGAAAACTAGCATGTGGATGATCTATGTGCCAGACTCCACATCCATCACCATTTCTCCAGTCCATATTTCCCTCAAGGAAATGGCCAAGCTGAGGCAACCAACAAGACTATCTTGAAAATCCTCAAGAAGGTTGTCAATGACGTTGGTCATGATTGGCACCTCCAAATTAATCCTGCCCTTTGGGCCTATCGTACTTCTTATCGCACTCCCACAGGCACCACCCCATATTCCCTTGTATATGGTGCTGAAGCTATTTTGCCGATCGAGGTCGAGCTCCCATCATTGCGAGTCTCCATGAAGAACTACACCACTGATGAAGACTATCATGTAGCCCGTCTCACACAGCTACACCTGTTAGATGAAAAGAGACAGCAAGCATATGATCACCTGATTGCATACCAGAATCGACTCAAAAGGAGTTATAACAAGAAGGTCCATCCTAGACAGTTCCAGGTTGGTGACATGGTTCTAAAAGAAAATCAGAAGGTCCAAGCAAATCGAGAAAAGAAAGGCAAGTTTGAGCCTACTTGGCTGGGCCCCTATGTGGTCACATCATGTTTCAGCTCCAGAGCTTATCAGCTATCTACACCAGAAGGTGAGCCTTTGAATGATCCAATCAACATCATACATCTAAAGAGGTTCTATGCCTGAACTGGATCCTACATATTCAGAAAATCCATAAAAATTGAAAAAAGCAGCAAAATATCAAAAAAATAAAAAAAGCAAAAAAAGCAAAAAAAGAAGAAAAGAAAATAATCATCCAATGGTGAAAACTTGGCAATTCAGGCGCCTTGGACAAGTATGTTGGTGAAAACCTGGCAAACAGGCGCCATACATGGTAGACTGAGCCATTATCTATCAAACTCCCATCCCCCATCCCACCATCTCAGTCCTTTTTCTCCCATCCCCATCCCCATCCACCATCCCCCAGCATTCCTTTTTCCATAAACCTTCAGCAACACCATAATTCCTCTTGCACATATCTTGTACCATATCTTGCACATATCTTGTACCATATCCTGTATCTCTTGTATAGCGCTATCCTTCTTGTACTCTGTCCTGTATAGCGCAATCTTCCTATCCCCAATCCTGAGCTTCTGTACTTATCCATTGTCTATCTTTTCCCCTCCATTGTACATATCGTCCCTTTTTGTTGTACAAAGTCCTTGTCTGTCTTACAACAGTATTTGATCAGAACACTTTGTCCTACCCAGCCTTGTACTTCAACAACATCATTTGTCGACTATTCTTGATCACCATGATTATTCTTTGACTTCATCATTTGCCCGCGAACAACAAACACTCATTCCTTCATCAATCAGCGGGTCCTTGAGGATGTATCCTTCCTCCTGTCCGACCTAATCTTCCCCCCATCACATCAGTCAAATCAAATCTCTCTCCTTGGCAAAGGATATCTTTTTGGAATTATCATTTTGACCTTGGATTTTGTCCTTTGGGTCTTGCTCATCTTTTACAGCTTCTCACTGTTCTCTACTCAAAGTCACCACGATCCTTTATATCATGGTGCGCTGCGAATGAGGATAATCTGGGGCAAAGTCTTTTGATCTTTTGCTTCTGCCTGTGAGTCAGTTGTGTTTTTGTGGTTTCTTCAGCATCGTTTCCCCCATGCCTCATTCAGGTTTCATGTGTGATGCTAGGGCAACCCTGTGTGTCTTTTTCGCATCAGTCCTCTGCAACGCTGGTGACAGGGCCTTGTGTTCTTTCGTACCCTTGGCAGGTCTCTAGCATTGCTATATTAAACTAGGTTGTGCTCTCCACATTTGCACTTGGAGCTTCCCCATCTCCTCTGCATCCTGCATCATATAGGTTAATCTTGCATCCTCATATAGCTGCATCCTGCATTTTGCATTTACTCTCATCTTGCATTCACCCATCTTTGCTCTTGGAAGTTTGGTTATTTATCTCCCCTTCTTCCTAGGCCCTTCCTTCTTTATTTTCCTTTCGAGAAAATTTCACAATGTTTACTCCTTGCGTTATTTTCTCGAGGGGGCACAACCCCTCATTCTTCCAAATTCTAGCCTTGGGCATCTTGTTTTCTTGTCTTTGACGCCATGCCACTTGCGGCATCACATCAAAGAGGGGCAAAATGTAGACACCTAAAAATTCTTTAGAAAATAAAGTATTTTTATTTTCTGAAAAAATTCCTGATGACATCATCATTTATTAATTAATTAATTTATTTTTATGTCATTAAATCCTTTTATCTTAATTAAAAATATTTAATTAAGAAATCCCTCCCAAAAATGTTTAAATCTTATTTAAACATTGTCTCCTTATTTATTAATTATTTTAATTAATAAATTGACCAAAAATCTCAAAATAAATAATTTATTTATTTTTTGTCCAAAACTTGGCCAATTTCGTTTAGACTGCTAACCTCTTCCAAAATCTTCTAATCCCTCCTTAATTTCGATTAAAAAGCTAATCCCATCTTTTCTAACCCTAATCCCAAAGCTAAATATTTAATTAAGACTAAATATTTAAATTTCATATTTATTGAAAATATTTCAATAAATATTCCCAAAACTTAAGCTTTTGGAATAAATAAACTTTTATTCCATAAAACCAAAGAAAACTCTAGACTCTTCTAGAATCTTCTCAAATCCAACCTCTTCACCCATCCTAATCCTAATTCCTCTCTTAACCTTGTCACATTCCCTAAACAAGGTTAGCCAACTCTTAAGCTTACCCCAAAGTCAACAAAGAGGGCTTCCCCTTTTGAAATGCATTGAAGGCATTTAAGGCCTCCTTATCCCTCTTACATGCACTTATGGTGCATTTAAGAAGCTCCTCACACTTTTCTTACACCCTTTGACCTTAGGCACATTTCTCAAATTGTGCACATTTCTCTCATCTTTCAATCCAATGCCTTTGTGACACTTGTCACAAGGAGGTGATCCCTAAACTAGCACAATCCATGTGCTCCCCTTTGAATGAATCTTGGCCTCTCTTAAGAATTTCAATCCTGGCCACTCATTCTTCCTTCCCAAATTCTATAAATACCCCTCCTTTCAAGAGCAAAATCAATTAGCTTACTTTCATTCTCATGCATTGTTATAATGTCATTTTCATGTTAGATCTTAGCAAATCATTCTAATTTAGTGTACTTTCAAACATTTTTAGCTCATCATAGCTTAGTAATAATGGATTAACATAGTTTTTCTTATTGTTTTGCATAGCATAGCATCATATCACATCTCTAATTTGGTCTAAAATCAATCTTAGCATAATCATATTTGCATTGAATCTCCATTTGAGCATTCTTGAGCCTCTTTAAGCCTTAAGGGCAATTCAGGTGTTCTATACCTATTTTTGTGCCATTTTGGGGTTTTAATGAGCTTCAAATCATCCTCAAAATGCATTAGAGTATGCTCCAAGTGCTTAGAGAGCACACCCACATCCCTCTTATCAGAGCAAATCAAACAGTGCTTGGGTGCACCTGTTTAGGTTCAATCTGAAGTGGCTAGCTTAGAGTTTATTTATTTTGTTTTGATTGCATGCTTAGATTAAACTCTTAACGTTTGATTGATTTAGGTCTTTCAAAACAGATAACAGGTACCCTCGAAAGCCTTGCTCACACACACACACACACACACACATATATATATACACACACACACACACACACATATATATATATACACACACATATATATATATATACACATATATATATATACACATATATATATATATACATATACATATATACATAGATATATATATACATATACATATATACATATATATATATATATATATATACATATATACATAGATATATATATATATATACATATACATGTGTATATATATATATACATATATACATGTGTGTATATATATATATACATATATATATATACACACACATATATACATATATATACATATATATATATATACATATATATGTATATATATATACACACATGTATATATGTATATATATATATATATATATATATATATGTATATATGTGTGTGTATATATATATATATAGATATAGATATATATATATATATATACATATATATATGTGTGTGTGTGTGTGTGTGTGTGTGTATATATATATGTATATATGTGTGTATATATATATATATACATATATATATATACATATATGTATATATATATATATACATATATGTATATATATATATATGTGTGTGTGTGTGTGTGTGTATATATATGTGTGTGTGTGTGTGTGTGTGTGTATATATATATATAATCATAATTGTCTTTATATTAATTACATGTCTCATGAAGGGACATGTCTCTTCTTGGCTCATTCTCAATATAAATGCAAGATATTGTTGCATTTGGAAAACACATAAAATGAGATAGTGCTATTACATTTGCAATGATCCTAAAACTTTAACAAATATCTATAAGTATTTATAATGTTAATAAGTGTTTATAAATATTTATAAGTTTTTTTAAGTAAGAATAAATGTTTATTGATGTTTATAAGTGTTTTTAAGTGTGAATAAATGTTTATAAGTGTGAATAACTATTTATAAGTGTAAATAGTTTTTTTATAAGTGTTTATTTGTTTTTATAAGTATTTATAAATATTATAAATATTAATAAATGGTTATAAGTGTTAATAAAATCTGATTAATGGAAAAAATGGGTTTTGAAGGGACCCGAAACGCTTTACAAAGAATAATCTTAAGATATAGCAATAGGAGTACACCAAACACAATAGATCAACGAAAAATAGAAGGCCACCATCCCCAAGAAACCAACCAAAAGAACCTAGCCAAAGAAATACCCACACCGCTGCAAAAGATAAAACATTGGAAATCCGCAACAAAAGATACACTAATTATCATTTTCCCCCTTCAAACGAGAAGGAAGGGTCTTGTCAAAAGTCTAGGAGGATTTCTTAGAATTTTTGCCTTTAATTGTGATCCAGCCTTCTTCAACACTAGCAACCTTATTCTGCCAAGACAATGAATCTAGAGATGGAGAACCAACCCCCAAAAGTAGGGTTGAGTTACCTAGAGAAACAACCAGAGCAGAGCTGCCATTAGATCTAGCCAAAGGGTGATCATGATATGGAGTAGTAAGGTCCAATCTAGCATCTAATAAAATACCATCCTTTCCAAAAAATCTAGCACCGACCAAAACAACAGAAAATCTAGAATCACCCAGTGTAGAAACATAAATTTTAGGTCCAACAACTAGGACAGGGAAAGAGCTAGCAACCCCAGTAGACCCATTAGGTCTAGCAATCGGGACAGGGACAGAGCCAACAGCCCCATCAGACCCTTTAATTCTAGCAACAGGGATAGGGACAGAGCTGGCAGCCCCAACAGACCCTTCAGGAACATTAATATCAAGACATAAGCCAACCTTCTCACCAGCAAGTAGAGGATTGCCAGTATCAGGAGTAGCCTCCACCTCAGGGTGGGAAGATCTTTTCAAGATAGTGTAATGTTGGGTAGAAGCACTCTTCCACCAAGAAGGAGAAGATTTCTTGATGAAGGAGCATCCTGGGTGTAAGAGCAATCTTGCATCACCCAAATATTTCTATTTTTGTATTCAATAAGGGCTATCTTGTGCAGAGTTGCTATTTATGGAAACTTGCTATTTTTAGTAAGTTGGTCTTACGATCTCGAAATGTTCTAATTTTACATATGGAGGTTCATCTCAGTCATATCAGCCTACCAGCAAAGTTTCATGGCTAGATCAGGTCTAGTTTTGAAGATATTGAAGATTTTTGGTATTGGCAGCAGGGTACAGAAACTTCGAACTCAGTTTTGAAGGCTTTAGAGGCCCCATATGAGGTTGAAAATTTGGGTGATGGGCACTTTGCATTGGTCAAGCCTGTAGAGCGTTTCGTGGCGTTTCCAGAATGGGGTTATAATAGCCAATCGGGTCAACAGGTGATGACTTATGGTCTTCAGAAGTTGGGTCACCTAAAATGACAGAAAATAATTTTTCTTCAAAATTTCTGTTTGGGTTTCAAAACTCATTTTGAGCCGACTTTGATGTAATAAATTGTAAAATAAAATAATTCTAAGTTTGGTCGGCCCTAAGGGCTAAATTTCTAGAACCTTCTCGGGCGGTGGAAATTGCCTATATAAAGAAGGCCCGTAGTGTTGTCTAGGGTAGTTCTGGGTAGTAGATCTGGGTATTGATTCGAGGCTTTGTCCTACAGAATATTGTAAGGAAATGCCAATGTGGCTTTGCATATTGTAATTCTGAAAGTTTGTAATTCCACATTTGTGGAGATAATAAGAAGCCAATTTTCTGTTCTTGCATATTATTGTTGTTGTTTCTCTATTTCTGTTGTGTTTGTGGTATTAAGGGGAGCACCCTTCATCATTTCTTCTTCTTGGAAATGAAGCCACATTGGGAAGAAATATGACCAGTCTTAAAACATTTACAGCATCTAAAAGAAATGCCATCGAAGTCAAGTTCCCAGATCCAAGGTCCCAAGGATGATTCAATTTTAATTTCAGCTGGGAGGCCCTTCGAGGTATCAATGTCTACCAAGATACAAGCAACAGTAGAATGATACATATTATCAAAATCACTATCAGTCATCAAGAAATCCCTCAAAGCCCCACCCACTTCCTCAAGGATGGAATCCTGCCACAGATGAAGGGGCAAATTTGGGAGCCTGACCCATATAGGGATAGAAATCAAGATTTCAGTGGAAGGATTGAAATCAGGGTGCCACAACTTGCTCAGGAGAAAAAAATTTTCATCCTTCCAGCTAAAGACATAATCACATAGGATCGTATCTCTATCCACAATATTATCAAATTTAGCAATGAAAAATCCTTTTGCCATTGGAAAGATGTTGACAATACCTATTAATTTTCATTCCCATCTTTGAGAGATCCAATAATGCAATTGGGCAAGGCTTGGCCAAAAACTTTGAAACTGACAAGTCAGTCCATGAGATTTAAAACATTCACTATTGTTCATCAAATCTCTATCAACATCAGAGGACAACTTAACAATTAAAGACTCACAAATAGGAACTAGGGCAATGGAAGTCCCATTGGTAGTGGAAACCCTGCGTCCCTTCGTAGCCCAACCTGTCTTGGAAACAAAATCAACAAAAGACCCATCCAACCCCATAGAAGGTAATGCACCAACACACAATGAAGCGCCAACAACTGGTGACGCACCAAAATATAGCGAAACACTAGCAGATAGAGAAGATCCAACAGCCGGAGAAACCCTAGAAGCTCCCGCATTTGGCACAGACTACAACTTCCTAGCCGACTACAGAGCCCCAATAGAAGTCCACACCTTCCCATCCACCTGTGAAACACTAGTAGAAGAAAAATCCCTAGCCACATCTCACGCAACCAATGAAACCTTAGAAGCTCCAGCATCTGGCAACGCACCAACAAAAGCATTCAAGAATGCACCAATAGACAAAGAAGCACCAGCAGCCAAAGAAACCCTTAAAGTTCCAGCATCCAGCACAGACAACAACTTCCCAACTAACTACAGAGCCCCAGTAGAAGTCAACACCTTCCCATCCACCCACGAAACACCAGAAGAAGGAAAAACCCTAGCCTCATCTCCAGCAGCCGGAGAAACCCTAGAAGCTCTAGTAGAAGATTGTAACTTCCCATCCAACTGTGAAATACCAACGGAAGGAAAAACTCTGGCCACAACTCCAGGAGCTGGAGAAACCCTAAAAGCTCCAACATCCAACAAAGTCTGTAGCTTCCCATTTGACATCAAAGCTCTAATGGAAGGCAAAACCCTAGCCAAAGCTCCAACATCCAGCAGAGCTGCAGTAGATAGCTCCATAATGTTATATTCTTATAAGTGTTAATAAGTTGTTACAAGTGTGAATAAATATTTATAAGTATATATAAGTTTGAATAAAATGTTTATAGATATTTATAAGTGTAAATATGTATTTATAAGAAATTATAAGTGTGAATAAATGTTTATAAGGGTTTGTTAGTGTTTTATAAGTGTTATAAGTGTTTATAAGTTTGAATAACTGTTTATAAGTGTTTATAAATCTGAATAAGTGTTTATAAGGGTGAATATGTGTTAATACGTGTTTATAAGTGTGCATAAGTGTTTATAAGTTTTTAGAAATGTGGATAAGTGTGCATACCACAGTCTTTTGACAACAATATGAAAAAAAATTATAATCAAGGAATGTATCATTAATTAGAGAAGTGTTGATGTCATCATTCTAGAGCCTTGATAAATAATCAGCCACAACATTAGTTCTACTTGGCTTGTCAATGATAGTTATATCAAATTCTTGTAACAACAAAATCCTTCTTGCTAACTTGTCTGAGATGGTAGGTATGTTCATAAGATATTTTATGCTTCTATGGTCAGTATGAACAAAGATTGGGTATCTTTTGACATAATGACAAAATTTATTCAAAGTATAGACAACATCCAACAACTCTTTTTTAGTGACTGTGTAATTGAGCTCCGATCCATGTAAACTCTTGATGATATAGTAAATGGCATGGTCAAGGTTATTGGCTTTCTAACCTAAGACTTCTCCTATTGCATAATCAGAAGCATTGGTATGAATATCGAAAGGTAAAGACCAATCAGGTCCTCTAAGCATTGGTGCTATGGTAAAAAAGATTTGAGTTGTAGGAAAGATTCCTCACAGGCTCGTCTCCATTTGAACTCAGATTATTTTGTAAGAAATGTGTATAATGGACTATCTATTTGACTAAATTTTTTAATGGAACACCTATAATAACCTACATGTCATAAAAAGGATCTAACATATTTTTTCTTTGTAGGTGTAGACAATGTAAGAATTACCTCAATTTTTGTGGGGTCTACTTGTATTCTAGCTTCAAAGATGAAGAGTCGTAGAAAAAATCCTTGCATCATCATAAAACATTTTTTTCTATTAAAAAATAGATTGTGCTCTTTACATATGATCAACACTTTTTATAAGTTCACCAAATATTCGTCAAAAGTAATGCCAAATGTAGTGAAATCATCCATGTGGATTTCCATGCAATCATGTGAGATATCAACAATTATGTCAATAACATCCCTTTGAAAGATAGCTCAGGCATTACATAAAGAAAAAGGTAACACAAAATAGGAATGTGTTCCCCAAGGACATGTAAATGTGGTCTTTTCTTGATCCTCTAGAGAAATGCTGATCTGGTTATATCCACTGTATCCATCCAGAAAAGAAAAGTACTTTTTACCACCTAAGGTATCTAGAACTTGATCAATTAATGGCAAGGGAAAATTATTTTTCTTTGTAGCATTGTTTAGTTCTCTTTAGTCCAAACATATTCTCCATTTACCTCCCTTTTTAGGAGAAATTACCAAAGGAGAAACCCATTTGATATCTGAAATTTGATAAAAAAAACCAGCATTCAACAATTTTTGCAACTCAGTCTTTACAATTTCTCTTAAGGTTGGGTTATTTCTTCTTTGAGGTTGGCGGAGTGGTAAAATGACTTCATTGATATAAATTTTGTGTGTACAGATCTTTGGGCTAAATCCTTTCATATCTCCATAATCCTAATAAAAAGCTTTCTCATGTTTACAAAGGATTCGAGTTAAGAGGTTCTGGTGTGGGTAAAGTAGTGCTAGATCTTAAGTGAATATCAGTTATTTCTAATGCATAGGTAGGGTACTATGGGGCATTTATAGCATACATAGGTTTTTTTTGTTGCTTGTTGTTAGGATTAGGTTGTGGCTGAGAAGGTAATTGTCTTGGCCTTGGAGGAGGACTTGCGGTTGAAGGAGGTGGAATGAGTGTAGTTTGAGACACTAGAGTTGGTAAGGATTGATAGCCATGATTTTGATTAGGCCACTATTGGGATACTTTCCACTGGCTATATGGTTTTCAATTACCTTGTGGTGGCTACCATTGGTTTTGAGGCTGTGGCCATTGGGTTTTATGTGAATTAAACTACTGGTTGTGTTGAGTATTAGGCCAAGCATTATTCCAAGTAGGTTGGGAATACCAAATGTAGTGAAATCATCCATGTGGATTTCCATGCAATCATGTGAGATATCAACAATTATGTCAATAACATCCCTTTGAAAGATAGCTCGGGCATTACATAAAGAAAAAGGTAACACAAAATAGGAATGTGTTCCCCAAGGACATGTAAATGTGGTCTTTTCTTGATCCTCTAGAGAAATGCTAATCTGGTTATATCCACTGTATCCATCCAGAAAAGAAAAGTACTTTTTACCAGCTAAGGTATCTAGAACTTGATCAATTAATGGCAAGGGAAAATGATTTTTCTTTGTAGCATTGTTTAGTTCTCTTTAGTCCAAACATATTCTCCATTTACCTCCCTTTTTAGGAGAAATTACCAAAGGAGAAACCCATTTGATATCTGAAATTTGATAAAAAAAACCAGCATTCAACAATTTTTGCAACTCAGTCTTTACAATTTCTCTTAAGGTTGGGTTATTTCTTCTTTGAGGTTGGCGGAGTGGTAAAATGACTTCATTGATACAAATTTTGTGTGTATAGATCTTTGGGCTAAATCCTTTCATATCTCCATAATCCTAATAAAAAGCTTTCTCATGTTTACAAAGGATTCGAGTTAAGAGGTTTTGGTGCGGGTAAAGTAGTGCTAGATCTTAAGTGAATATCAGTTATTTCTAATGCATAGGTAGGGTACTATGGGGCATTTATAGCATACATAGGTTTTTTTTGTTGCTTGTTGTTAGGATTAGGTTGTGGCTGAGAAGGTAATTGTCTTGGCCTTGGAGGAGGACTTGCGGTTGAAGGAGGTGGAATGAGTGTAGTTTGAGACACTGGAGGTGGTAAGGATTGATAGCTAGGATTTTGATTAGGCCACTATTGGGATACTTTCCACTGGCTATATGGTTTTCAATTACCTTGTGGTGGCTACCATTGGTTTTGAGGCTGTGGCCATTGGGTTTTATGTGAATTAAACTACTGGTTGTGTTGAGTATTAGGCCAAGCATTATTCCAAGCAGGTTGGGAATACTGAAAATTCTAGTTCTACCATTGGTTATTATAAGGATTAAAAGATTGCAAAGGATCATGGGGAATACCTTGTCTAGGGGCCCATGGCCAATGTTGAGAAACAAAGAATAGTTATTCGTCCTCTCCTTCTATTTTCCTAAACTCGGTATGAAGGTGTTGGGTCTCCAAATTCACGACTAGCTTGCACTGATAGTCCACATTTTGGTACCAACAGTGAGGGAAATATTCAACTAGCTTTCCCTTGACATCTTCATTCTTCTTCTTGGCTTGCATTGTGTCCAAAAGTGTAGCAACATCATTGATTTAATATGTAGTAATAAATGAATAATATTTGGCAAAAAGGTATTTAGAGTATATAAACTATTATCTACCCATTGGTTTTGATGGTTTGACTTTAGTTATAACATATTCACAAGTTCCAATACTAAAAAGGTATAACAAATGTCTTAGAAATTTTTGAAACAAAGCATACAAATATCATAAAACAAGGATAAATTATAGACCCATTGAAAACTTCAAATGCACATAACATTTACATGTGATAAGATATTTCCATGAAACTTTGGGATTAGCAAGAATATACCTCAATATAGCTTTCGATAGATCCACGCCCAAAAGATTACCCCAGGATTCTCTTCCAATCCAAAAATTGTATGCACTAGAAGAACACTCTATTCTTTTCTTTGTACTTAACCAAAACTCAACTAGTCTTTCAGTATGATCACCTGATAAGTTGTGCACATGGTACTAGGGTATAAACACCATATTATTGTCATTAATGACAACACTCATTCATATCTTTAGTTTCTCTTTCCATGTTTCTAACCTCTCCATCATGGGGAAATTTACAATACTTATGCATAGGAGAGACTACAACTTTCATGGAAGTGAGCCAAGGAAGACAAAGTCCGACTTGAAGCTGATCAAAAGTTAGGATGACCAAAATGGTGAGTACATATATGGTTTTATCACCACCTTTTATGACAAGATTAATGTAACCATGAGTAGGATAAGTGAAACCATTGAATTTATTTTATCATCACATTAGATTTATCATAAAAATATCATTGGAGTTGTCTGGTACAAATATGTTCTTCTGTTATAACATTGACCATGCAACTAGGATCTATAAGAACTCCATGGCAAGGAATACCATTAATATTTGAAAATATGTAAAGAGGATCATTAGGTTCCATAATTGTCTCACTAGGATCAAATGTAATGTAAATATCAGGTTCAAGTTTAGGGTTAGGATTAGATTGATCAATAAGATTAACAACTTTGTTCGCTTTGGTACACTAAATGTTATAGATCACAAAGGTAGGAGAGGCAAAAAAAGGGGTAGATGAAGGATGAATAGAAGGAATAGACTGAATGGTATTGGTGGAATGTGAAGATAAATGGTTGATATAAATTTTCAAATTTTGGTTGGGAAGGGAAATAAATTTTTATTCTTGATCATTAACAACCTAAACAAATATAGCAGTATAATCAATAAGGTCTTGAAAAATAGTTTTCAAATGGTCATATTTCTTAGTATCATAACCAAGTTGATAATAATATTGGAAAAAAGATTTCGGATCAAAGTTATTGCTTGTTTATTTGGAAGGATCAATTGGCTTAATGGGAGGAAGTGTTAAGACATTAGCATTAATCAAATTCAACATCACATTATGAAAATATTCATAAAGAGGTGTAAAATTACTAGAAGGTCTAAAATAAGATGATAAAGGAGCCACACCTTTGGATGCTACTGCTAATTTCACATCAATTTTGTTTGATAAATTATTGATCTTGATGAAGCCTTTTAATTTTTGAAACTTCTAAAAAGTTTGAGATGTGGCATCACTCTTATCAACCATAGCCATTAGAGTGGTGCTCTCAAATTAACTCACTTGAAGCCAATAATTATGAATCACTGTCCATACTTGAGTAAAATAGGAAAATTTAGAAATAAATATCCTATTGATAAATTTTTTTTGTAAATTAGAAATTAAAATACATTTAATATCAACATCAAGAACAAGATAAGAAATTTGACCTTGGAAATGATTAAATCTAAGATATAAAATCAATAAAATTTTCTTTAACGACTTATTTAAAGTGCATTAAATTAGTATAATTTTTTAATGAAATAATTAGAAATATTTTGGAAAGGACCAATGGAATAAGGAGGAAAAGAACAATAGCATTTCAAGGACTTATCTTGAAAGGTTCTAGTGAACAATTTAGCTTGAACCTGTGATCATAAGAAAATTCACTACACAATGTTTGAAAGGTCTTAACATGGGTCAAGGGATGAAATTTTCCATTGTAAGTCTCCAAGTGAGGAATTTACATATATTTAGGGATAAAGACACATATAATATCCAAGGACAAAGGGATAGAAATTTCACATGTAGTACTGTTGATATTAGATTGATTCATATAGGCAATTTCCTATTACAAGGATAAAATAGTTTGAGTAAGGCTATTAATAGTGGAATCTGTAGAGAGATTGGTATGATACATATGTGAAATATTGGGACCACTATGGGAAATGAAAGGAACATTGCAATAGGAAAATAGAACATTTTTTAAGGTAGGGATGGATGAAGGTTGTCAAACAAATAGAACACTTGAAGGAGGAGGAGAAATAAGATTAGGAATTCTTCCAAGAGTTAACATGATTATAATTTGTGTTTGAAATGGATGTAGTCATGAGAGATGGAGCATAAGTGAAAACATTAGGTAAAGAGGTAAGAATAGGAAGGGAAGTCTCAATGATAGTCGAAGGTGGAGTTATCTTGAGCACGGTTCTTAAGAAGTTTAACATTAATATCAACAAGATGTGAAATAGTTCTTAAGAAGTTAATTCCATGTTAATTTATATGAATCAGCTTCCTTAAAATTTCTACTAAGGAAATATCTTATGTGTTAGAATTCTCTTGAGTTAACCATCGTTCAAATTTCTCAAGGTCATGGTAAAGATTTTGAACTTGGTTAGGATGAACTCTTAAATATTCATCTTCATCATGAGCAGAGTGGGAAGAGTTATTCTCAACAAGAATAGGAATTTCATTAGGAGGAATGTGTATTTCATCATGATTCTTAGGAAATAAAGAGGAGTTAGGATTAAAAAACCCATAAGTCTATGAATTCTACTAACTACAATTTTATGGGTAGGACTTAATGTTATAAAAATCATGCACAAGAAAAGAAAGAAAAGATTGATCTAGCAATGAAAAATATAAAATTTGAAAAGATATGAAAAGACTCATTAAATTTAGGAAATATTAATTAAATTGCACATAAAATGTAATGAATAACACATCTAACTATGAAATTAAAATTGAAGATCCAATGCACATAAAGGGGATAGAACACCAAAATCAAAATAGAAATTTCATGCATTGGTTTCACCGTAATGTAAAATAAGAAAAGGGAAACATAGTATATGTAAGGATTTTTCCACCTTTTCATAATGCACAATCAGAAAGAAGATGACCCTATGATCGTTCACTATTATGATTAAGAATGAAATAGATTTGGGGAATTAATCTAATGATGCAAGATAAATGACTAAAATAAGATAAATTAGATAGTTTTCAAAAAATACAAATGAAAATAGAGAGTAACATGCGGTGACCAGAAATAGAAGCTCAAGAATCATACTAACCTGAACAACTAATCTGAAGCTATTTTGACAAGAAAATAAAGTTTGATAATTATGTTCCTACTAAAATAATCTTGGAGAATTTTTTCCCTAGAAATCTACAAAGAATTTAGATTGATAGTCCCACAGATCTTTGATATTTTTGAAAAACTTCTAACAACTATGTTATCTACACCTACATAAAGAAAAATAGGGAAAAGATTGTGGAAAGGGGTTTGCCTTGGTCAAAACCCTATTTAGGAATCAACCTTAAAAATAAAATAATATTTCATAAAGGATTTAGTAAATAATGAAGGTGAATATTAGATCTACCTAGCTAATAACTTAATGAACAGATATTAATATCACACATATTCATGAAGATGCTTCAATGTTTCCTTTCTGAACTTTTAATGTGGAAAGTAGTCAAGGATGTTATGACAAATGCATATATCTATAAACTTTTCTCCTAGACATTTAATGTAATTATGCTTGATTGAATACTTTCTATGAAATAATGAATGAAAATTAACTAAGGATCTTCTTTCTTTCTTGAGAAATACTTTTCTCGTACATCATGGGATAGAAGATTTCTACAATAGAGAATATTTCTTGAAAAATTCTTTGGATTCTTGGAGAGAGACTAGATCTTGGATGCTTGCCTTCAAATCTTGGATTCACTTGGTTTTCTAATTGTTTCTTGATCATGAGTTGATAATAGATCTTTGTTACTATAATGAGGAGAGATAGGGTGTTTATACACCTCATCACACATTTTGGGATTTAAAATTACTCTAGGCCAACAACAAGATCTAATTTTCCATCAAAAAGTTGCAATGAGGACTCGATTAAAATTTGAGCCCAAACCTCGGGGAAACAAAAATACTTGTGCATTTTGTTCCTGGGAACAAAGAGTTCTTGGTATTTTTTTCCTAGGAAAAAAACCAAAATTTAAATGGGAAGTGGAGACGATAGGGTAGATGTTAGATCAGGGGGAATAGGTAACTGGATCAAGCATAATGAACATGAAACCTCAAAATCACCAAAATGGGGCCTAAATGAGCATCTAATCTTGGGATAACTTTTTAGAATAGTACAAGTAGTATTTCATAAGGAGACAAACTTCAAATATAAAGAGGTTTTAGGATTATTTGACTTGAAAATAAGATCAAAGAAAGGGTTTTGCAACTTGTTAAGTATGTTATTATTTCTTCTTTCCTTTTCCACTACCAACCAAACTTCTTGGCCTAAAAAAACCTATCATTTTTGAAGAAAAATTACAGGTAATATATCTATACAAGGACCATTTTCACCTTCCCTATAAAATACCACTTGTATGATCTCTAATATGAATGGAGAAAATAAATCATGATTATATACATTTGAGAGTGAGCATTGAATTTGATTTACCAATATTTAATCATTTTTTAGAAACAACTAGAAAAATCTATATATATACTTGAAACACTTATAAGTTACAATTTAATTCAATTATATTTATATATGTAATTTTATTAAAATACCTTTTCATCCTGGTATAATTTAACATGGAAGAATGCATTTTATAATCATAACGTGTTGATAATATTGTATTTATACATAGGCTTGTTTTGATGGTTGTAAGATTATGTTTAATCCATAGGAGAAGGGACATGATATCTCTAATCTAGTTTTGGTATTGCACTAATCTATCAAATAGTTGGAGGAACTATCCTAGGAAGAAAAGGTCAATATTTTTGGGGTGGACATGGTATAACCAACACTATAGATGCCTTTTGTCTTTCTATTATGGAGATAGGAAAAGAAACATGAGGCAAAAATTGTATGTAAAAGGGGTTCCATTTATAGGCTGATTTACCATTTTACAGAAGGTGTAGGTCTAGGATCAATAAGAACCATATGAGAATGAAAAAAATGTAGAGAAGATCAATGCAATGTGGGTTACTTTGTCTTTATTATATATAGGTAGATGACAAATGATATTAAATGAAAAAATTTGTATGAAATTATTAGGAATAAGAGGTTGAACCAAATGGGTATGTGCAGGATCATGCTACGCCAAAAAGTGGCGATGTGAAAAAGAAGTCCCGATTGATAAACTCTTTGAAAAACAACTATAACTTTCAAACAATATAACATTTTTGAAATCTGAAATATACATCACATTCTATGCTTCACCTAATAAAATAATAATAAATTATTCTTTCAATTTGATGAATTTTAGACTAAGTTAAGGTGGTCAGACACAAGAGTTTTTATATTCAGAAAAATTGGTAGCAAAAAAATCATAATTAATTATTTAATTGGAAAAAAAACACAAAAAAATATATATCACATCGAGACATGAGTCTACTACTTTTATCTAGAATCTTATAAAAAAAAATTATTATTTGGTTTTGTTTAATGTGGCCAGACATACACCTACTTGTTATCTTTCTAGTCCTGATTGATAGACTTATTGAAAAATAGCTATAACTTTCAAAATGTATAACATTTTTAAAATCCAAAACATGTGTCACATTCTATTCTTTTCCTACTACAAGAAAAATTAAAAAAAATTCAATTTGATAAAGTTTAGACTAAGTTAATATGGTTAGACATGAGAGTTTTTGTATTTTGGAAAACTTGTACAAAAAAATCATAATTAATTATTTACTTCAAAAAAAATTACAAAAACATATGTGTCACATCCAGACATGAGCCTGCTACTTATATCTATAATCTTGTAAAAAAAATATTATCATTTGATTGTGTTTAAGGTGGTCAAACATACACCTACTTCTTATTTTTTTCTTGAAATTTTCATACTACTACATTGAAATTTGAAAATTTCAACATATAGAATAATTATTTTTCAAAAAAGGCCTAGTATCTTAGAAACTAAATTAAATTTTCTACAGATTTTGTTCTTACATATTTTTGATATAATATTTATAAATTGTTCAAATTTGTATGTCAACTTGCCTAAACCTGATTTTCTGAATTTTCATTGCCACTTAAGGGCCTAGTTTGGCATACCATGATCCTGCACATACATAAATATAAATACATTTCTTGTTTTTGTAAGGGTCCCAAAGATGAATTAGATTATTTTTAATAATTTATCATGATATTGATTAAAACTACAATAAACATAAAATAACTACAATGTCTTTGAGGCCATTTGTATGGGAACAAAAACTTAACACATGACAATGAGTAGCAAGTGTCTATCTATAATTTCCCTCTTAGTTGGCCTATTCTGATACCTTTTCTTAGTTGAGTAATAGTCGAAAATTATTAGAAGGAATAGGTGAGAAAACCTCTTTCATCATATTATTTTTGGAAGTAGATTGAAGAATTTTCACTAAATGGATGGTGAATTATCTACACTGTCAACCTTTCTTAGGAAATCTTAGAAACCACTCATTCCAAAATTAGAAATCTCTTTCTAATTTTAATTAAAGTTCTAAGTTGGTTACATGATCTAACTTATAGGGAAATGAATAGAGACATGACCATATGAGGGTATAGGTAGAATATTTCATTTTCTTTAAAAATAGTCTTATAATCCTTGATTTATTAAAGGTTATCACCATCAATAAATCTTATGACCCTCTCAAAGATAATCTAATCCATGCTCAAGATTGACAATAGTAAAAGAGTGGACCATATTGGTAGATTGGTATCCATACCACCTAATTAGCAAATCTGGGCACTATAAATTAGATCCAAGAGATGGATACTCACATTAATCTAGGATATTGAAAAAATTCTACTAGGAGCATGTGGGTTTTGGAGCTAGCTTCATGATGTTGATGGATTCCGTTGTTGGATAGTCTTCTCATGGATTATAGGGAAACATGAGTTTATAATAGGAACATGTAGATAATAATAGAAAAATGTCATAGTGTGGTATACCGCATCTTAATTACCTATGGTAGTCAATGCATTACGTGAATGGTCATTAGGACGGTATCGTACTAGTGGTATACTAGTTGAATGGATCTCTCTAACTACGAGTCATAAAATCTTTGTGAAACTAGATAGGGGTTGAATTTACTATGAAAGGCTCATATTGTAACTCGAGTGATCCATGATTAGTTAAGGATAATGAGCCTATAATACCTCATAGAAAACTTAAGGTATGTTTCCATGGTATGTTAGTTATTTTCCTCCATTTTTCATTATGTAAGTTCTAGAATTATGTTATGTTGAATAGCATGAAGTATGCATAAATTATAGTAAATTGCATCAGTATAAACTACTTAATTTATTCCCTATATGTATCTTACATTATTGGAATCATGAAAATGTTAGATTAATTCCTTTTTCAAAAAGAATTGTGTAAAATTTTGGCTCTTGTTGGGGGGTTTTGTCACACTAGATCCTTTTTAAAGAAAGCAATTTATGCATATTCAAAATTCTTGTTCTTGCATATTAAAATTTCTCACCAATACCATGATGGTATCCTATGTTTGTGCTTGAATCCCATTGTCATCTCCCATGAATGTATGCCTAGTAGGCTCATGATTTATCCCTATGCCTCTTTAAATTTTTAGTCATTGCTTTATTTTATTAATTTTTATCATCTCTTTATTTATTTATTTTTCTTTTCTTTTTCTCAACATCCATTAAATAGATTCAACTAATAGGGACTTGAAAAAATGGTGGACTCTAAAAGTTGGGCCTTCCACATTGGAAATATAAAAACATTAATGAAACATTAAAGAGTTCCAAGATAATTAATTTTTGAACATTTAATAACATGGTGTAGTTTCATAAATTGTATCTTCATATAATTCCATGCTCACTTAGTCTTTATTTTAGTGCTCTATTACTATGCCCCCAAATCTAACTGATATTTCTCAAGTCAAGGTAGAATTTTACAAGCATAGTAATCTTTTATCTCCCTAGCCTCTTTCGAAACCTCTAAGACTAGAATAGGGTGTTGAACGTCCCGGTCCTAGTAAAAAATGGTGTTGGGCACTAGTTTGTAGCCAAAAAGTACATAATTTGAATATTTTAATGGTTTGAGAATGATGAGAGAGAAAATTCTATCCACATCAATCTGATTTGAAAATTTTCAACACATTTCATGAGTCTCACCTATTTAAACATCAAACTTCAAGGAATTCATCTCTCATCAAGAAATCAAGCAAGAACTTCAATCATTTTCAAGGAAGAAAAGGAAGATTTCTAGCATTGAAGATGACATCCATGATCAGGTTCATGTGTTTCCTCCATAAGTGGATACATACGTGATCCTCCTTCTTAGCATCATCAACTTTCATAGTAGCTTCAAGACAAGGAGAATCCATTGGATAAGGCATATCATTGTGATTTGATATTCTTTAGTTTAGATTCAAGTTTTAGTCTTAGACATTATTGCTATAGGAAGATTGAATCCATGGGCGTTAACTAAGGAAATAAATTTTACAACATGGATTAGATAAACATCTTGAGTACAAATCCATGTGTGATATTAGTATTAGAAATTTTTGGGATTATGTATCCTACCAAGATTTTGAGGCCAATTTAAATGACACACTGCTCTTTGATTCTTCTTCCCATATTTATATTTAAAATTGATATATTAGACCTATAACTTTTTGTTTATGTTGATTAGTGTGAAATTTCATAACTTTTTGCCTAATTTTTGTTGCATCTTATCCAATCACATTGAATCAATAAAAAGAGGATCATTCAATCACATTCACTCATTACCAACTCATACCTATCTCAATTAGTTTAAAGCTAGGAAAATTTTCAAATTACTCCATCTCCCACTTCATTCGCTTTAACTCTTGCATCTTCATCTTCTTCGACCTCACCATCTTCTTACATGACTAAATTTCACCATGTTGTCTTAGATGTGCTAGTTGTACTCATAGATTGAGTAGTATGGTATTTAATGTTAGTTGTGTCTACAATTTTTTCTATCACCTTTTCTGCTTTCCCTTATTACTTCATCATTGTGCATACATGTCATATTGTTTAGACTTAGGACTATGTTAAATGATATTTATGTGATTCTTCAAGTGAAAGGACGACCTCCATCATCTTGACTAGATTTTTTATTTAGTTTAGCATGCAATAATCAAATAACAGATGCCATACCTGATATTTGTGCACATTGTAAATACTCGCGATGATATACACTTGATGTGTTGAATCAAATAAAAAAATTAATGATGATGGAGACTACCTTTCTACAACTAAATTAAATCAAAATAGTATTGATGAAAAAACCTATAATTTTGCTCAAATCGTTGCTCAACTAAATCAAGTCCTAAGTGATGTGGAATACTATATTTTTGTAGAAAGTTTTATATGTATGCTATGCAAGATATAAAAAATATTTTTGGTTTTAATAATTTACCATTTAACATACAAATCAATATTAACTTAAAATATATTTTTTACATGAATTATACAATTATATTTTTTAATTATAATTTTATTGAAATTTAGACTTAATTTTCACCTAAATTTAAAATTTGTGAATGTTATAATTTTAATAATTTCCAACCAATAAAAAAGTTTATTGAATCTTTAAGCGTCAACAACTTTCCTTTTCAATTAAATTTTTAAAAATTAACATTTTTCTCTAAATTTCTTCTAACTAATCTATTTAATATTTTTTGTATTGGAAAAAATATTTAATTGATTTCAGTCTATTTTCCAATTTATTTTTAAAATTTGAATAGATGAATGAATAATTTATTTTTTAAATTTGAATAAATGAATGAATAATTTAAAAATAAAATTTGGGAGTTTGTTATTATTATTATTTTATATTTAGTGTTCGAAAAAGCGTCCATATTAGTGTTGAGGAAAAAAGCATTCCTAATTCAGAAAAAGATCACGTTACCAATCAACATAAAACAAATATTGTACCGTTGAATTTAAAAACATGTTACCGTTGCAGACTGTTTTAGAAACATTGTAGATTGTTTACATTCGTGGTTTGTTTGAAATTAAACATCATTTTCCCCTTCCTCCTTTGTAGATTGTTGCATGAGATGGCTTGTTTCGTGGATCAAAATTTTAATGGCTCCAAGAATCAAGAGCTGCATCGTTAATGCATTTTCAAGTTCAATTTGCTATCGCTATCAAACAATGAGAAAATTTGATTTGGGCTCTTTTAAAAAACATCTTGATCAAGAAAGCAGCAAAACATTGTTCATGGTGCACCAAAACTTCATTTGATAAAAATACATTGTGCACCAAGAATTCCTCAGGAAGAAAATGCAGAGAAATGTAAAGGAGAAAATTTGAGTTAAAAGTTACAGAGCTTCAACGATTCAACCAAGATGGGATCTCCGGAAGAGATGTAAAGCTGAGCGATCCCTTGATAGGAAAATAATATATTAAAAGTTAGAACGCTTCAACGATTCAACCAAATGGGGATCCCCGAAGGAGATATAAAGCTCAGCGGTGCCGTGAAGAAAGTGTGCCGCCTGATAGACATCAGAACCGCTGAGTATGTGGGACACAATATTCCTTCGCAGACGATTGGCATCAAGAAAGATACATCTAAGCTCCGTAAGGTTAATACTTGGAGGAGTTGCTGGTCAGGGGTGGTGGTGGCATTGTTCTGTTTTAGTGTGGTTGCAGAGGGCCGATTGATTGCCTAGCTGGACTATGGAAAAGAAAGAATGGGAATTGATATTGCAGGGAGATTGAAATACTCATCAATGGGAGAAATACAAGAAAGACAAGGACTGGGAGCTTCAAGCATATTGGCAGGTATGTATCAAATAATTATGTCCAAATTTCTTTTGTAATGATTTAGTTCCGCATCCATGTTAAATCCAAAATTAGTAAGATGGGTTTACAAAAAAAGTTTCACTACCTTAAGGATTCATTCTTGAAATCAATACCCTGTTTGTCTGTTGAATTTCGATTAAGATTCTTGATAGGACATGCCAATTTCAGCACAGAGCTTGAATTTAATTTAGTTGAATTTAATTTATCTTGCCTAGATGCTCAATCATCAGTCTTTCATTTCTATTGATATTTAAAGATGTTTGTTTTGTTCTCTTGTTTGGGTATGCCCCGTCCATTGTCTGAAACAAAATTGTATGCTTCTTTTATGCTGTTGCCTGCTGAATAATAACGATGCTTTTGTCTCTAGTTGCGCACTGGGCTTTGTTTCAAACTGTCAGCTAAGAAATATTTTTGAAGCCTTGTATATGTTGCTAGTATTTCATGTCGGGATATCGTCCTTTGGTTTTATTGTCATGATGTGCCCATTCCTGTCTAAAAGCGTTTTGTTGGTGTCTAAAATGACGCTTATGTTCTAACAGGCTGCTAGTATACCCTCAGAGGATTTTAGGAATGGTTAGCTCCAAAATGGAAAGAGGTCTTAGGGTAACTGGACCAACTCTAGGGACAAGACTGCCCTTTTCTGCTTCTGGCTTTGCAAGACCAAGACGGGTGCACCTAACCTAGTATAAAATAGACTTCATACACCAAGAACTAGGTTCATATAGCAGATAAATGGATAGCAAGAAAGTACTGAATGTTAACCACACACTCATTGACTCTCCATTGCTATGGGGTAGGACCTTATACAACCAAAAACTGAAAACTAAAGGAATGGTTCTTAATTTATGTTTTTTGAATCATAACAACCTATCAGGACATGTCAGCAAAAAAATACTTATCTAGGCCAGTGCCTCATCCATTGGGCAAGAGTTCTTAGACAGACTACACACACACACACACCAGAAATATACCTGAGATTCAAAGCCATAAACACATTTATAATCTCCTTTACTACTTATATGAAATCCTCACATAGACAAGAGATAGACCTATGCCTCATCTTAGAGCATCATTTAATCTAATTCAGGATTAGAACTGAAAAAATGAAGACATATACATGGATAAACATGCAGTGAGCTAGAAAATTTAAAATCTATCTGCAATGACACAGAGGAGAGATAAGAGTCATATATCTGCATTAAGTGTGAAGAATCCTCAATTGTGTTCAGTCAATCCAAATGAACCCTGCTTGCAAACTGCAGCTCAGACCTGTAACTTTCTTTCAAATTGCCAAAAAAATCAAGACAAGACATTACAATTCAGACTGGCAGAAGACTTACAACAGAAAAGTTTTAAAATCTAACTCCCAATGCAAGAAAATGATCATGAAAATCCCTTTATACCAGAGTTACAATGCAAGCACACGATCATTTAAAATTCAAAATCACCTAACCCCACCGAGGAATAAACACAGACATGACAGGGGTCAAGCCACAACAACAAGCACCACCAAACCAGTCAAATCAACCAGCTGCAAACACCTTTCGAGCCAAAATTGGTCTTCACTGCATTCAATTCCATAAAAAATGGTACCCCCTGCCACCGAAAACACTCAGCAAGCCAAACGGTCACCTTGCTCTTCGCGGGCTCTAAGTTCTTCAATCATTTGCCCCAGTCACGCAACCGTGCAGTCACAAACCACTGCCACAGGAAACGGGTTCAAAAATATGCTTGGTCGCATGATCGCATAACCCGAAAATGGGTTATGTGACAATGCAACAACCCGCTAACCACTTGCCTTCTGTTAACTGCTGACGCCAAACCGTCACCGCAAAAGGGTTCGTTGCATGTTCGCAAGCCGTGGAACTGGCCCACGTGAACATGTGGCAAACCGCTACCATGCACCCACCTGCCGTCATGATCACCGCCGAGAATTTCAAGCCCCGGCTCGCATTCAAACCATAACAACCCGCCAGCATGGTCCAACCAGGAATCGCCACAACACCACCGCACAGAGCCCACCAAACAGCTGCAAATGTGCCCTAGGACACGTGGCGCCCTGTCGCATGATCGCATAGCCCAGAGACGGGCTATGTGAACATGCGACCACCCACAGGCCATTACCCTGCCGTGCATAACTATCACTGCACAACTCCGCAACCACGTCACCAAACCGCCACCGCAACCGGTTTGTCGCATGATCGCATGGCCAAATTCTGGGCTATGCGATCATGCGACAACCATGAGACCGCCACATGTCACCAAACTGCAACCAGCACTGAACTGCAACTGCCATGGACACGTGGCAAGCAGTCGCATGATCGCATAGCCAAAAACTGGGCTATGCGACCATGTGACAGCCAATCGCAGGCTACCACATGTCACGCACTCGGGACCACCGCCGAAACGTCATCACACCGCCAAACATCAACAAAAGACAACGGGCCCCAAGCGGACAGATGGCAAGTGGTCTTATGATCGCATGTAAGAAAAATCTAACATGCGGCCATGCGACAGCCAATAGGAACGTGCCATCTGTCCCCGCTCTGACACCGGGCCCACCAAACAGAAGCAACGCTGGAACAGAAAAAATTGACAGTAGGCACATGATCTCATGGGTAGGGAATATTCCATGCGATCACACGCCGACCGTTGATCTCTTCCCACTAGCCCCACATTGTCGCACTTGCGCGGTTAAGAAAGATGAACAAGGAGAACTGGCAGAAAGGAAGACATGCAAGGTCGAAAACATATAGGGTTTTCGGTAAAGATCGAAAACACAAAATTTTCAATAGACTGAAAGGTAACAGGGAAGCCGAAAACAACACAGGTTTTCGAAAACACTGCATGTTTTCGACACTGTGGCAGAATTTTTATTTTGCTTCCCGCGGACCTTAAAAATTAAAAAACTTTTTGGGTTTTGCACATTTGGAGACGCAGTTTGGACTGAAGCAAGGCGACAACACTGAAAAGCACAGGGCATGACACAAACCATGAAACATTTAGGGGAGAGGCCAACTTCACCAAATTTTGCAATGACTGGAAAAAATGGCCTAACAGTGGCTCTAGTTGGGGATGCATGCCTCCTGAAGGCATGGCAAGGATTCAAAATCACTGGGAGAGTAGACCACCAATAGGACAAAAAGTAGGGACCTCAAAAAATGCAGGGAACAGGAAGGAAAAGCACACAACAAGAAAGGGAAAGATATTTACAGAAATTACAGGTATGTACAACCATGTTCATGGCCTCAAAAGAAAACCAGAGACCCTCCTGCATCAAATGTCTGATTCTCATCCACATACGTGACCCACCACCTGAAAATTTTATGATCATCTTGCTGCAAATGTATGTGAATAACCATTGGCTGAAAAAATGAAACTATAATGATAACTGCCCATGTCTTCCCAGTCACAACCACCATATTCATATTCAAATTCCAAGAAGTAAGGAACATCATTTACTTCTTCCTGCTGACTGGAAAGAATAAAAAGCTCACCTCGTAATGCATCAGAAAATAAAACATACTGAGCATCATGTAGTTCATCATAATTACCTAGCTGAAGAGGACTTGAATCCTTTGATATACCTTCATGTATTGCCTCAGCCATTGAGCAACCTGGTTCATCAATGACATCTTCATGAATTGGATCATGAACCAAGTGAAGGTCCACATCAAAACTTTGGTGACAGGGGAGCACTGCATCATCATTATTTTCACCAAAAGGAAATCTGTCCCAACTACTGAAGACTAAGTCCTCAATACCGTCACACTCAGTATCATATTTAGCAGAAATAGGAAAAGGGCTTGAACAAGAAATTTGTTCATCACTGTGATCTTGATGGCAGGGAAACACACTGTCATGTCCTTCTACTTCTCTTTTTGCAAAGTCACTACCAAAGAGGGAACCAAATATACATGGATCCTCATGGTCACTTTGAACACTGGCCTCATTATCAGTGTCAAAGTGTATATCACAAGGGAGCTGCAAATCAAAGTCCAGGCAAGGTGCATACCTTTGGAACTGGTCAACCAAGAGTGCTGAAATCTTTTTACTATTTAGTGGACTTTGAGCTTCATTTTCTCCTTCATCAGCTACATCCCTGTCATTGCAAACATCATTCTTGTCCAAGACAAGAATGGAGACGTCTGGCCTTAGATCATCTTGTGTGAAGAATTCTATGCAGGAATCATCATCTGCATCATACTCAATACTCTGCCCTTCACACAAAACATCATTAAACCGGGACAACAAAACTACCCTTTGATATTGGACAGAAGAAAAATCTGCAGACAAACTGGAAATATTATCAAATTCAAATCCCTCTTCAGGACTCTCATATGCATTGACCTCAGCATCAGCTTCCTAATCAACACTTTCAGCATAATGAGAATCAACATCAGAACAACTGGTCTCCTCATGATCATCATCAGGAACCACCACTCCTAGCAACCTCTCATCCTCCTCTAACTGCCAGATCTGAGCATTGCTCTCTGCAATCTTCTTCTTAAGAGTAGCAATCTTGATGAGAAGATTTTCATAATCAACATCACTCATGATGGAATCAGCAGAGAACTGCTCACTAATACTCATCCCTTTATGCAATGCTTAACACTAGATAGGGATACATTTCAACTCTTGAGAAATACCTGGAAGTTTGCAGCAAAAGACCTTGTTGACTTGAAGGCAAGGCAGATCCTGAGCTCACCATAGAACTCCATCAGATAACTTTGTCATGCAGAGCTGCCACCTCCTTGAGAGGAAAATAATTTATTCTTCCAACCAACATAAAACTCACCAGGAAACACACTATTTATCAGGAGGAACATTGATCAAATAGAGAAAAATAGAGCCGCCACTCACAACCATGTGAGAAAATTTTGCAAATGCTAATTTTGTATCTGACTCTTTTCTAGACTCTCCCCAGCAGAGTCGCCATCTTGTTGGTGTCCAAAATGACACTTATGCTCTAACAGGCTGCCAGTATACCCTCAGAGGATTTTAGGAATGGTTAGCTCCAAAATGGAAAGAGGTCTTAGGGTAACTGGACCAACTCTAGGGACAAGACTGCCCTTTTCTGCTTCTGGCTCTGCAAGACCAAGGCGGGTGCACCTAACCTAGTATAAAATAGACTTCATACACCAAGAACTAGGTTCATATAGCAAATGAATGGATAGCAAGAAAGTACTGAATGTTAACCACACACTCATTGACTCTCCATTGCTATGGGGTAGGACCTTATACAACCAAAAACTGAAAACTAAAGGAATGGTTCTTAATTTATGTTTTTTGAATCATAACAACCTATCAGGACATGTCAGCAAAGAAATACTTATCTAGGCCAGTGCCTCATCCATTGGGCAAGAGTTCTTCGACAGACTACACACACACACCAAAAATATACCTGAGATTCAAAACCATAAACACATTTATAATCTCCTTTACTACTTATATGAAATCCTCACATAGACAAGAGATAGACCTATGCTTCATCTTACAGCATCATTTAATCTAATCTTGGATTAGAACTAAAAAATGAAGAAATATACATGGATAAACATGTAGTGAGCTAGAAAACTTAAAATCTATCTGCAATGACACAGAGGAGAGATAAGAGTCATATATCTACATTAAGTGTGAAGAATCCTCAATTGTGTATAGTCAATCCAAACGAACCCTGCTTGCAAACTGCAGCTCAGACCTGTAACTTTCTTTCAAATTGCCAAAAAAATCAAGACAGGACATTACAATTCAAACTGGCAGAAGAGTCACAACAGAAAATTTTTAAAATCTAACTCCCAATGCCAGAAAATGATCATGAAAATCCCTTTATACCAGGGTTACAATGCAAGCACACGATCATTTAAAATTCAAAATCACCTAACCCCATCGAGGAATTAACATAGACACAACAGGGGTCAAGCCACAGCAACAAGCGCCACCAAACCAGTCAAATCAACTAGCTACAAACACCTTTCAAACCAAAATTGGTCTTCACTGCATTTAATTTCATAAAAAATGGTACCCCCTGCCACCAAAAACACTCAGCAAGCCAAACGGTCACCTTGCTCTTCACGGGCTCTAAGTTCTTCAATCATTTTCCCCAGTCGCACAACCGCGTAGTCACGAACCACCGCCACAGGAAACGGGTTCAAAAATATGCTTGGTCGCATGATCGCATAACCCGAAAATGGGTTATGCGACCATGCGACAACCCGCTAACCACTTGCCTTCTGTTAACTACCGACGCTAGACCGTCACTGCAAAAGGGTGCGTCACATGTTCACAAGCCGTGGAACTGGCCCATGCGAACATGCGAAAAACCGCTACCATGCACCCACTTGCCGTCATGATCACCGCCGAGAATTCCAAGCCTAGGCCCGCATTCAAACCATAACAACCCGCCAGCACGGTCCAACCAGGAACCGCCATGACACCACCACACAGAGCCCACCAAACAGCCGCAAATGGGCCCTAGGACACGTGGTGCCCTGTCGCATGATCGCATAGCCCGCAGACGGGCTATGCGAACATGCGACCACCCCCAGGCCGTTACCCTGCAGCGCATAACCGTCACCGCACAACTCCGCAACCGGGTCACCAAACCGCCACCGCAACCGGTTTGTCGCATGATCGCATGGCCAAATTTTGGGCTATGCGATCATGCGACAGCCATGAGACTGCCACATGTCACCAAACTGCAACCAGCATCGAACTGCACCCGCCATGGACACGTGGCAAGCGGTCGCATGATCGCATAGCCAAAAACTGGGCTATGCGACCATGCAACAACCAATCACAGGCTGCCACATGTCACGCACCTGGGACCACTACCGAAACGTCATCACACCACCAAATAGCAACAAAAGACAACGGGCCCCAAGCTGACAGATGGCAAGCGGTCGCATGATCACATGTCAAAAAAATCTAACATGCGGCCATGCGACAACCAATAGGAACGTGCCATCTGTCCCCGCTTTGACACCGGGCCCACCAAACAGAAGCAACGCTAGAATAGACAAAATTGACGGTAGGCGCATGATCGCATGGGTAGGGAATATTTCATGCGATCGCACGCCGACCATTGATCTCTTCCCACTGGCCCCACATTGTTGCACTTGCGCGGTTAAGAAAGATGAACAAGGAGAATCGACAGAAAGGAAGACATGCAAGGTCGAAAACACACAAGGTTTTCGGTAAAGATCGAAAACACATAGAATTTTCAACAGACTGAAAGGTAACAGGGAAGCCGAAAACAACATGGGTTTTTGAAAACACTGCATGTTTTCGACACTGGTAGAATTTTTATTTTGCTTCCTGCGGACCTTAGAAATTAAAAAACTTTCTGGGTTTTGCACATTTGGAGACGTAGTTTGGACTGAAGCAAGGCGACAACACTAAAAAGCATGGGGCAGGACACAAACCATGAAACATTTAGGGGAGAGGCCAACTTCACAAGATTTTGCAATGACTGGAAAAAACGGCCTAACACGTTTATCCCTATTTTTTTGAAAAAGGCTTTCTTTTGTTTAGGTCAGAGTCCCAACCTTTTCTGAGGCTGCTTGCCCTCTATGAAGTCTACGAAGACTAGGGCTTGTAAGTCTAGAACTGGTCATAAGGATGTAGTCTATTTCTGACACCATTTTTCTGATATAATATCTTTATATCCCTTTCTCTCTATATAGGTTACTTAATTTTTTCACTTTATTTCTTACATCATGTAAAGTGTACCTGAAAATATAATTACTTGCTCAATGCCCTCATTCTCAACATAGGACTGTGGTGGTCTTAAAACTTTTAATATTTGCAACCATTCTATTAAATTTACATAGAAGAGGATTAATCTACATACCCAACATGTCACCAACAAGAAAGTTTGATCTATGATCTGAAACTACGTAGATGCTCTGGTTGTTCGAAATCTTCTAGCTGACAGTGTGATTAGTCTGGAGATGGTGTTGTTGCAGTTCTCGATTTTTCTCTCCTCCTCAACTTTTAAGATCTCAGAATTACTGAAGAAAATGAGTGATGATGAAGCAATTTGAAAGGGGAGAAAATAAATTTTTACTAAGTACCGTTAAAAAAGTGAATCACGTTTATTTGGAAAAAGAATTGAAGACATTTTTCAGCTGCAAAGGATTGTTTATACTTCTAGAACGGTTCCAAGACCTTTTTTCATGTATGGAAAATAATTATTTTGCAGTTTTATATATCTTTGTGATGTGGGCAACGTTGAAAACGCCCAGACATCTCAATAAACGACTTACAAATAGATTTTAAGAAAATTCATTTGAATATAAAAAAAATAAAATCAATAGTCGTTACCAGCACACGCCAAACTTGAAATTTTGAAATAAGTTACAGACATCCATCAAGTCAAGAATGATAAATTTTGTCAATTGTAAAGTGGATTTACAAATAGGAACTTACACAGATCAAATAATGTGTGATGTTATGCCCATGGATGTATACGACATTTTGCTTGGAAGACCTTGACAATATGATAGAAAGGTTATGCATGATGGTTGAGACAATACCAACACTTTTGAGAAAGATGGGAAGAACATTCTTACACCCTTGAAGGAGGAATGAGCTACCACTGAACCAAGCTCTAGAGTGATGCTAATGGGTGGTAAGGAATTTTTACACCACATTAAGAAGGAAGAGGTAAACTTTTCTTTGATTCCAACCATTTTGAGTTCTAAGAAGGATGTAAGCTAGAAAATGTGCACATATTCTAGAACAATCAACAAAATCATCATCAGGTATAGGTTTCCTTTGCCAAGAATTTATGTTTTATTGGATTTTTTAAGTAGGGCTAAGTAATTTTCTAAAATAGACTTGGAAAGTGGCTACCATGAAATTAGAATTAGGGATCTTCACATGATGAGTGGAATATGGCCTTTAAGACAAACCATTGTCTCTACGAATGGCTAGTTATGCCATTTGGCTTAACTAATGGTCCAAGCACTTTCATGTGTCTTATGAACGAGATTCTTAAAGATTTCAAATGTAAGTTTTTCATAGTATACTTGGATGACATTTTGGTATATAGTAGTTTAAAGGAAGAACATTTGAAACATTTAAGGATGGTATTAGATAAACTACATGAAAAAAACTACTAATCAATCTCAAAAAGTGTATTTCCCTAAAGACAGAATTGGTTTACTTGAGATTTTTTATCTCACAAGAGGAAATAAATATGGACAAGGACAAGATAATGGAAATGATTGAATAGCCTACCCCTAAGAATATCTTAGAGGTAAGAAGTTTTCAAGGTTTGGCTAGTATCTAGAGAAAATTCATAAGAAATTTTAGTGGGATTTGTGCTATGATAGTGGATCATACCAATAACGGAGATAAAAAGACATTCTATTGGACAAAAGATACTAATAAAAAATTTCTTATGCTTAAAAAGAAAATTACAGAGGAACCTGTCTTGTCTTTACCTAATTTTACTAAGGAGTTTCAAGTTGAGTGCGATGCCAATGAGTTTTCTATAGGTGTTGTCCTCAGTCAAGAGAGAAATCCTATTGCTTACTTCAGTGAAAATATTAATGATGCAAAGAAGAGATATTCAACATATGATCAAGAGTTCTATTCCATCATACAAGAATTAAAGAAATGGATGCACTATCTCATGCTTAATGAATTTGTTTTGTTCACTAATAACTATGCTTTGAAATTTATTAGTAGTCAACATAAATTAAGCGAGAGACAAGTCAAATGGGTATAAAATTTGTGAATTTTTAATTTTTTCATTAAGGACAAGAGTGGTCAATACAACAAAGTGGCAGATTCTTTGAGTAGAAGGAGTTTAATCAAGTGTAGGAATCTCAAGTGAGCATATTCGGATTTGATGACTTGAAGGAGATGTACAAAGAAGATAGGGACGTCATAGGTGAATATAAAGCTTGTTTAAATCCCTATGGTATTGATAGAAGTCCTTGGACGGAGTACTTGATACAAGAAGCCATATTATTAAGTGGTAGCCAAATTTTCATTGTATCAAATTCTATGAGAAAGAACATGTTGAAGGAAAAAAATAGTGGCAGCTTAGCAGGGCATTTTGGACAAAACAAGGCATTGGATCAATTAAGTTCATATTATTATTGACAAAGCATGGGAAATGATGTCAAGAAGTTTTTGGAGAGTTGTACAGTATGCCAACATGCCAAAGGATTACCTCATGATGAATTCACCTCTAGTTTTCATGATGACTTGAATGTTTCTAGATAAAAAACCTAGAGGTAGAGAACATTAGAGGTAAAAAACATTAGAGATAAAAAAAAACCTAGAGGTTCTTAAAGATTTCACATGTAAGTTTGTCATGGTATACTTAGATGGAATATTGGTATATAGTAGTTCAAAGGAAGAACATTTGAAACATTTAAGGATGGTATTAGATAAACTACATGAAAAATGCTACTAATCAATCTCAAAAAGTGTACAATCTTGAAGATAGAATTGGTTTACTTAAGATTTTTCATCTCACAGGAAGGACTAAATATGGACAAGCACAAGAAAAAGGAAATCATTGAATGACCTACCCCTAATAATATAGATTATAGGTAAGAATTTTTCATGGTTTGGCTAGTTTCTAGAGAAAATTCATAAGAAATTTTAGTGGGATTTGTGCTCCAATAGTGGATCATACCATTAAGGGAGACAAAAATAAATTCTATTGGACAAAAGATACTAATAAAAAATTTCTTATTCTTAAAAAGAAAATTGCAGAGGAACCTATCTTGTCTTTACCTGATTTTACTAAGGATTTTCAGGTTGAGTGTGATGCCAATGAGACTGCTATAGGTTTTGTCCTCAGTGAAAATATTAATGATGCAAAGAAGAGATATTCAACACATGATCAAGAGTTCTATTCCATCATACAAGCATTAAAGAAATGGATGCACTATCTCATGCTTAAGGAATTTGTTTTGTTCACTAATAACCATGCTTTTCAATTTATCAACTTAGTCAACATAAATTATGCCAGAGACATGTCAAATGGGTAGAATTTTTGTGAAGTTTTACTTTTTTCATTAAGCACAAGAGTGGTCAGTCCAACAAAGTGGCAGATTCTTTGAGTAGGAGTTTAATCTTGTAGGAATCTCAAGTAAACATATTGAGATTTGATGACATGATGTAGATGTACAAAGAGGATAGGGACTTCACAAATGAATATAAAGCTTGTTTAAATCCTTGTAGTATTGATAGAAGTCCTTGGATGGAGTACATGATACAAGAAGGCCTATTATTCAAAGGAAACCAACTTTTCATTCTATGAAGTTCCATGAGAGAGAACATGTTGAAGGAAAAAAATAGTGGCAGCTTAGCATGACATTTTGGACAAAACAAGACATTGGATCAATTAAGTTCACATTATTATTGGCTAAGTGTGGGAAATGATGTCAATAAGTTTTTTGAGACTTTAGACTCTTCTTCACCTATCTAGATTCCACAAACAACTAAGTGTAACCTAAGACCAATTAAGACTCAACCTTCCAAACCTAAAAAACAACTAACCTACCAAATCAAAAACATCACCAAGACCCTCTAGGAGTCCTTATTAACTTACTAGCTTGGCTAGAGTCAGTATAAGCCAAAATTGTTTAAGGCACTCAACTGATACCTTGGGTGCTCCTACACCACTCTCCCCTAAACAAAAGAAGTTAAGTCCCAACTAAAGATACCAATGTTCGATCAATTCCCATCCTATAGAAATATATTTCAAGTACCAATGTAGCTTCTGATTCTTCCATTCCTTGCCACATGATGAGGTGGTCCATATACACCTCATGCCTATTCCTTTTATCTACCCTGAAGCTTAGTATCTTCATAGACTGTGGTGTTTGTTTGACTGGTAATTTCAAAAATTTTGTATCTTCTACAACATCAGATGCTCCTTGACAATGTGTAGGGATTAGACCATTGTAAGGTACCCAGTTGGGTATGTTGAACACTAGAGAAAAACATATATCTACAAGAAAATCCACTTTATAAGGATTGCTTCAACACTTAGCTAGAATTGTACAAGGTCCTAGTCTCCTCATTTGGATTTTATTAGGCACTCCCTTGTGCAACCTTACCTTGTTCAAATGAACCAAAACTAGATCCCCTACTTGGAATTGGAGGTCTTTATTCCACTCATCAACTTAGTTGTATTGTCCACTTGTGTTTGCTTGACTAAATCATGAGTTTTCTTTATGGACTAAGAAAAGTCCTTTGGATATCCACTTCTTTTTTTCATTTCACCTAAGTTCCTAAGCTCACAAATGCCTCTTGAATGAATGCCATAAACCACATCAAAGGGACTTTTACCTGTGGTCCTATTTATAGTATCATTATAAGAAAATTCAGCTTGGGGAATGACTTGGTCCAATGTTTGGCCATATTGTTTGGTAAGACACCTTAGGATATTTCCCAAAATCCTATTGACAACCTCGGTCTATCCATTTGTTTGGGGATGGTAAGAAGACCCAAACGAGAGGTTAGTCCCAATTGTTTTCAACAAAGTCTTCCAAAAATGACTCATAAACTTAGAGTCCCTATCTGATACAATACTCATAGGTAACCCACAGATCCTTATAACTTCCCTTACAAACTTAGAGTCCCTATCTGATCCAATACTCATAAGCAACCCACAGATCCTTATGACTTCCCTAAAAAATAAATTAGCAATTTGGCATGCATCACGAGTGGTTTTGAAAGGTACAAAGTGTGCCATTTTGTTAAACTTGTCAATAATGACATAGATGATATCATACCCTTTTCTTGTCTTCAGTAAACCTACAACAAAATTCATACTGAGGAACTCCCAAGGTTTAATAGGAGTTGGAAGAGGTTGATACAACCCATCATTTGATGAGGTTCCCTTAGCGTTCTAACAAACAATGCAAGTGCCTACATATCTCCTTACATACCTTATATGCAGCTGCGAAGTTTTCATCATCAGGATAAAGATCTTTGAAACAGTCTATACCAATACTTCTTAACTCTACCTCTTGGACTATCAAAAGCCTTCTATTCAAAGCATCTGCAAATTTGTCTTGTTGTCTCTTCTTATGCTTGATTTTCTCAAAGCTTAAACTAATGCATAAAACTCCAAGTCATATGAAGAGTACTTATTTTCAGCATCACTTATCTTTTCACTATGGAAATCCACTGGTCTATCTTCATGACTTATGACTGCTCCTATAGAAATGTTGTTGGCATCACATTCAACAGTGAATAGTTTTTCAAACCTAGGTAGTACCAAGATAGGTTGTGTGGCTATCTTCTCCTTCAAGGTTTCATAACCCCTTTTTTCTTGCTCACCCCACTGAAACTTAGCTTTTATTCCACGTTTTATGGTTTCTAGGACTAGTGTGCATATCTCACTAAACTACCTAATGAACTTCCTATAAAATTGTGCCAAACCATTGAAGCTCCTTACCTCTATAACAATCTTAGGTGTAGGAAAATTTGCAAGTGCATCCACCTTCCTAGAGTCTATTTTCAACTTCCCTTGTGATATAACAATGCTAAGGTACACCAATTCCTATTTCATGAACTCACACTTGTCCAAATTTATGGTTATCTTTTCCTCATGTAACCTTTGTAACATAATTTGCAAATGCATCAGATGGTCAGCCTTAGTCTTACTAAAAATTAATATGTCATCAAGATATTCCACAACACATTTACCTATGAAGTACTTTAACACATCATTCATTAACCTCATAAAGGTACTAGGGGCTCTAGACAACCCAAAGGGCATGACCAACCATTCATATAGGCCTTTTGTGGTTTTTAAACAAAATTCCTCTCTTCTCCCTCCTTAATTCTTATTGGTGGTAACCACTCTTGAGGTTAATTTTTGAAAAATACATGGCTTCCCCTCTAGAAAATCCATCAAGTCTTCGATTCTTGGGATTGGGAACCTATGCCTTATTTTGATTCTATTAATGTTCTTAGAATCACTACACAATCCCCAAGTACCTCCTTTCTTTGGGGCTAAAATAGTGGGGACTACACAAGGGTTTATGCTCTTCCTTATTAGGCCTTGGTCAAGAAGTTCTTCTTTTTGTTTTGCAATTTTTTCATTTTGTTGAGGGGTCATTTTATAGGAATCTTTTTTGGGTAGTGAGGCTCCTAAATTGAAGTGTATCTAATGGCTAATAGATCTCTTAGGTGGTAAGGTAGTAGGTTGTCCATCACTAATTATCTATGTGTATTAACCTAATAACTCTTGCACCTCTATGGGTAGTTCTAGATTCTTGTCCACTTTCTCACCTTTACGTTTCAACACTAAATCCAATCTCACTCCTTCACCTTCTTCTAGTGTATTCAAGAACTCCTTTTCTCCTACCAAGAGTACATTAGGGCCTGTTGATCTCTCTTCCCCTTCTAATAATGATTTAATTTTGTATGTAACACCATCTTTCTTAAAAGAGTATGAGTTTTTAGTTCCATCATGAATGGTCTTCCTATCAAACTACCATGGTCTTCCTAATAAAAGATGGCAAGCATCCATGGGTAATAAATCACATAACACCATATCCTTATATCTCCCTATTATGAAGTCTACCTAAGCCTTCTCATTGACTAACACATGTTGGCCTTTGTTCAACCAAGCAACTCTATAGGGGTTAGTTTGCAAACCTTACCTAAGATTTTGCACTTGATTCTAAATAGGGATCTCCTTTAGCTTGGTTCTTCTCTGATTGGTTCTTTGATGAGAGTCCTTCTAATCATGATATTGTCTCCTACCTCTGAATCCAATGCCACTTCATTACTCTTTCTACTTGAGGTCTCTTCTTGAACAAAACTTACTCTTCTTTCTCCACCTTGAGTTGAAGAACTCTTTTTAGGACATCTGTATGCATGATGCCCAAACTGATAACAATTGTAACACTTCATTAAGGAGAAATAATATCTCCTTCCTTTACCACTCAATCTTCCTCTAAAGTATGTGCTTGAGCTTCTACCCTTATTATATCCACCTCTGCTACTTTTTTCTTCCCCTTGTTGTTCTGTGAGTTTACACTCACCTTTAGTTATTTGTTCTGAACTTCTTCCATCAAAGCCTCCTCTATGAACTCTACCTTCTCTTCATATACCTCTATATTAGATTCTTGTATCATGCCTCTTCTTAAGCTTCTCTTCCACTTTGAGAGATTTGATAACACTGATGAACTATCTTTGGGCTCAAGAGGCTTATTTCCTCTTGTATATTCCACCTTAACCCATTTAGATACCAAGCCACTTTCAGGATTTCTTTTTCCATAATATGAGACCTAAGACATAGCTTATGAAATTCCTCTATAGACGTGCTCACTTCTAGGTCCTTTTTCCATAGGTTTTGTCTCTTCTTGTGTAACTGTACTTCATAGTTATTCGAAAGGTAGGTCTCTTTGATTTTAGTCACCATTCCCTTCCAAAAGGAAATAGGAGCCTTACATTCTCTCTCTCTCTCTCTCTCTCTCTCTCTCTCTCTCTCTCTCTCTCTCTCTCTCTCTCTCTCTCTCTCTCTCTCTCTCTCTCATTTTGTATAAACTTGCACCAAGTTAGAGTAGCTCCCCTCTTCCTTGACTTGGCTACTTTAAATTTTTGGGCTTCACTAATATTTTCACACTCAAAGTGAGTCTTCATCTATTCTGTCCACTCCATGACTAACTCTGCTTCCAGTTTTCCACTAAATAGTGGTATTCCTTCCAAGGACTTTCCACTCATGGCCTTTAATGCCCCCAACAAAGGTTCCTCTTGTAGTAAAAATTCTAGTTTAGGGACTATGTCCTCTTCTACTATGTCTTTACCTTTATATTCCACTTCTTTAACCTTCTCACTAACTATGTATATCTTGGTTTCTACTTCTCCAAGCTTTTTTTCAATCTTTGATAATCCTTCCCTAAGGATTCTATTCTATGTTCCACTTTCTTTTCCAACTCCACATTGGTAACCATCTTTTTTGCACCCACTCATTCCACATCTGACATACAATCTTTCTAGCCCAAGTCCTTAGGCTCTGATACCAATTTGATAGCATGCACCTAGTTCACAACTTCTCCAACATAGTTTCCTCTTCTTCCTAGGTTCTTATACGACTCTTCCTAGTGCTTTTAAGAGTCACCTCTAAGGTTCCAACGCTCCTCTTCCTTTTAGGTGTTATATCAAGTTCACAATACCCTTATGCTCCTTAGTCTCATTGCCTTTTCAACTTCAATACACCTCTAAGACATTCAAGAAAATTTGCAGGGGTGTGGAGTTCTTCAAAATCATGTCATCGAGGTGTTCTTGATACTTTCTACCCATATCAAGATCCTTCCTTCTTACTGATTTTCTCAATCTTCACCAAACTAGCAATTTGGCCTTGTAGCCCTTGACCCCCGAGTTAGGTCTCCTATTCATGGATTTCAGGCTTTCTTTAAAATTTGACTTTAAAGAACTTCCAAATAAAATCTTGAACCATAAATCATTGGTATAACCCTACAATATTTTATAGGTCCCATACTCCCATGCATCTGTGGTGCAAGAGCACCTAGGGTCTTTAGGCTACCCTAGTCCAAGTTTTTGGCTTGTAAGTGAACTTAGACAAGTCACTGAATAATTAGGACTAATATAAGTCCCAAGTGTGTGTTTAAAGTCTTAGCAAGTCCTTAGGAAGTCTATTTGATTGGTTGTCAAAGTCTTCTTAAGACTTGCCTAGTTTTGGCTTTCTTTATGAAATTGCTAACTTAATGTCTAGTTGGTCAAAGCTCAATTTGACTTCCCAAAATGTGGGAATGAAGGAAGAAAAGTTCCATTATGGTTAGTTATACCCTTTAGATCATTTGGAACTCATTTGAGCAACCCAAGAAAGGTTGACAACAAAAGTTGTCAAAGTTGTCAATGACAACTTTGCAAGTTTGAAAACTTGTCATGACAAGAATCGGTAAATTCCCTTAATGAGAGTAGAATTAGTTAGGGATTCATTCAGGAAGTTTTTCTTGAACCTTTTGACCTATTTAATTCATTTTCTGACCAGTGCTAAAGGTTGGCTACTTTTGTATTTTCTTTGGATTTGAATTTAATACACTGGCATTCTATGCAAACTGGGAAAAGTGAGAAGAACTCGATCATCCTATGTACCATGGATTGATCTGAAATAAAAATTTGCATGTTTAATTAGTTTTTTGTATGTCGTTTCTTTTTGTGTGTTATTTTATATTGTAGGATTTATTTTCATTTCTTCTAATAAATCTTTCCTCTTTGACCAGTTCATTGGTCTAGACAAGTTTGAGAGAAAAAAATGGCTCTAGCGTGAGTTCCATCACTAGGTTTTGTACGACCTTGTGGTGAATTCTAGAGCAATGTGTATATATGGTAAATATGGGGTCTTGTCTTCATATTTGCAGGGGAACCGATTTTGGCATCAAGGCCTAGGTGAGTCACAATGAACCTAGCTAGGAGGCTTGACTATTGCAGACAGTAGATGGAAGGTTTGTGGGATTGATAGACTCAATGTAGTGGCAAGGTAATAAAGAAAAGAGTCCAAAGATTTAGTGTCAATAAATAGAATAGATGGTAAATCTTATAGAGTGAGGTTGAATAAAATTCATCACTATGATCAAATAAATTCTAGTAGCCCTTAAAATTAGGACTAGAAATAGAAAGATGTTGTACAGATGCATAGTGAGGTCTAGAAACCCTAAAAATATTTAAGGTCTTTCAAAAAGAGCGTCAAAAACTCCAATTTTTTTGGGTATTTGTGTGGAGAGTTGTATTTATAGCTTGGAAGGTGTGTAAGGAGACCTAATTAGGCCTAATTGGGCTAGTAGACTTTTTTCCTAAATTTGAAGAGATTGTCTCTTGATCCTAGAAGTTTGGAACCTAGAACATCTCAAAACCATTGAAGTTGAACCTTTAGAATGCCTTCTAGTTTGAAAATAAATTTATTTTGATGGTATATGGTGATGGACTTAGAGAGTTGAGTCCATGGAGAGTAAGAGGAGTTAGAATTGAAATTGCACTTGGTAGTGAGGTCTTGAAAAGAGAGGAGATTATGGAAAGAACCCCTCTAGAGTATAGTCTTGATAGAACCCTGGATAGGTCAGGATAGGGACCTAGAAGAAGTCCTAAATATTTAGGGCTTTTGGCAAGAGATCTCCCTATCAAATTGGTATGAGAGGCTAATTTCACTAGTACAAAAACAACAATATATGACTAAATAAACTACTAAAAATTTTAGATAAATGACTAATTTTGGTCACGTGACCAGTAGTAGTTTATTGCCGGTCATTTATCTCACGACCAAATTTATGACTAAACTATTTTAGTCATTGATTTGGTTGTTTATTTAGTCATTTATTTGGTCGTTTATTTGGTCATTGATTTGGTCATTTATTTGGTCGTTGATTTAGTCATTTATTTGGCCGTTGATTTGGTCATTGATTTAGTCATTGATTTTATCATTTATTTAGTGATTTATTTAGTCATATATTTAGTCATTTATTTAGTCATATATTTAGTTATTTATTTAATCATATATTTAGTCATACTAGGGCACGATGAAATCGAACCACCATCCTCCTACTTATAAAGTAGGTGCTTTTCCATTGAGCTAGTACCCTTTAAATAATAATCATACCATGTATACTAGTACTTTCCATTAAACATGATTTCAAGTTTTCCCACTATAGTTCAAGGGTTATGATAGTAAATGGTTATGAGAATCATTCAAAACAAAGTATGTCAAAGACTGTTATGAGGCAAAGTTTGTGATTGTCATGTAAAGAGGAAGAATCGTAGGCTCCATCATAGTGAGAAGCACATTCTATACATGAAAGAAAAAGTAAATTTCTTGATCTAAAGGGCAATAAAATGGCAAAAAAATAGAGTAGCAACCTCCATACAATTTCATGAATAAAGGAGAAAAATTCAAAGATTAAAACTCTTCCTAATGACTGTAACTGGACTAAGTACCATAGAACTCTTCCTAATGACTATAACTGGACTAAGTACCCAGCTTTAGACTAATCCAATCTTTAATCCAAAAATTCACTTTCTAGACCACTGTCATGCAGCTAGAGCCTCCAACTTGTCCAATCTTCAAGAAAAGCTTCCACCCTTATTCTAGCACCTTAGAACATCGTAACATGGCCAATGTACCATGTTCCACTAGCCCTCCAAGTCTGGTTGAGAGATCTGCAATGCAACTCACTCCAAGAGCATAATCTCCTTGTAGCCCTGTCCAGTCAATAATCTACCTTTAACTCACAAAATTTCCAAACAACTAGGGAAACCCTTGATAGTTCCAGACACCCTTTACAATGTTACTAAACATATCCCAAACCCAGGGTATGTTACTTTGGACCAACTACTAGATCCACTACCTTTGCAGCAACCAAATAGGCCTAATTTGCACCCATTTACAAAGCAACCTATACAAGGACTTGCTCCCTTGACTCCTAACCTTGAAAAAGTCTTATTAAATGGTAAAACACTAAGGATTATAAAGTTTTTAAGGCACCATCACTCACCTATTCTTCTAGGAATCAAACCCTTCCTTCTAGGGTCCCTAGGCTAGGGCTTGTTCACAAGGACACTTCCAAATCTTTCTAGTTCCCCCCAATGGATCTAACACATCCCCATGGACCTTGCAACACTAGATCCATCACAAAACATACCCATCCTTAAGAGTATTCGTTCACATTAATGACTGGTGTCAAACCAGACACCCTTCAATCAACAACCTACCACCATTCTGTGGTTTTCCCAAACTCATTTCGCCTATCCCTGCATTAAAACCATTATGTACAAGGATATAATACACCATTATACCTCTCCCACCAATCACAGCAGCCACAGGGGTGGGAGAGTGACTTCATTGTGAAGGTTTCAACTCTTAAATGCTGACTGTGACTCCACATCAGGAACAGTCAAGGACACCAATTAATTCCTTGGTCTTATTAGTGGTCAAAACATTGAAATAAATGCATGGAAAGGTAAAATTCACCCAAGACAATGATCTTACATTATCATTTTGACAGCCCCTGGGCTGTGGTGTTGTAAGGGTCAGCCCCCTTGTTAGGCTGCTGAACTTAATCAAAGACAATGAGCTTCTATGTGGAATCAAATGTACTAGTTAAAGACCCAATAGTGTCACAAGGAACTGCTACTTTGTGTAAAAGGAGATTGCCTAGAATCTGTACTATCAAATATTCTGTCTGCTAAAGGGATTCCATTATTATACAAAATGTTAGCTACAGTGTTTCAAATAGATCATTTCCAAAATATGTACTGATCTCACCTGGATTTGATGCAGTAAATGTTCTTGCGCTTCAACATTCCTGGCAACCTCTTGACAAACAGGATCATACTTTCCAAGCTCCTTCTTGAAGAGGTCTTCATAAGATCCAGAGGTTGCCATCAACTTGGGTAAAATGTCATCCTACATATGAAGAAAGATTTATCAGTAAGGAAATCTGAATCAGATTAGATATCAAACACAAAATCTTTGAGAGACATTTTATATTATTAATGTGTTCAAAACTAGGAAACAATGAGACCATCTTAATTAGAAAGATGAACTACAATCCGATCAATTTAGTTGGGTATAAGAAATATAAAGCAGTAAGAAACGATTTTGAAGACAAATTTCCCAGTTTCAAACTCAGCACCTTCAGTTTTGGTCAAACTCATGTCTTAGTTATGTCAGCGCACAGATAGCAAAATATTTGCGCTGCATTTTTCTGACTACATAATTCTGCAAAATATGTAAATATAATACATCAAACACGTGTATGCATAATATATGGCCGATATTCTAGATTCAGACTAGTGCAAAATAAGTATTCACACAATAAAAGTTTTTTTAGATGGATTTCATTATGGCTATTAATATTACTCTAAAGTGCAGTTTTATTGTATTATAGCGAAACAAATATTATTTTTCTATTATATAAACTCCTACTGTGCATTTGTATGGTGATAAAACACAATATGAACTCTAAATTCAATAAGCATAACATAGTGTGTTCCTCAACAAAAATTGATGAATTGAATTTCATAGGCATGGAAATAGCCATGGAAAAGTTATCTACACATATATTGTTGGTTCCATCAAATTTTCTAACTTTCAAATGGGTGATACTATGAGGGACCAAACACATTTTAATTGAGGCAAACTACAAATCATATCAGCTGGACCCTACTCATGAATATGCACCAATTGACTCACAAGTAGTAGTTTATAACTTTATTGTGACATGTGGCAAATTACAATTGACTAAGAAGCACTTACATCGACATGCTTTGCATGAGTATTTAGGTGTTTGTAAGCATGCCTATATGTGTATGTATGAACAAAGTATGACCATGCATAAATCAATGTATATGTATTGTATGTGCAAGCACAACAGATGGTACAAAATAATACTCTCTATGAACCATTTTGATTTGGTACTCCTAGAATAGTATGTACCTTGTCATGTTTCCTTCTTGAAATAGGATTGAATAATAAACAATAATTATTAAATAAAAAATATAAAAGAATAAAATTAAAAAATAATAAAATTTTAGTTGAGCAAATGGTCGGGCCTGCATGTATGTAAAAGTTGTCTCCCTGAAACATGACGTATAAAAGGGAGAGAACTTCATTTGGGGGGGGGAATGGAGGGAGGAAGATGAGGGAGCATAAGAATTAAGGAAGGATTAAGGGAAGAAAATAAGGAAGTGACTCTTCAAAAGGTGAAGGGTTGTGACCCTTTGGAAGCATGGCAATTGTGAAAGGATGTGACCATTGCAAAGGGTAGACATGGTGAAGAGGTGTGACCCTTCCTCACAAAAGATATAAAAAGGAAAAGGTTTCATTTGAGAAGGACATCCAAGGGAGATCAAGTTGGGAAATAATATATTATTCTCAAAGGCAACATTGGAAAGTGGTGACTCAAATCCTTATAAAATTTGGCGGCCCTTTACCAATAATATAGGAGAAATCGTTCAAAACACTCAAGGATCACTTATCTATCATCACTCACTCAATCATCACTCATCAACCTATGAATTCCACATTCATTCAATCATCACTCACCAATACATCAAATCAGAAGAAACCATTCAATTATCCATCAAACATCAATTGGGAATCAGGCAAACAGACCAGATATCAACTCTCCCATCAATTCAATCAGTCTATATTAATCATACAATCATCAAACCAATCACATCTGTCATACCCCCAGTCTGACATTAGATGAACAACGAACCCATAGTATGAAAATTGTCTTATTAATAAGACTTCACAATTTTCTATGATCCTGAAGCCTGATTAAGGAATTCACCTTCCACAATATTCTTTCCTTTGCAGTGAACCAACAGATTCCACAATTGGAAATCTTTAGTCCTTAACCAATCATTAAGCAACAGCCACAACACTAACGAAGAGTCACCTGAATAGCCTTGAGGATGCAATGAATTGCTTGGATAAGACACCTCTCTTGGGAAGAGGTAAGGGTTGTGACCTGTTGTCCTTCCCCAACGACTATATAAGGTAGAAATTCAATTAGTGAAGGAATTGAAGGAGAAGAAAAATCATCAAGGAGAAAAAGTAGATAATAATAATAAACTAAGGCATACAACAGTACAGTCATAAAATCTGTGAACCTTGGTATGAGTATTGTGTGACATATATATTGCATAATGAATTTGTTTATGACTGCTCTCTACTGAATTATGTGTATACAGTTCAGGAATATGATATTCGTATGTAATTGCTTATACACACACACCTCTGATTTAATATGCATTTCATTGCTGAGTCAGGAATGTTTTAATATAGGAGATATGTATGAAATATTATGTATGTTTATACTCTGAATTCTGTAACCAACCATGATAGGGGAAATGAGGGATTACAGGTGAGAAAACAGTGATGGGGTCAACTTCTTAGCACGCCGTCTCATGGTGTATGACCAGGGAGTCCTGTGGGGCCAAAGGGGGGCAAAGGGTAGTGTCTTTGGGCTTACGAAGAATGGACTTTCTAGGCATCTTGTTGTGAATACACCTCATGACCTCCACATGGAAAACAGATGCATAAGGATGTTCAATCATTGAAAGTAAGATAGAAGTGGCAAGATTGAGAATGGTGATAGGACACCTCACTAGGTACCCCCCACATATGGATGGCATGGGCCACATGAGGCCAAGAGGGATGGTATATTTGCTCTTGGGCCTAGGGTAGAGGGTCTCTGGGGTACCTTATCAAGTCACTCTGCCTTATCTCTTCTATGGTTGAATAATCTCATAATTATTTAAGCAATCTAGTAATTCGATTTACATTTTCAATATATGCTTAGTTCTAACTAAAGAGATCTAATTATGATTTATGATTATAATTGAATCCCAACTTGCTTGCAGAATCTCAATCAAAGTGAAAGGTATCCCCGAACCCTACATGTTTTGATAAAAATTGTAACCTAGGGCAAAATTTGGGTACTCATATAATTTGGGGACATTACATGGCTTCCTTGTGGGTAAATGGTTTTATGCTATAACCCAAGTATAGACATTATAACAAGGACAATACACTTATGCTTTTCTCCCTTGTAACTTGCACACATAGATTGGATGCCTAGGATATACCTAACCATGAGATGTTAGCCCTTGGCAAACCTTTATCTATAGACTATTGGAAATCCGTGAAAACAAAATCACATTTTATCCAAGCATATGAATTCCCTATTATGAATTCCCTGTTATGAGGACTGAATTCCCTGTTATGAATTAACCAGAGAGGATGTTTAGGAGCACAGCCTGAGCTAGGGATAAGGTCTTAGTCATTTGGAGATCACTCAATTAATGAGAGGGGGTCATTAGGCTGTCAATCTAATCTAAGGTTAAAGACTCAACCACTGGGAGAGAACTCCATCAATTGTAGAGGGTCTGTAGGCACTCAACCTAGACCAAATTTAGGTCATTTATGCACCAGTATAAATGGGAATGTGTGGCTTGAAATGGGAATGGACGACAACGGCAGCCTCGAGAACATCAAGAACAAATCCGTTGATCTTGAGCGGATACCTATAGAGGAAATTTTTGAGCAGCTAAGATGTACAAAGGAGCGTTTGTCCGGAGCCAAAGGAGAGAATCGACTGAAGGTCTTTAGATTAAACAAATTGGAAGAGAAGAAGGAGAGCAAGATTCTGAAGTTCCTTGGTTTTATGTGGAACCCTCTGTCATGGGTTATGGAGATGACTGCAATAATGGAAATTGCGTTGGCTAATGGATCTGGGAAGCCTCCAGATTGGCAAGATTTCGTTGGAATCATTGTGTTGCTGGTAATCAACTCTACCATCAGTTTTATTGAAGAAAACAATGCTGGTAATGCAGCAGCAGCTCTAATGGCAGGTCTTGCGCCAAAGACTAAGGTGCTTTGTGATGGCAGATGGCAAGAAGAAGATGCCTAAATTCTTGTTCTAGGTGACATAATCAGTATTAAACTCAGAGATATTGTTCCCGCAGATGCTCGTCTGCTTGAGGGCGATCCTTTAAAGATTGACCAGTCTGCTCTGACTGGTGAATCTCTTCCCGTCACAAAGAATCGAGGAGATGAAGTATTTTCTAGGTCTACATGTAAACAAGGAGAAATTGAGGCCGTGGTTATTGCGACTGGAGTCCACACTTTCTTTGGAAAGGCTGCTCATTTAGTCGAATCCACCAACAATGTTGGTCATTTCCAGAAGGTTCTTACAGCAATTGGAAACTTCTGTATCTGTTCCATTGCAATTGGAATCATTGTGGAGATAATTGTTATGTATCCCATTCAACATAGAGCATATAGGGATGGGATCAACAACCTTCTGGTTCTCTTGATTGGTGGCATTCCTATTGCCATGCCCACCGTGCTCTCTGTGACAATGGCTATTGGATCACACCGCCTTTCTCAGCAGGGTGCTATTACAAAAAGAATGACTGCTATTGAAGAAATGGCTGGAATGGATGTTCTTTGCAGTGATAAGACTGGAACCCTTACACTCAACAAGCTATCAGTCGATAAAAATCTTATTGAGGTATTTGCAAAAGGTGTGGACAAGGAAACAGTATTATTACTTGCAGCTAGAGCTTCAAGAGTTGAAAATCAGGATGCAATTGACGGTGCCATTGTTGGAACTTTGGCAGATCCTAAAGAGGCTAGAGCAGGCATTACCGAAGTTCATTTTCTACCATTTAATCCTGTTGACAAACGTACAGCACTTACATATGTTGATTCTAATGGAAATTGGCATCAGGCCAGCAAAGGAGCACCAGAGCACATTATTGACCTCTGCAAATGCACTCAAGATATGAGAAATAAGGTGCATTCAGTAATTGATAAATTTGTTGAGCGTGGACTTCGATCTCTTGTAGTAGCTAGATAGGAAGTACCTGAAAAGAACAAAGAAAGTGCTGGAGGTCCATGGCAATTCATTGGTTTGTTGTCTCTGTTTGACCTTCCTCGCCATGATAGTGTTGAAACAATATGCCAAGCACTTAACCTTGCTGTCAATGTGAAGATGATCACAGGGGATCAGCTTGCTATTGCCAACGAGACAGGGAGAAGGTTTGGAATGGGTGTAAATATGTACCCATCATCTACTTTGCTTGGTGGATCTAAAGATGAATCTATTGCAGCTCTCCCTGTTGATGAATTGATCGAGAAAGCTGATGGATTTGCAGGGGTATTTCCAAAACATAAATATGAGATAGTGAAGCACCTTCCGGAGATGAAGCATATATGTGGCATGACTGGAGATGGTGTCAACGATGCACCAGCCTTGAAAAAGGCTGACATTGGAATTGTTGTGGCAGATGCAACTGATGCTGCCAGAGGTGCATCTGATATTGTTCTTACTGAGCCAGGGCTAAGTGTCATCATTAGTGCTGTTTTAATAAGTCGAGCCATCTTTCAGAGAATGAAGAATTATACGATATATGCAGTCTCGATCACTATTCGTATTGTGTTGGGATTCATGCTTATTGCTCTGATATGGAGATTTGACTTTTCTCCCTTCATGGTATTGTTCTTACTCAGCCAGGGCTTAGTGTCATCATTAGTGTTGTTTTAATAAGTCGAGCCATCTTTCAGAGAATGAAGAATTATACGATATATGCAGTCTCGATCGCTATTTGTATTGTGTTGGGATTCATGCTTATTGCTCTGATATGGAGATTTGACTTTTCTCCCTTCATGGTTCTGATCATCGCTATATTGAATGATGGTACAATTATAACTATTTCAAAGGATCATGTCAAGCCTTCTCCAATGCCTGACAGCTAGAAATTGAAGGAAATTTTTGCAGCAGGGGTTGATTTGGGTACATACCTTGTAATAATGACTGATATTTTTCTGGGCAATGCACAAGACTGATTTTTTCTGGAACAAATTTGGCGTTCGGTCAATTAGGGGCATACGAAATGAAGAAATGGCTGCATTATACTTACAAGTCAGCATTGTGAGCCAGGCTCTTATTTTTGTCACACGATCACGAAGTTGGTCATTTGTAGAACAACCAGGGCTTATGCTTATGAGTGCTTTTGTAATCGCTCAGCTGGTTGCAACATTCACTGCAGTCTGTACCAACTGGGGCTTTGCAGATATCAAAGGCTGTGGTTGGGGCTGGGCAGGAGTTATTTGGCTCTACAGTCTGGTGTTTTATTTGCCTCTAGACTTATTGAAGTTTTCCATTCACTATATTTTGAGTGGCAGGGCATGCGATAATCTACTTGAGAACAGGACTGCATTTACCACCAAGAAAGACTATGGAAAAGAGGAGCGTGAAGCACAATGGGCACATGCTCAATGCACATTACATGGTCTTCATCCACCTGAAACTAATTTGTTCCACGAGAAGTCAAGCTACCGAGAATTATCTGAAATTGCTGAACAAGCAAAGAGACGTGCAGAAGTTGCAAGGCTCAGGGAACTGAACACATTGAAGGGACATGTGGAATCTGTTGTGAAACTGAAGGGTCTTGATATTGAAACAATTCAACAGGCCTACACTATGTAATTCAGTGCACTTAAAGTGTTTTCCTTTTATATTCTATAGTTTGAAAAGAAATGGAGTATGTAATGTGTTTGCCCAAGACATGTTGCAACCATTGCACATGCAACCATGTGACTCCTATGGGACTACTAATTTTTTGTAGATTGAATCAACTAATTTTCATCTTTTGCACCTGATGTTCTGAAACAAAAAAAATAAAATTAATCTGTAGTCCTAAAAATGTCGTTAGCATGAAAAACACTATATGGTCTTGCAATGTGGATTTAATTGATTGTATGTAATTTCTGTACCTAATTTTGTATAATATTTTATATCAATATTTTAGATCATACTCTGATCCACCATCAAGATATAAGAAAAAAACAAAAGAATAAGGACTCACATTGTTAAAAATAAACAGTCTATATGTTTCATAGATCTGGCAGACCCTTTACATAATAATGATCAATGTAATCTTTGATTTGATACAAATGCTAAGTATTCGCTCTAAATACTTTTCATGGATGGGTTAAACATACAGAATCTAAACAACATGGACAGTGTAAAAGAAACAAATCCTAACAAAATAACTGCATTTAGTTGACTAATATTAATTTAAGCACCTTTTTGGTCTCAGATTGCACAGAGAAAGGCTGCTCCATCTTTTCCCATGACTTGAGAGTAAGCAGAGTCTGCATTTCTATATCATCAAGTAGCCTGCTTCTCAGCATGTTATTGCTCATGAAATTAAGGGCTATACTTCTCATGTGTTTGTGCATGTCCCCAACAAGAACTAGCATAGACCATTTGCCTAGAATACCCCCAATAGTACTTGGATAGCTGCATTCAAACAATCTTCCTTCATTCTGCAGTATAAACTTGTTCAGCTCTGGATCTGCAGACACCACTGTAGGGTGCCCAAAAAGATGAGATCTGAATATCTTCCCATGCCTGCCATATTTATGATTACGGCATTAGAACAATATTTTAATACAAAAAAGGAAACAAACTCATTATTGTGCATAACTTTTGATATTCACTGTGGAAATTTGTTTCTCAACGTTTCAGATCAAACTACATGATGCATCAATTACCAGAAGCTATGCACAATAACTTAACTTAAGCTATGCACAATAACTTAATGGACTACATAAAGAACATGTTTACAAACAAATTCAGTGGCGACTTGCAGAGTTTGCATTTTTTGGGATATAAGCAAAGAGATCATTGTTTGCAGATTTTGTGTACTATAAGATTAGGAAAACATTACCGACTAGGGGGTGACAATGGGACAAAAATCTGTTTCACCTATCCAATATGATTTTTTAACATAACTAGATGTTTTCTCTCACAAGTTACTGGCCTTAATGTTTCAGGCTCTACAATGCTGCTGTAAACCTGTAAGACTGATTGATTATCCCTTTAACCCAGTAGTGGAGGCACTGACTATGATGCAGCTTCAGTCAATATGGATACATACAACAGGATACTTGTTGAGCAATAAGCTTTTCATTCTGTCACCAAACTGACTTGGGACTATACATCTTTGACTAAGGCATGATGATAATCAGATCGGATAGACAGTTTTGTGTTTTGATTTGTGATCTATTGTAAGAGATATTTGGTCTTTCCAGGACCCAGAAGAAGTCAGGGATTTGATGCTACACTGGTCATGAGGTCGAGGGAGGAATGAGGAGGAAGGGAGGAGATATTTGGTTGTTCCTATAAGTAATGACACTCATTTCTAGTGGTCCTGTTGTATGTTGTTGCGAAACTTTCATTATATATGGATGTAAACTCTTGGTAGCTAGTGAGAGAGAGTGGAGGGGAGGGGCAGGGAGATGAGTTGGTGAGGTAGCAATTGTGTTCACATCCTGCTCTCATTTGTATTATGTATATATAGATTACCGAGGATGTACAAGAAGGCTTTTATTATTGAGATGTGGTTACAACCGCCCGTCTAGACATGTAGAGATAAATGCTGCCAGATGTAGTTGCAATTTCCCTGGAAAATGTGTATGCAAAATGTGGAAGCATAGGCAAGGCATGTGAATTTTTTGTCATGATACCTCAAAGAAATGTTTTCTCATTGACTGCAATTGTTGCAAGATATGCACAAAATAGACTTGATGAAAAGGCTTTAGAAACTTTTAGGCAAATGCAATTGTCAGAGATAAAGCCAAACTCCACGACCTTTGCCAGCATCCTCCAATCCTCCATGCCTATGCAAAAATAGGAGATTTGGAACAGGGTATGTGTATCCATCAAACATAATAGATAAAGGATTGTTGTCAGATGTGGTTACAACCGCCCGTCTAGACATGTATGCAAATGTGAAAGAATAGACACATGAACTATTTGACAGAATGCCTAAAATAAGAGGTCTCATGGACTTCAATGATCATCAGATATGCACAAAATGGATTTGTTGAAAAATATTTAGAAACTCCTCAACCTTTACTAACATCCGCCTTACCTATCCCAATAGGGGAACTTTGAAACACGGTATGGACATTCAATCAAAGCATAAAAGAAATTAGAATTTTTTGGGTGTGTTCAGGTTCCTCATTCTGCAATTTATCTAGGGTTTATCTTTTGCTAATTCTAAATTTGATCGTATGAGGGGGTTTTCATCAATATTTCAGATCACAAACCTTGCAGGTTCAAGAAATGTTACAGTTTGATGGAAATTACAAAATCAAATATAACAACTACCGAAGACAACTTTAAAAAAAATTGAACAAGTATGAGAACAATCTTTGGACATGAACACACAATGACATTTATGACATTTTCAAGGGGTTTAGTATTGCTTACCTCAAATCCACTGTCATTTACTAATTTAGCTTTTTCGATCTACCAACGACTGTAAATGAAAGGCCCCACCTTGTAGGGGGGAAAAGTTGAAAACCATGTGAGTTTGACCCGAGGGGATTGAAGCCTGTGCTCAACAAACAACTAGAGAAAGTGAAAACCAAGAAGGGATACTCTGTCTGGGAATACGTATTTAGATACGGGTGGGCTAGCCCGGCTTTTAGCAAGCAAGTAGTTAGGAAATGCGAGTCTCTGCCCCTCTCAATACGTTGAGTTGAGGGAGATAGATGGCTAGAACGAGAAGTCTCAACGGTAGATGGCGATCAGGATTTTGCATTGAGTCAACTGGTTGCTAAAGTCTCCCGCCTTTCGTTTCCGAAAATTGATTTCCAACCAAGATTGAATGAACGGTGGCTCAACATTGCATTGCAAAAGTATTGATTATGTTCTTTGAATTAGGTTCCTATCCATCTATTTTCCTTAGTGTAGAACAAATTTTTGACAATGATGATGATAATGGTGATATTAATATTCATTTTGATGTTGATGATAATTGATTAATTAAAATGTTATGTTCAATTGAAGATGTGATGTTAGTAATTATCTTTATTAAAATAAATCATTCAGAATTTTTTTAATGTAGTCTAAAAGTGTCGTGACATTTATGGTTTTAAAACAAATTAAAGTTGAAACAAACTTATAAAAAAGAGTAATAACAACTAAAGTTAAACCATCTTAAATATAAGCATGAGTATTGTTTAAATATCTAATTAAAGTCATATATTAGCATATCAAAATTGTAACAAAACATTAATTTCTAATTGTCATGATACTTCTTATTAAAGAAAACTTTTAACTCAAATGCACTTGCATCGACTATTTTTTAATCATTTTTAATAGGACCAATTTATGTCAAAGGAAACCCAAAAGAGAAATAACAAATTGAACAAAAAATTTAAAATTTCAAACTAGAAAGGAACAAATGACATGGAATGATAGCTCAATACCATATGCATTTGAAAATGTAAGGAAAAAAATCAAATCAAATTAGCTACACAATTTTAGTTGTTATAAATTGAAGTACCCTGTAGAGCTTTAAATGCTTCCCCTCTTGATAGCTACCACAGTATAGTCCAATCTACTACTACAAATAACACTTTAAAAACCCTTGATATTGTATATGAATTATATGCTCCTGATCTATATAAATTCTAATTGCAGAACGTGTAGATGAATTTTAAATATAGTTACCATTTAGAGATATTGGCAAATAGTGGTTGGAATAATGTTCACATAATAAGTCTATTGGTGAACACACAATATTGGTGAAATGCAACTTCTAAGAATATAAGTATATGATATTATCAAATGTTAATGTGTAAAGGAGTATTAATCATTCATTTAGTCATTTTTATTAGGGTAACTAATTATTTAGTCATTTTAGTTGTGATTTTACTTGATGACTAAATTGGTCATTTATTTAGTCATTTATATTTGTAGAACATGATTAGTTTTAGTCATGTGATTAAAATTTTTAGTCACGTGACTAAAAAAATGGTAGAACATGTTCAGTTTTAGTCATGTGACTAAAAATTTTAGTCACGTGACTAAAAGTTTTAGTCACCTGGTCATTTATTTGCCAAATTCTACTAGTGTTTATTTTGGGCTAGAAGTATATGATAGAGTTAGTGGGTGAGTCAACCTTAGTGACAAATGCAAATTTGGCTAGGGAAGCAATAGCGAAAAAAGAAGAGAATAGAATTCTTAGAGAATAATTGGCAGCCCTTAGAGATAAGCTAGGGGAGGTGGAAGAAAAGACCGAATTGGTAAATGAGAAATTGAAAGAAGATGGAGATAAGGGTAAGGGTATGTACATGAAGATGATGAAATCCCTAAACCTTATCCCCCTATGTAAGAAGATCCTTTTCTCAAATCCATCAAAGCCATTAGAGGAAAATCTTTTGAAGGGGTAGCTATTTTTAGTGGGAAGATGGACCCTGAATTGGTGATGGAATGGATAGAGGGAATAGAGAACCACTTTGAGTATGAAGGGGTTATTGAGGCTCAAAATGTGAAGGTGGCTAAATCTAGGATGAGGGGACTAGAATTAACTTGGTGGAAGTTCCTACAAATTAAAAGAGAGAAGGTAGGAAAGAACCCCATAGCTAATTGGAAGGCTATGGTCACCAAGATCAAGGAAAACTATTTACCAGAGGACTTTGAAATCCAAATTCATAAGAAGAGTCAAAACCTTAGTCAAAGGGAAATGGATATTGAATCCTATACCGAGGAGTTCCAAAAACTATGCTTGAGATCTAAGATCCAAGAAGAAGAAAGTGTCAAAGTAGCTAGATATTTGAATGGACTTGGGTGGAGCATTCAAGAAGAAATCAGTTTATTGAGCCCCACTACTATTCATAGGTGCTACCAATTAGCCATTAAAGTGGAAGAAAAAGGTAGAAACAAACAAGAATCTACTTCAAGAGGTAGAGGAAGAGGAAGAGACTCAAGAGAGAGTAATAGAGGCAATGAACCAAAGAACCGACATGAAGCCAAGATGATTGAACAATATAGTGAGCCAAGCAATAGAGGTACTTTCAGTAGGGGAAGAGGATTCCATAGTGGTGGAAGAGGCAGATCTAGAGGATTGGGTAGAGGTTCACACTTTGCCAGCATGAAATGCTATAATTGTGGTCAATTAGGCCACCCTGTCTATAGATTCCCTGGTAAATAATCAATCTCATAAGGGGAGAAGAATATATTAGCCTATGCAAAAGAGGAATTTGGAAGTGTTAAATATTTGGAGGTGAGTCTTGATTCAGAAAATGGGGAGAATCTCATGTTTAGAAGAGTCTTACTCAAAGAACTGGTCAAAGAGGAACCCAAACAAAGAAGAGCTTTATTTAGGATCAAGTGTAAGATCCTTGGAAACATGTGCAAGTTCATCATTAACTCAGGTTCTACAAACAATATAATTTCAGAGGAGGCAGTCCAAAAGTTAAATCTCATTAGGATACCTCATACACACCCCTACAAATTTACTAGGCTAAACAAAGGGAATAATGTCTTAGTGAATGAACAAGTGTGGGTTCAATTTTTCATAGGTGAATATCAAGACAAAATGCTATGCGATATCTTTCCAATGGATGTTTTCCACCTATTATTGGGCAGACCATGGCAATATGACCGAGATGCAGTCCATGATGGGAAGAAACACTTGTATACCTTTAAAAAGAATGTGGTCACCTAAAAAATACAATCAATTGTTGAACATGGAGCAAAAAGTTTTGGAGACACTAATCTACTTCTCATGAGTGGTAAGGAGTTCTTGCATGAACTCAAGGAAGAATAAGGTGTTGGAGTAGCTATTGTTATTAAGCCTAAAGAGGAGGACAAACCTCAACAAGCAAGTTACCTATGGAAGTGAGTTATTTTTTGGAACACAAACCACTATACCACCTCAAAGATAAATTAGTCTCCAAATAGACTTCATAATAGGGGTGTCCTTACCTAAAAAATTGGCATACAAGATGACACCACACCAAAACAAGGAGATTGCAAGGCAAGTTCAAGAGTTACTTGATCAAGGATTAATTAGAAATAGCATAATTCCATGTGTTGTCCCAATGGTCTTATCACCCAAGAAAGGGGGTAAATGGAGATTTTTTACTGATTTGAGGGCAATAAATCTGATAACTATCAGGTATAGATTTCCTATCCATAGAATAAAAGATCTTATGGATTATTTTGGAGGGTATGGATACTTCGCTAAAATTGATCTTAAGAGTGGGTACCACCAAATTAGGATGAAAGAGGGGGATGAATGGAAGTCATACTTTAAAACCACGGAAGGTTTTTATGAATGGTTGGTTAGGCCCTTTGGGCTTACAAATGCACCTAGTACATTCATGAGGTTAATCAATGAAGTCTTGAAGGATTACATAGGAAGGTTTCTAGTGGTATAATTAGATGATATCCTCATCTTGATTAATACCAAAGAAGAACACATGAAACACCTAGAAGTTGTCTTGAAAAGGTTTCATGAAGAAAAGCTACCCATTAACATAGAAAAGAGTGAGTTGTCGAAACAAGAGCTAGTTTACCTAGGTTTTGTAGTCTCCCAAGGAGACTTAAAAATGGACCCAAGCAAGGTATAAGATTTCTCAATTATCCCACTCCTAAAATAGGGACTAATGTAAGGATCTTTCATGGGTTGGTTCATTTTTATAAAAAGTTTATAAGAGAATTCAATGAGATTTGTGCATCTCTTCTTGATACCATAAAGGGTGGAGTTAAAATAAAGTTTAAATGGACTAAGGAGGCCAATGAAGAAGTTGAAAAGATGAAGCAAAAGGTGGCTACACAACCCATCCTAGTATTGCTAAGTTTTGATAACTTTTTTTATTGTGGAATGTGATGCAAGTAACATAGGTATGAGAGCAGTCCTTAACCAAGAAGGGAGATCTATTGCATTTTTCAGTGAAAGGTTGAATGAAGCTAAATCAAGGTATTCTTCTTTTGATTTAGAATTTTATGCTTTGGTTCAAGCCCTTAAGAAGTGGAGGCACTATCATTTTCCCAAGGAGTTTTTAGTATATACTAATAACCAATTTCTAAGCTACATCAACACACAAGAGAAGTTAAGTCATAGACAGATCAAGTGGATGGAGTTTCTCCAAGCCTATACCTTCACTATCAAACATAAAAAGGGCCTAAACAATAAAGTTATAGATGCTCTTAGCTGAAGGTTTCTCACTGTCCAAGAGATTCAACTCCAAATTATTGTCATAGAAGGGTTCAAAGATCTCTACAAGGTGGATAAAAAATTTTCAAAGGCATATAAGGTATGTGTTGAGTTTGATAATCACTTTCATAGTGAATTTTACGACTATACTTTGCAAAATGGATTATTGTTTAAGGGTAACCAACTATGTGTATCCAAGGGGTCTATGAGGGAAAACATCATACAAGAAAAGAATAATGGGAGCCTTACTGGAATTTTATTTTGAATAAGACATTGGACCTAGTGAGAAGATTTTATTATTGACCTAAGATGCCAATAGATGTCAGGAGGTATCTGGAACAATGTGTAGTTTGTCAAAAGGCTAAGGGCACATCCTCTAATGCAGGGCTATACCAGCCTTTACCTATTCCAACCAGACCATGGGAGTGTCTTAGCATGGATTTTATAGTGGGCATACTGAGGAAAATTGATGTCTCTGATAGTGTTTTTGTAGTGGTGGATAGATTTAGGGTAAAAGCACAATCAGGTGTCACGTGCACCTTTTTGGCTAACTTATCAGCATAGTTGAAGTTTAGTATTTCTAACTAAAAATTAATTTTTGTCAAACATATGGTCTAGCTAGATTCATTATAGCTAAGTTAGATAAGTTCTTTGACTTTTCCAATTGGAAATATCTATTAAATGCATGTTTTATACCACTTTGGGTCCAATTACCATACAAATAAAATTATTTTAGAAAAGTGGCATTTCAAAAACTCCTAATATTTTTAATGAATTTTTTTTTAAAATTAAAAAATACCCTTTTGTAGAGATTAGAGTCAAGAATATCCTCATATAGATTTTATAGTATTTTAATTAGACAGTTTATTTTAATTAAAAAATATTACAAGTAGGTATTTTAACAGTCAAGGACATGTTGATTCGGAGAAAGAAAAAAATAGTAAATCATATTAAATAAATTTTAAAAACACATGGTGCACTAGAGGAGAGAATCCTCTTCAAGAATATGTATTTCTTTTTTTGATTGGGATAGATTTGTTATGAAAAATATGTTGTGAGATGAAAACTATCGATATCAGTGATTTGAAATTTGAATTGTTATAAAAGAGAAAATATAGGTCAAAAATGAATTTTTATTTCTTTATACACTAGATATATATGTCATCTATGACATATTTTGAAATTAGGAGAAAATAGGTTTATTTACATATAATTTTTTGGTGGGAACTAGACCCCTAATTTTTAGCATTTTTTAGTAGCTGAAAAATCATCTTTAAAAATTAAAAAAACATATCAATTCTTATTCAAAAAAAATATTAAAAGTATTAATCATAAACTTCATCCATTTTATCACATTTAATTAGTTTACATCATCTTAAAATTCCAAACATAAATGTCATTTTTATACTATTGAAGTTGAACAGCTTTGATTTTGTTAGCCTCTTCCTTTGTAAAAGGGTGACAGCTTATTGTGCTTTTACCCTTTAGTAAAATGAGCCACTTTATTCCTTATAAAACAACTCGTGATGTCAGCTATATTTCTCATCTCTTCTTCAAAGAGGTAGTGAGGATTCATGGCTTACCAATCATTATTGTGTTAGATAGGGATGTGAAATTTATGGGGTACTATTAGAAAACCTTATGAAAAAGATTGGGCACAAATCTTGCATTTGGTTTAGTATATCATCCTCAAATAGATGGCCAAGAAAAGTTAATCAATAGGGTGCTTGTAAATCTTTTTAGGTGTCTCACAAAGGAATATGGGAAAATATGAGATCAAATATTTTTACAAGCTCAATTTTCTTATAATGATAGTGCCAATAGGTTTACCGCAAAGAGCCCATTTGAGATAGTTTATGGCATCCATCCAAGGGGAGTGTATGAACTTAGAGAGTTAGGAAATCAAGGAGAAGTTTGTGGCCATGCTGAAGATTTTTCTCAATCTATGTAAGAAGTCCATGAGCAAGTGAAGAGGACACTAGTGGAAGCTAACCAAAATCTTAAGGCTAAAGTGGATGAGAGGAGAAAAGACTTGCAATTTGAAGTTGGGGATTGGATGATGGTACACCTCAAAAAATATAGACTCTAAAGGGAGATACACAACATGATGCAAATAAGAAGAGTAGGACCATGCACATTCCTAGCTAAATATGGACAAAATTCCTATAAGATAGACTTACCCAAGGAGCTAGCCATATCTCCTATTTTTAATATCCAAGATCTGGTCAAATACAAAGGTTAATGTAATAGAGGAAGAATAGAGTCTTGATGTAAATGCAGATGTCAAAGACCTCAAACTCCCTGTACAACTAAAACCTCAAGCTAAGAAAGTTCTTGGCTCAATGGAAAAGAAGAAAAAAAGGCATTGTGTCTACATGGAACACCTCATCAAGTGGAAGCAGCAACCAGAGTCTGAATCTACTTGGATAGTAGAGAAAAATTTCAAGAAGATGAGGGTTAGTCAAGATCTCTTAGCTCCTGGTGTAACTTAAGTTCTTTGCTGTAGGGAAGAATGGTGCATGAGCACCTAAGGTCTTTAGGCTACCCTAGTACAAGTTTTTATCTTGTAAGTGACCTTATCCAAGTCACTGAATAATAAGGACTAATTAGAGTCCCAAGTGTGTGTTTGAAGTCTTAGCAAGTCCTTAGTAAGTCTAGTTGAGTGGTTGTCACGGTCTTCTTAAGACTTGCCTAGTTTTGGCTTTCTTTGTCAAATTGCTAACTTAATGTCTAGTTGGTCAAAGGTAAATTTGACTTCCCAAAATGTGGAAATGAAGCAAGAAAAGGTTTTTTAGGGATAGTTATACCCTTAAGATCATTTGGAACTCATTTGAGTGATCCAAGAAAGGTTGACAACAAAATTTGTAAAATTTTTCAATGATAACTTTGCAACTTTGAAAAGTTATCCTGACAAGAATCGGTAAATTGCCTTAAGGAGAGTAGAATTAGTTAGGGATTCATTCGAGAAGTTTTTATTGAACCTTTTGACCTATTTAAGTCATTTTATAGCCATTTCTAAAGGTTGGAAACTTTTTTATTTATTTTACATTTGAGTTTAATACATTGGCATTCTCTGCAGACTAGGAATAGTGAGAAAAACTTGATCATCCTATGTACCATGGATAGGTTTGAGATAAATATTTGTATGTTTAATTAGTGTTGTGTATATAGTTTCTTTTGGTGTGCTAGTTTAGGGTAGGCTTTTTTTTCATTTCTTGTTATAAATATTTCCTCTATGGCCAGTTCACTGGTCTAAATAGGGTTGAGAGACAAAAAATGGCTCTAGCATGAGTTCCACCGGTTGGCCGTGTTGGAAATTCTAGAGAAATGTGTAAATATTGTAAATATCAGATATTGTCTTCATATTTTAGGGGAACCAATTTTGGCATCAATTCCTAGGAAAATCATAGTGAACCCGACTAGGAGGCTTGACAGTTGTAGACATTAGATGGAAGGTTTGTAGGATCGGTAGACTCAATCCAATGACAAGGTAATGAAGAAAAGAGTCCAAAGAGTTAATTTCAAGAAGGATAAGGGATGGTAAAGATTTTGGAGTGAGGTTGAATCAAATTCATCATTGCGATCAGAGAAAAGATAGTAGCCCTTAAAAATGGGCCTAGAAATATAAAGGTGTTGTACGAATGTAGTGAGGTCTAGAAACCCTAAAAATATTCAAGGTCTTCAAATAGGGTGTCAGAAACTCCAATTTTTTTTGGTACTTGTGTGGAGAGTTGCAAATTTATATCTTGGAAACCTTGTGTAAGGAGACCAATTGGGCTATTAGCCTTTTTGCCTTAATTTAAAGAGATCAACTCTTGAACCTATAAGTTTGGAATGTAGAACATCTCAAACCATTGAAGTTGAACCTTTAGAATTCATGTCTTCTAGTTTGAAAAGAAATTCATTTGTATGTTATATGGTGATGGACTAAGAGAGTTGAGTCCATAGAGAGTAAGATGAGTTAGATTTGAAAATGCACTTGGTAGTGAGGTCTTGGAGAGAGTGGAAAGTATCCCTCTGGAGTAGGGTCTTGATAGAACCCTCGATAGGTCAGGAGAAGGACCTAGATGTAGTCCTAAAGAGTTGGGATTTGGGGAAAGAGATGTCCCTATCAATCCATATAATACTTTTTCACACCATGAGGGATTCATGAGGTTTAAGTGGGATTTCCTAGGTCTCACTTTCTAATTGATTCAAAATGTGATCAAATCGATTTGTCAGGGTTCAAAATATTTGTCAAGGATCTGTAGGGACAAAATAAAGCTTCCCAAATTATTATTTTTATACATGAAATCCACCCATGCAAGTATCCTTCTCAAACACTTACCTTTCTCCTAGCCAGACTTTGACAGGGCTCGCCTAGGGTAAGGTCTTAAAATTAGGAAAAAAAATATTTTCCTAATTATTAATAGAATACACTGTACATAGGGTCCAATATCATATACCAAAGGTCCATGGTGATTCCAAGGTGGAATCTCACAAATGAACCATTTTTCTAACCTCTACTTTGTATAGGCCAGAGAACTAGCAAAATAAAAAGATTTATAAACCCTACCAAAAACTTCACACAAGCACACCAAAATGAAAAATAATAAAGGAAAAATAATATACTAACACAATCCAATCAAAAATAATGGAGGGATAATCCATTTGAGTCAAGTTGCTTAATGAAATACCAATTGTGAATGAAAACACACTGATGCTTGTATTCAATAAAAAACATATCTTCGTCCAACCTTGGAATTCAAGCCTGAGGGTGTTTATATAGTCCAATTTTTTTTTTCTTATAGCTAGTTTCTTGAGACAACCTATTTACTTCATTATATCTCTTACGACAAGATTTGACATGCAACTTTGCAATGTTGCAAAAGTTGTCTTGACAACTTTTGGACAATTTTGTAATTTTTTCTATTATTGCTATTCCTAGTGTTCTAACCTATCTAAAATGATATAAAATACTTCTAAGTCCATTTTAGGATTAATTTCTCATACTCCACACATTTTGGATATTTTTAACACCTTAGACTCTTCTTCGCCTATCTAGATTCCACAAACAACTAAGTGTAACCTAAGAGGTCAATTAAGACTCAACCTTCCAAACCAAAAACACAACTAACCTACCAAATCAAAAACATCACCATGACTCTCCAGGAGTCCTTATTAACTCAATGAATTGGTTAGAGTCATTACAAGAAAAAATTGTTTAAGGAACTTGAATGATACCTTAGGTTCTCCTGCACCACATCTCCTTAATTTAAAAACAAGGTTTTCAAGGTGTTCAATATCTTCTACACGTCCTGCTACAACCGCGTTAACATTTTTCCTTTTTTTACTTATAATCATCAACATACACTTTTGTTTGTTATTTGATTTGAAAGATTCATGATGAATATTCTGATAAACCCTATCACTCCTCTTCTATTTTCAACTTTTCTTTCTCTTTCAAATGATTTATAGATTTATTACCTTGAATTTCCAGAGTTACATTCTTCTAACCCTGTAAACCATCTTCACTCATCCTAGCATTTTCCATCAAAATAAAAACCTCCTTCTCACAAATTGGATATCATTGTCTACTTCATCATCTCTTCCCAATCAGTAGTGTGACTTATTTGTTGAAATCCATCAATTTATTTGAGGCAATTGTCATTTTTTATTAGTATATTTATGAATAATTTTGAAATTAATTTTATTGGTGTGATTTTTTTAAAAAAATTTTATATTCACTTATGTTAATATTTATTTTGTATATATTAAAAATTCATACTTGAAAAGATTAATTGTTAAACATGCTAATTATATGTGAAATGTGTTTAAACTTTGATAATCATTTTATTTGTTTTAGTGGGAAGTGTGTTTTAACATTAATAACAATCACTTTAGTATATTGTACTTTGACATATCCATATATTTGAACTTTCACATTCACTCTTGTCAAGAGTGTAGTAACTTTGACAATAACTTACACTATATGTTTCAACTTTAGTGTGAAGTGTGCTTGAACTTTAAGATTCATTTTGTACATATTTGTAGTTTGACTTTATTTCAAGCTTAGTATTTTTATGTGTACTAGAACTATTTTTTTGTGAAACATGTTTATATTTGGTATGTTTGGATAAACACCATGTATGTTTGAATAAATTTGCATGCCTATTTCATGTGGTTAAAGTATGGCATGAGTTCATATTTTTGTGTGAAATATGTTGTAACTTTGAAATCAATTTTATATGTGTTTTATTTCTATATTTGAAAGTTAATTTTTTACTTTCTTTGTGTATTTTTGAACTATCACATGATCACCTTGTATGGTGTATGGTTTAAATTTGTTATATTAGCAAAGTCCTTGTGTTTTGTTCCTACGTCACATTTTAAAGGCAATTTTGTGAATTTAATTTTCTATTTATTTTTTGGTGTGTATCTGAAAAGTAATAAGTATTTATAAATGTGAATAAATGTTTATAATTGTTTATAAATGTAAATTAATGTTTATAAGTGTTTATAAGTGTAAAAAAATGTTTATAAGTGTTTATATAAATGTTTATAAGTGTTTATAAATATTTATAATTATTTATATGTGTGAATAAGTATTAAGTGTGAACAAGTATTAAGTGTGAATAATTATTTATAAATATGAAAAAGTCTATTAAATGTAAATAAATATTTATAAGTGTTTACATGTGTGTCAATATGTGTTTATGAGTATTTGTAAACGTGAATAAGTATTTATAAGTGTTTATAAGAGTGAATAAGTGTTTGTAACTATCAATAAATATTTATAAGTGCTTATACATGTTTATAAGTGTGAATAAGTGTGAATAAATATTTTTAAGTTTGAATAAATATTTATAAGTGGTAATAAGTGGAAACAAGTATTTATAAGTGTGAATAAATGTTTTTAAATATGAATAAATGTTTATAAGTGTTTATAAATGTTTATAAGTGTGAATAAGTGTATAAGTGTGAATAAATATTTATAAGTGTGTATAAATGTTTTTAAGGGTATGTTAGTGTTTATAAGTGTGAATAAGTGTTTATATGTGTGATTAAAATTTTATAAGTGTTTATAAATGCGAATAAGTGTTTATAAGGGTAAATAAGTGTGAATACATGCTTATAAGTGTGAATAAGTATTTATAAGTATTTTCAAATGTGGATAAGTGTTTATATATATGAATAAGTTTTTATAAATATTTATATGTGTGAATTAGTATTTATAAGTGTTTATAAGTATTTATAAGTGTTTATAAATGTGAATAAATATTTATGTGTCAATAAATATTTATAAGTGTGAACATATGTTTATAAGTATTAATAGTTATACATTAATAAGTGAGAATAAGTGTGAATAAGTGTTTATAAATATTTATAATCTTGTTTATGAGTATTTTTAATGTTTATAAGTGTGAATAAATATTTATAAGTATGAATAAATTTTTATGAGTGTTTATAAATTTGAATAAGTGTTTATAAGTATTTATAACTATGAAAAAATGTTTATAATTGTGAATAAGTGTTTATAAGTGTGAATAACTGTTTATAAGTGTGAATAAGTATTTATAAATGTGAAGAAATATTTATAAGTCTCTATAAGTGTGAATAAATATTTATAATTGTGAAGAAATATTTATGACTGTGAATTAATAGTTACAAGTGTTTAAATGTATTTATAAGTGTAAATAAGTATTCATAAATGTAAATAAATATTTATAAGTATTTATTAGTGTTAATAAGTGTTTATAAGTGTGAATAAGTGTTTATAAGTATTTATACGTGTTTATAAGTTTGAATAAAAATTTATAGGTGTTTATAACTGTGAATAAGTGTTTAAAGTGTCAATAAGTATTTTTAAGTGTGATTAATTAATTATAAGTATATATAAGTGTGAATAAGTGTAACTTATAAGTGTAAATAAGTGTTTATAAATATTTTTTTTACGTGTTTATAAGTGCGAACAAATGTTTATACATGTTTATAAGTGTTTATAAGTATTTATAAGTGTTAAATAATATTTATAATAATTTATAAGTGTGAATAAATATTTATAATTGTATTTGATAGATAAAGCAACAAGAGGGTGATGGCCTGAGAACAAAGGGACTAGAGGTGCATTAACATCATATTAATGGCACTAGTCAAAAGCATTTCAAGAGCAGTTTAATTTAGCAGAATAAACCAAGTCTAATCTACCTCTATCAAAAACAAAAACCACAATACTTTTCAAAAAGATTAACCCAGAGGATCTGAAGTGAATAGTAGCAATTAACATAATAGTAATAAGCCACGCAAGGCTATACCAAGGACTAGGCAAAATAACCTTAAAACCTGAAACAAAATAGGGGAACTGAGTGCCATGCCCAGACAAAAATAAAAACCTCATGAGCACTAGTAATTAGTTCTTTCCACCCAGATGTTTGGACATCAGGGTCCTGGCCCACTCCTCCTACAGGAACATGAAGAGATCCTTATTGTCCTCATCCGCCTCCAGACTACCGCCTGCTAATTTTTCTTACACAGTGCAGAGGGTCATTGCCGAAGCATGCATGACCTTCAACGCAAATTTGTTAGTCATCCTACAGGTCCTACAGGTCCTGCTTAATATCCGCAATCTCTTTGTCCAGATTAGAAAACCTCTGGTTCAGGGTGCCTTTAAGATTGTCTTTGCCAACCAGAACCCCGGGATTGTTTTCAGTAGTGGGGGCCTTTTCTTGGTTATCATGGAGTAAAGTTAAAGGTGGGGTAGGGTGGGGAGTCTCCATGGTTTGTTGAGGGTTGGGAGGGGAAGTGTTACCAACCCTAATTGGGCTCACGTGATCATCAAAAGAGCCCTTCATGGACTTAATGGAGTGAGAATCTTTTTCTGACAATGATTTCTCTCTAGAGACCGCTTCTAATATTCTGGTTTTACACTACTCCTTTGCAATTCTATTAGACCTTCGGCAACCCAGCCACCTAAGTACACCTCCAGCTTGACCTGGCTCTCCAAAAACCTCTATTTTTTGGGCTTCCATTCAGTCTCAAGAGTACTGTCAGACTCCTGATCTTTAGTCTCAAGAGACTCAGAGACATGAGACTCCTCCTGCTCATCCCTCCTATTGAATGGATTTTTAACACATTTTTTGTGGGTTCTACCCTCTTTAGGAACAAGATCAGACTCCTGGATAACCTGGATGGAATGGGAGGTGGAGCGAGTGGGGTTTTCAAATTTGGACGGGGAATCCTTTTGGCCAATCTCTTGGATAATGGGGGGGGGTTGGGGCGCAGGGCAGATAGCCTTGTGGAAATGGTAAATACAGAGGAGGAGGCCTTGATGGAGGATAAGGATTGATTTATTAGGGTTCTCTTTAATATTTAAAATATTACTTTCTATGGAATGCAGGAGGTAGAAGGGAATGAAAATTAAATCCTTATTTCTAATGTGATTTAGAAAAGGTAAGTGGTAGTAGTAGAATATCGTAAACTTACCTTTGAGAGTGAAATATTTCATCACAATGAGACAAATCTTCGACCAGAACTCCAGAAGCTCTTCTCGGCTGAAACCCCCTTGCTTCTTGATAGGATTGTCTCCCTCCTTGAAAAATTGGTTGAGACTGGTAGGGTCAGTCATTCGACTGATCTTTTTGTACTTTCTCCCTTCCATAGAGAGGCTCATCACCTTAGCAATGACCTCCTCATTGATCTGGAAATGGATGCCATCAACTAAGACACTCCTATTATTCCAAGATGAGACAAATTGTTTGGATATCCTCTCATCATGCCCACCTTTCATGTGCTCCATGAAACCCCAAATACCACTCTCTCTGGAATAGTGGGTCACCAAAGGGTCAGAGGTGAAGGTCTCATCAATCATTTCTGGTTCGATGCGAAGGGTGTTGCCTCCCATGTCAAAACTCTACATCACCTGCATCCAAATATCCAAAGAACCAAAGGGCTGAGCTGCTTGATAGGCAATATAAAACCAGTTGTTTTGGTTTGGTCTTTTCAAGAGAAGGTTATACTCAATCGACTAGCCTTGGGTGAAATTTTGGGAGCTGAGCTCCATACCACAATATCTGATGGATCTCCAAGTGCCATTATTAGCAATAATGCTAGGGCTACACTTGATGTCCTTGTTAGTCAAGTAAGCCCGCTGTTTCGGACAATAATTTCTCCACACGCTAGAAAGGAAATTATGATTCTTTATGGGGTTTAGGGTATTCCTTTTCATAATAAAAAAAATCTCCAGATTACACCAAAACATGATCAGGGAAGGATTCGTAATAAATAAGATAGCGTGGCTCATTTAAATATCAGTTATAATCATTTCCCCTCTGATGAGTTGCTGAGTCACCTTAGGAAGTTCACTGACCATCCTCCAATTGTTGAGTTTGGTTTGCTTTAGGCCAATAGCTGCCATCGAGTCAACCACCGAGTTCCCCTCTCTGTATGTGTGCCCAATTGTCATGCATTGGAAGTTGTTGAGAAGCTCACAGATCTCAAGCAAGATGGAGCTAACCCACCATCCCACATTAGCTCCTCTTTTGATAGCCTCCACCACCACTTTTGAATCCCCCTCAATTGCCAGTAATCTAATGTTCATTTGGGTAGCAAAATTAATCCCCCATAGAAGAGCCATTCCCTCTGCTTGGTTAACAGTGCAATTATTGAGTGGCCTAGCATAAGCCAAAATGCAAGTGCCTCTGTGGTCTCTCAACACACCTCCCCCACCCTGAGTAGTATTATTAGCTGCCCCATCAAAGTTTAATTTGATCCATCCTCTGGGAGGGGCAACCCATTTGGTAGCTTTTCTAGCCATTAGCTTAGAATTGTTGAACCTGGATAACCTAGCGAGCAAGTTCCAATAATCATCTATTTTGACTTCCCAAGTAGAGGGGGGTATAGAGGGAAGCTTCCACTTAGCCTAAATGGCATTCTCATAGAGGAGCTTGGTACTAATATGGAGACAATTGTCTGACTGAATACTAGCCTCCCTGAATATCCTATTGTTCCTTTCCTTCCAAATAATCCAGCAGATGTGTGGGGGAAACATTTACCAAAGGAGTTGGAGATGGGGGTGATTAGAGGGGGATGTCCATTTAGTAAATTGATGCACATCACTACCCATAGCCCATGAGATACCCAACTTGTCGATGACCTCTTGCCAGATGCTAGTAGCATAGTCATAGTGAATAAATAGGTGGTTCACCGTTTCCTTCTCTTTACATAGGACACACTTGTTCACCATGGAGAAGCCCCTCTTTATAAGATTATCTTGTGTTAGGATTTTACCATGCATAATGGTCCACCAGAAGAAATTGATTTTTGGCATGAGCTGAGAGATCCACACCTTCTTCCTGTCCCCCGGGTTATTCTCTTCCTTCAAAAGTAGGTTGTAAGCAGATTTTACCAAGAAGGTACTAGCTTGGGTAGGGGCCCAGATCATGGAGTCTTGGCCACCCAGCCTTGGGATTTTGACATCAGTCAGGGTTTCCATGAGCTCCTTGGACAAATATTGAAGGTCTGGTCTGTCTCTAACCAGATTAGCTATATCTTTTCAGTTCCTGCCAGCGATATAGTTGGAGGTTCTATTACCAAGGAGGGGTCTGAGGTAGTCCTTAAGAGGTTTATACCTAACCCCTAGGTTAGGGTGGTTCAGGATCCAATAGTCATCCCAAAATCTATTGGATCTCCCATTTCCAATTTGCCAAAGAGCTCCTTTAGACAGCAAGGTCTTGCATTTACAAATGTTCACCCAGAGTTTGGATCCACTCAGGAGGTCACTATCATGGTACATTTTCCTGTAGGGATGTCCTTGGAGGTACTTAGCTCCCATTATTTTGCACCAGCCCACTTTTCCATCTATGAGTTTCTAGGCCACTTTTGTGTTAAGGGCTCTATTCATCAAGCCAATTATCCTTAGGCCTAGGCCACCTAGTATTTTTGGGAGACAGACCATGTCCCAATTGACCAAAGACATCCTCTTTTTTCTTCAAATCCAGCCCATAAGAAGGTTCTCTAAATTATTTCAAGATTTTCCAGCATGTTGCTTTTGATCTTGAAGAGGGACAGGAAGTAAACCGGGATCCCTTGGAGAGTGGAGGCCACTAGCTGAAGTTTTCTAGCACTGCTAAGGATCTTCCCTTTCCATCTAGCGAGTTTCCTCTAGGTTCTTTCTAGGATAGAGTTCCAGAAGTCCTAGGACACCTCCTTAACCATGAGGGGGAGGCCAAGGTAGGTAGAAGGGAGTGAAGCTGACAGACAACCCAAAATCTATAGCACCCTATTTTGTATCTCCATGGGGTTATTGAAGAAGAACAATTGGCTTTTTTGATAGTTAATACACTATCCAGAAGCCCAGGCATAATTTTCTAGGATTTGTTTCCACTGTCTGGCCTCAATCACTGAAGAATATCCAAAAAGGAAGGTGTCATCCACAAACTGCTCTAACACAACCTAATGAAGAGTAGAGGTAGGTTTGACACCTTTTATTCTTCCCGTGGAGGAAAGCATAGTCAAATTACTGCTAAGAACATTAGCCACCATAATAAAAAGGTAGGGGGAGAGAGGGTCTCCCCATTTGAGACCCTTTTCAGGTTTAGAAAGGCCACCAGGGGCACCATTAACAACCACAAAGAAGCTAACAGTTTGGGTACATTCTTGTATAATTTGAAAAACCTTCTCATTAAAGCCCATTTTAGTGAGAATTTTAAGCAGGAATGACCAATTAAATTTGTCATAGCTTTAGAGATATCCAGTTTAAAGGCCATACTTGGGACCTTGCTCCTATCCATAGAGTGGATGATTTCATGAGTGGCTATGGCCGCATCGAGGATCTGTCTTCCTGGCACAAAACCTTTATGAGTAGTGCTGATAATCTTATCTAGAAGTAGCTTCATTCTACGGATTAGGATCTTAGTAAGAATCTTGTAGAAACTGTTGCAGAGGCTGATTGGTCTAAACTCTAGCATAGAGGTGGGGTTATCATGCTTTGGTTCAAGCACAAAAAAGGTTTTATTATTTTGTCTAAGGAGATGCCTCATCCTAAAGAAATCTCTGGCAGCATGGATAACATCAGTCCCTATGATGTCCCAATATTCCTAAAAGAATGTCGGGGGAAAGCCGTCAGGACCTGGGGCTTTGTAAGCACCCAGAGCGAAGACCATAGTCTTGACCTCCTCATCAAAAACATGCTTAGTCAGCTGGTCATTATCACTGTAAGTTATAGCACTTTGGATATGGTCTAGGAGTTGATTTTGGATACTGATCGGGCACATTTGTCCCTCATTTGAGTACAGCCCCTTAAAGTAATTTGTCATGACCTGACTGATTTTGTCCTTCTTTGTGACTTCATTACCTCCCTCATCCTTGATAGAAATGATGGTATTTATTCTTTTATGGTTATTGGCAGACCTATGGAAGAAAGTTGTGTTCCTATCCCCTTCAGCAAGCCACTAGATTTTGGATCGTTGCTTCTAGTAGATTTCCTCTTTTTTTAGAGTTTCCTACCATTTGTGTCAAGTCAACTCCTCCTCCACCTATATCTAGGATGGGTGGTTTCAAGAATCCAATTGGGCCTGGAGGGACCCTAAGGTTTCAGTCAGCTCATTTTTCTCTTTACGAAAATCACCAATATTATGTTTTCTCTAGCCTTTAACTTCCCTTCTAATAATTTGCAGCTTTTGGGTAATTCTAAACACGGCAGTGCCTTTGATGTTAGTAGCCCACTAGAACCTCACTTGATCTCTAAAGGATAGGTGAGAACACCACATGATTTTGAATCTGAAGGGGGCTGGGCCACCCTTAGGGGAGTCATACCAATAGAGGAAGAGGGGGTTATGATCAAAGGTAGTTCTAGGGAGGGAGGTCAGGGTGGAATTTAGACACAGGTCCCACGAAGAGGTGGCAAGGAAATGGTCGAGCCACACCTGGATGAGATGGGATCCCTTCCTATTATTGGTCCAAGTGAAGGGGTTCCCTTTCAGAGTGATGTCAAGAAGACTGGTGGAAGAAATAAAACCTGCCAGCTCCCCCATGCTATCAGAGTAATCCATTAGACCACCACACTTTTTTGAGGGATAAAGAGGGGTGTTGAAGTCACCGGCTAACAAATAATTCATGGAAGTGTCTTGATATATCCAAAGGGATAGGTCAGACCAAAGGGAGGCCCTGCCAGATCGGGTATTAGGGGCATAAATATTGAAAGTGATCCACTTAAGCCCATCCTTCCTAAAGGTAACAACAAGGAAGTTTAGAGAGGAGGCAACCTGATGGCCAGTTATCTTATTGGGGTTATAGAGCGTAGCAATGCCTCCAGAAGCACCCGCAACTTCAGAGTAAAGGAACGCAACACCCAGCCAAAGATTGGATGCGGGTGGCAAAATTATTAGCAGACATCTTAACTTGTTGGATGAGCAGAACATCCAGCTTATGATGAAAAATGTAGTGTTTAACAACACTTTGTTTGAGGGAGTTGTTCAAACCCCTAACATTCCAAGAAAGGAAAATCATTACTTACTTTTAAAACTAGATTCCAGGGTTTGTTAAAAAGTGTTTAATAAGTGTTTAGTTAAGTGTGAACAAATATTTATAAGTGTTTATAAATGTTTATAAGTGTAAATAAATATTTATAAGTGTGAATAAATATTTATAAATTTTTATAAGAATAAATATTTCTAAGTGTGAGTAGTGTTTATAAGTGTGAATAAGTGTTTGTAAATGCAAATAAATGTTTCTAAATATTTATAAGTTATTATAAGTGTGAATAAAAGTTTATAAGTGTTTATAAGTGTGAATAATTGTTTATAATTGTTTATATTGTTTTTATAAGTAAGAATAAATATTTCTAAGTGTGAATAGTGTTTATAAGTGTGAATAAGTGTTTGTAAATGCGGATAAATGTTTATAAATGATTATAAATATTTATAAGTTATTATAAGTGTGAATAAAAGTTTATAAGTGTTTATAAGTGTGAATAATTGTTTATAAGTGTTAATAAGTGTTTATATTGTTTTTATAAGTGTGAATAATTGTTTATAAGTGTGAATAAGTGTTTATAAATTTTTATAAATATTTATAAGTATTTATAAGTATTTATAAGTGTGAATCTTTTTTTGAAAATATTTATTAGTGTGAACTATTATTTATAAGTGTTCATACACGTTTATAAATATTAATAAGTGTTTATTAGTGTGAATAAGTGGTGATAAATGTTTATAAAAGTTTATAAGTGTTTATAAATATTTATAAGTGTGAATAAATATTTTAAAGTGTTAAAAAGTGTTTATAAGTGTTTATAAATATTTATTAAAGTGCATAAATATTTATTCATATTTATAAATGTTTATAAGTATTTATAAATGTTTATAAATATGAATAAGTGTAACTTATAAGTGTAAATAAGTGTTTATAATTGTGAATATGTGTTTATAAGTGTTTAAAAGTGTGAATAAATGTTTATAAGTATTTATAAGTGTGAATAAGAGGTTAAAAGTGCTTATAAATATTTATAAGTTTTTATAAGTGTTAATAAGTATTTATAAATATTTATAACTATTTATAAGTGTGAATAAATATTTATAAGTATATATAAGTATTTATAAATGTAGATAAATATTTATAAGTGTTTATAAATATGAATATATGTGAATAAGTGTGAATAAATGTTTATAAGTGTTAATAATGCTTATAAGGGTGAATAAATATTTATAAGTGCACGAATAAGTATTTATAAGTGTGAATAAAATTTAATAAGTGTTTACAAGTGTGAATAAACATTTAAAAGTATTTATTAGTGTTTATAAGTGTTTAGAAATATTTAAAAGTATTTATTCATTTTAGTGGGAAGTGTGTTTGAACTTTGATAACAATCATTTTAGTACATTTGTACTTTGAAATATGCATAAATTTGAACTTTCACATTCACTCTTGTGAAGAGTGTAGTAACTTTGACAATAACTTATACTGTATATTTCAGCTTTAGTGTGAAGTGTGCTTGATCTTTGGGATTCATTTTGTGCATGTTTGTAGTTTGACTTCATTGAGGTTATTATTTTAATGTGTGCTAGAACTATTTTTTGTGAAACATGTTTATATTTGGTATGTTTGGATAAACACCATGTATGTTTGAATAAATTTTCATGTCTATTTCATATGTGGTTAAAATATGGCATGAGTTCATATTTTTCTATGAAATATGGTTCAACTTTGAAATCAATTTTATATGAGCTTTATTTCTATATTTGAAAGTTACGTTTTTATTTTCTTAGGGTATTGTTGAACTATCACATGATCACCTTGTATGGTGTATTGTCTAAACTTTTTATATTATAAAAATCCTTGTGTTTTATTTCTATGTGGCATTTTAAAGGAAATTTTGTGAAATTAATTTTTTGTTTATCTTTTGGTGTGTATCTGAAAGGTAATAAGTATTTATAAGTATTTATAAATGTGAATAAATGTTTATAAGTGTTTATAAATGTAAATTAATGTTTATAAGTGTGAATAATTATTTATAAATGCGAACAAGTGTATACAAATGTAAATAAGTATTTATAAGTGTTTACATGTGTGTGAATAAGTGTTTATTAATATTTATAAATGTGAATAAGCATTTATAAGTGTTTATAAGAGTGAATAAGTGTTTATAACTATTCATAAATATTTATAAGTGCTTTTAAATGTTTATAAGTGTGAATAAATATTTATAAGTGTTAATAAGTGTAAATAAGAGTTTATAAGTATGTATAAGTGTGAATAAGTGTTTATAAATATGAATAAATGATTATAAGTGTTTATTAATGTTTTAAGTGTGAATAAGTGTTTATAAAAATTAATAAATGTTTATAAGTGTTTGTTAGTGTTTATAAGTATGAACAACTATTTATAAGTGTTTATAAGGGTAAATAGTATGAATACATGTTGATAAGTGTGAATAAATGTTTATAAGTATTTCCAAATGTGGATAAGTGTTTATAAACATGAATAAGTATTTATAAATATTTATAAGTGTTAATTAGTATTTATAAGTGTTTATAAGTATTTTTAAGTGCTTATAAATTTGAATGAATATTTATGTGTGTATAAGTGTGAATAAGTATTTATAAATATTTAAGTGGTTATAAACATGAATAAGTGTGAATAAGTGTGAATAAGTGTTTTAAGTGTGAATAAGTGTTTATAAATATATATAAACTTTTTTATAAGTTTTTTTAATGTTTATAAGTGTTTATAAGTGTGAATACATATTTATAATTATGAATAAATTTTTATAAGTGTTTATAAATGTGAATAAGTGTTTATAAATGTGAATAAATATTTATAAGTAATTATAAATGTAAATAAGTGTTTATAAGTATTTATAACTATGAATAAATGTGTTTTACTACTTGACTTTTAAGATGGCAGGAGGAGGAGGAGGAGCAGTGCATTCTGGTATGGCTAGCATTTCGACACAGAAGGATAGGGAAATGGTACCAACTTAGAAGGAGAGATGGGGAGATGAAGTTGATAGGGTTTTCCCTATTTAGGATCTTCAGCAACAAGTTGCGAACCAGTCCTTTCCTCGAGAACCTCAATGGGTTTTTAGGTCGGGAAAATAGATAGATGAATCCCGTCAGGGTCTCCATAGCAAAACCCCTCAATGGGTTTTTCAATCAGGGATATGGGTAGACAAGGAAGTCTCGATTGATGTTAATTCTAGAGTCAGCAACAACCTTTTCCCCCGAAAACCTTCGAACAGGGCAAATAATTTCAAGTGGTGGCGGCCTTTTAAGGGTAGGCATTGGAGGTATCCGGAGAAGAAGAGGATTTTTAATATATGTAGGTTGATCTCTCCATCCTGACTGGAAAATGATGTCCCAGAGATACCAGCGCCTAAGTTCAAAGTGCATGGTGATTTCTTCTCAGCTTGTGGAGGAGCTCCTTTCATCCACACCCAGTTTCAAGGCCTCCAAAACTGGATTAGTGAGTGGCTTTTCGTAGATTGTCGCAAGGTAAAGGCCATGATGCAAATCACCTTTTTATTCCAGCTACTATGACTTCTCTCAAAGTTCAGGAATTAAGGGCAAGAGCCCTAATTGGTAAGACCTAGAACTTTACTTGTGCAAATGAAGTTTTATTTGTATGGGGTTTTAAATACTGTGAGAGTTTACACAAGATCTTTCAAATAGATAATGGTCAAGGTTTCTTTATAGCTATTTTTGATGATAAAGCCAACAGAGATAAGATTCATCACTGTAAGAGTTGGTTTCTAGAGGGCAGGGGCTTACACACATACATTTGGTATCCAAATTTCAGCCCGAACAAGGAGCATATGAGATTCTTCACCTTCTGGATTTCTCTCCCAGCATTGCCCTTGGAATATAGATAGCCAAATATCTTGGAATCTTTGGCCAACAAAATGGGAATCTTCCTCAGACATGACTGGGTTATGCTAGAGGACTATTCACTCCCTCCTAGAGTCTGTCTACTTCGGGACCCTTCCAAACCTTGGTTATCTCAAATCTATTTGGAATCTAATGTTGGTTCTTTTACTCAGAATATTACTTTGGATGGACCCAATTTGGTCCTGAGCAGAATAGATTCTCTAGGGCATCTTTCCTCCCAGTGTGGGAAGCCCTCTAAATTTGGTAACAGGGTGTGCAAAGACACTTCCTCTTTCCCTAGGAAATGCGAAGAGCTAAATCCAATTTAGGGGGTGAGTTTTTTTCAGAAAAAGTGCAATGATTCTTTACTTAACCCACTTTCCCCAACAAAAGTGTCTCTTTTCATGGAATCATTATAGATCCCAAATCAGACTCTCCTTTCTCCTATTCAATTAGAGGGGATGCAAGAAATGGTGAGTAATCAGTCTCAGGTTTCTCTAAAGGATGGTTTACATAGCCCATGGGTGACCAGCCTTCCTCAATTGACAGAGTTCACTCTTGTTTCTCCCATTATCCCCCACTGAGCAGATTATTTTTATCCTAAGAGATCATCTTTTGATTTGCCTCTTTCTCCTTAGGAAACAACATACATTTCAGTCCCCCGCCCCATCTCTTTCTCTTTTCAGAATCAGGAAATTGCAGGAAAGAATCTAGACTACGAACTTGACTGGCCTATGGATAACTCTCCTTTGTCTCTGGGGAATCAGAAGTTTTCCCCTCATGTGCAATCGGTAAGGAAAATCTACAACACTCCTTCCTACAAGAAATAGACCCTGTAGCTCTCAACACCCCTCATGATCACTCCAGCTTGGTCCTGCCTCATTCAAATAAAAACCCAATTACTAAGACAAATTTGGTAGATTTTGTAGACAAATTGCTACTGGATGTGGCTGAAGAGCAGTTTGAGGGGGGGACAAATTATGTTGATAATTTAAATAACTTGGATCATGCTCAGGTTGAGCCTGTCAGTAGCCCAAATGGTAATGAGTTGGTTAATTCAGATCTGTCAGCCTGGTCACATCCTTCTCTAGTGTGTGGGATTCTCCAAATGAAAGCTGACTTATCAAATATCAAAGTTTTCTTATCAACTAAGAAACCTAGGGGTTGTCCCCCTAATGGAAAGAAAATTCAAGAGGAGATTGCTGCAGGATTTCAATTAGTAATTTCCTTCTCTAAGATTCTGAGGAAGTCTAAGGAGGAGGCTATAGCTTCAATAGCCAAAAAAATGAAGCAGGGGAGGAGAGAATTTTTCTCTTCGAAGTACCAATGAGGATTATATCTTGGAATGTTAGAGGCTTAAATGCCTCTAACAAAGAACATCTCATCAAGGATCAGATCTTGGTGAGTCGTTTATATGTAGTTTTACTACAGGAAACAAAATTGTCTTTGGATAAAGGGAAAGGTCTATTCAAATCTTGGCAGGGATGGGACTATATCCATTTACCTTTTGAGGGGGCCTCGGGTGGCATAGCTATCCTCTGGAAGTCCTCCAACTGTAAGATTTAATCAGCTTCAGCTGGGGCAAACTAGTTACTAGTAAAGGTAACAATCTTTGCTCTCTCCTTCTATCTTCTGAATGTGTATGGTCCAGTTTCAGTCTCTTCTAAACAAAGGCTATGGGACCAGCTTTCTCAAATTATTCTTACCCTAGATAATTCAAAGATTATTATTGTTGGGGATTTCAATGCAACTTTAGGTGATGGGGAAAAAATGGGAGGAGTTGGAACATCTTTTAAGGTTACTCAGGATTTCAAAAATTTTATTGAAGGTTTAGCCCTATTTGATTGTCTTCCCCAAAATGGAATTATAACATGGTCTAATAGGAGGAAAGGTTCTGCTTTTGTGGGAGCTAGGCTAGACCATTTCCTTCTTAATCCAACATGGATTCTTTCTCAAGGTTGTTGTACTTCTTCCATTCTCACTCTTTCTGGGTCAGATCATTATGCAATCTCACTTGACTTTAATCTACCTTCAAGCAAATTTAAACCTAAATCCTACTTTAAAATTGAGAGGATGTTGTTTCAGGATAATAATTTACTATCATTACTTTCACAATGGTGGTTGGAATGTCCACAATAGGAGGGCTTTAAAATGTTTCAGCTCTTCAAGAAATTATGTTTTCTGAAAATTAAGATCAAAGAATGGAATCATCACTATTTTGGAAATATTTTTGTAGAAAAAGCTTCTATCCAGGGCCAGTTGGAGGAGTGGAATGATCACACCCTTCACAATGGGCTCTCATAGTAGGTTTTTGAGATTTAGAAAGATTTAAAGGAAAGGCTCGAAGAGGTCCTTCTTAGGGAGGAGGCATACTGGAGACAACGTTCTAGGGAACTCTGGCTTAGAGTGGGGGATAGAAATACCAAATTTTTTCACAATTCGGCTAAAATAAGGAGGTAAAAAATGCCATCTTTTAGATCCAAGATGCCAATGGTTACTTGTTGAAATCAGAAGAGTTCATTCAGAATGAGGCAGTTCATTTTTTCCAAGACCTTTTGGCCAAGCCGTTAGGGGCCAATCATGATTCTTATCAACTTGACTATCTGCATTTCATTCTCCTCTAGTGTCTTCAGAAGATAATGAACACCTACTACAACCATTTAATCTAGAGGAGATTAAAACAAAAAAAAATTCTATGGGTCCTGATAAGGCTCCAGGCCCGGATGGCCTTACTCCTTTTTTCTTCCAAAAATGCTGGGAGTTTATGGGTCAAGATATCCTCCAAGCAGCTGAAGAGTCAAGGATCCACTCTTGTATGTTTAAACCATTTAACAATACCTTCCTCACCCTTATCCCAAAATGCTCTTCTCCAACCACTTTTGCAGATTATAGACCAATTTCACTGTGCAATACTATCTACAAAATCATCACTAAATCCATGGCATCATAGTTGGGAAAGATCATCCCTAAGATAATCTCTGATCAGTAGGGGGGCTTCATTCTAGGAAAGGATACGATGGAAGGGGCTCTAATTGCACATGAACTCTTACACTCAGTGAAATCTCAAAGTCTTCAATCGATGGTACTTAAGCTGGATATGATGAAGGCTTACGACAAGGTCAGCTAGTCTTTTCTTCAGTTGATTATGAGTAAGATGGGTTTCCATAAAAAATGGATTAAATGGATCCTTGCATGTGTCTGGGGGGCCAAATTCTCAATTTTAATTAATGGCTCTCCATGTGGTTTTTTTTTGGCCTCTCAAGGAGTTAGGCAGGGAGACTCCCTATCTCCTTTCTTGTTTATTATCATGGCAGAGGGTCTCAGTAGATTGATTACTTATAAGAACTCCCAAGGTTTATGGGCTAGTATTTCTCTTCACTAATCTAGCATCTCAGTTACCCACACCTTGTTCACTAATGACTCTTTGTTATTTGGATATAGTTCTATAGCTAAAGCAAGGGTACTTAAGGATACCTTAGAAGAATATTGCTTGGTGCCGGGTTAGAAGGTTAGCATCCCAAAGTCTAAAGTTTTTTTCTTCAACAATCCTTTGAGGATTCAGGTTGCAATCAGTAACTTGCTAGGTTTTCAAGTAGCTCTTCCTCCTAGTTCATACCTAGGTATCCCATTCTTTCAAGGGCCTTGCAAGTCATCTTTCTAAGATAAGATTTGTCAAGAAATTGCTGATAGGATCTCCTCTTGGAAGGCTCAATGGCTGTCTTTTGCAGGCAAAATCTTGCTTGTCAAATCAGTCTTATCTTCTATTCTAAACTATGTTATGTCAGTACTATTTGCTCCCAAGGCAGTTATGGACAAAATCAAAAAACTTATTATGGATTTCATCTGGAAAGGTAACATGGATAACATCTCAAAGATCCCCCTGGTGGCTTGGGATAAGATGACATGTCCCAAAGTTTGTGGAGGCCTTGGCTTACACAACTTATACGAAAGGAATATCAGTTTGGGGGCTAAATTATCTTGGAAACTATATGAAAATCCATCTTCACTTTGGGCTAGGATTGTTAGACTTAAGTATTTGGACTCAGATGATCCTGCTTGGATTTTCACTATTTTGGATCCCCCACTTGGTTCGGCAATGTGGAATTTTGTGATCAAATGTAGAGAAATTATTTTGCCTAAACTATCTTGGATCATACACTCAGGGGACCAAGCTAACTTTTGGGATGAATCATGGAACAGTCTACCTCCCATTTCAGCTTCCTCTTCAATTAGCCCTTTAACTATCCAGGTTCTTAAAACAAAGTGGGGTTCCAAGGTGAAAGATTATATATCCCCTACCTTGAATGGCAATGGTCTCAGATTAGATTGGAAGGATTTGTCCCAGGTGGGTCTCCCCAAGGACCAGGTGAAGGCCCTTCAAGATATCCTTACCAATAGCCCCTTGTTCCTTAATTTAGAGTGGGATAAGCTCATTTGGGCCTCTGCATCAAATGGGAGATACTTGGTAAAGCTTGGCTACTCTCATTTATCAAATAACCCCCAATCGGTTAACAAGCATCTTTTTGGTTTTTGTTGGCATTCTATTGTCCTTCCTAAGACAGGTTCATTTTTGTGGTTGGCAATTTAGAAATGTATTCTCATAGGGGATCATCTTCAAAGACTGGGGATTGCAGCTAAATTTAAGTGTGTGTTGTGTGATTCTTTATTGTAAGATTTGAATCACCTCTTTTTGACTTGTCCCTTTGCTCAAGAAATCTAGTACTAGACTCTAAATAGATTGGGGTGGCATGGTCCTTTGTCGGGTCTTTTGATGGACCTACTTAACCAATGACCTCTTCTTAATTTGGATTCCTTTTTTGCACAAATCTGGAGAGTCATTCCAGCAGCAGTTGTTTGGTCCATTTGGTGGGAGAGAAATAAAAGAATCTTTAGAAAGGTTAAGAGCTCAGTTAATCAGGTGTGTGGGTAGGTGGAAAAATCAATATTTGAAATGTTAAATGCTTACACTTTGAGATCGAAGTCAGTTTCTTCTCTCTTTACTTCTCATGATTCAAAAATTTTAAATTTGTGGCCCTCCATTGTTATCCTATTTAATTGGGCTTTGATAGGTAAAGTATCAAGTAAAGAGAAGAGAAAAGATGTAAAGTGGTTCCCTCCAGAGGAATCCTTTATAAAATTAAATTTTGATAGGGCCTCTAGAGGTAACCCAGGTATCTCAGGTGTAGGATGTGTTCTTAGGGATTCAAACCCGGTCCTTATCGGTGCCAAAAGCTCAAGAATTCCTTATGGGTCTAACAATATTGCTGAGGCCAGGGCTTTCCTCATGGGCATTTGTATGGCGGTATCCCAAGGGATTAAGAAGATTCACATAGAAGGGGACTCCCAAGTCATCACTGTAGCTCTCAACAAATATTCAATCTCAAATTGGCAGATTCAATACATCATTAAGGAGGTCTGGGCCCTCCTCCCATCTTTTGAAGATTTTGTGGTATCCCACTACTATAAGGAAGCAAATAGTTTGGCAAATTGGTTGGCAAATAAGGGGGCAGATCTCCCATCAAGAGACATTTGTTTGCAAAAAGAATTCCTTATATCTTCCTTGTTAAACTCTAAAGGGGAACCTTGGGTCCTTAAGGAAGTACAAATTTGGATGTCATAAACACCAAATAGGAATAATTAATCAATATGGGGTGTTTTTCATGATTTGAGGACAGCATTTTTTTTTCTCCACTTGACGGTTGGGGGGTCTTTTCACATCCCCTCAAGTGAGTGAAGTGTTTCATCGAGGACACACTCTTGCTCCACTCATGCATGATTTTCCCTTAGATTCATGCGAATTGATTAAGGATTTATTAGTTCTGGCTTCAAAGTATAGATTGTTATCTGCCGCACAAGATTTGTCATGGGTGGATGTCATCATCTCTTTGGTTTCATCCTATTTATCGGCCTTTGCTTCATCCCTCATTTCCTCACATTTTAGGTTGAGTTTCTCCTCTTGTGTCCTCACTGCTATCTCAGTTGTGAGATAAGTCATCCTCAGAATACAAGGTGCTTAATCTTCGCATCAATATGCCAATCCAAAATTGGGAGTGTCCTACGATGGAGGATTATCTCCAATGGCATTTTAGGGTGGTCTTCAAGCCATTACCGACAGAGGTGGTCATGGTGATCCAATAGATTATTGGGGAAAATGTGTTGCTTCCCTCCTCTCCACAGTGCATTTTCCATTCTTAGGTGTTATCAACTTTCTTATCTAATTTTTATGATGTTTGCCAAGATTATGTTTAGTTCATGCATGTTATTTCAAAGTTGGTTAGGGAAGATTTTGCTCCAGCAGAGGACATTCACAACATGGTAGCGCACTACAGCCTTAGGGGCTCAATGACATGGGTGGGGGGGATTTTCTCTCCATGCAGTCTTGATCAGGATGTAGGGATCCTTAAAATGTTTGACGTGTTCAAAATTGGCATCCTTCGCAAGGATAGACAGGGTTTCTCTGTTGTCATGGCTTCACTGGTTGATTTCATCTTGGTCTTAGTCTGGGCTCATTCTTTTAATACTTTCAACTCTTGCATGGTGTTGCTAGCTTTCGCCCATAACAAAGCCTTGGGTGGTCCTTCTTCGCATGGTCGTGCAGTTCTAGGGGTCCCTCAAGCATCGTTCACAGGGTCAGCTTCAGCCTCCTCATCTTCCACATGCAGATGTCCATGCCATGTCCGTGGCCCCCAGTAACAGTTTATGTTTGATATTTTGGGATGTTCATGTTTTTTGAAATTTTTTTGGGTGATGTAGTATTAAGTGCATTTAAATATCAGTTGGGTCAGTTCTTTTGATACATGATTGTAAGCCTTTTTGCATGATTTTTGTATGCTCTTGGGCTATAGGTCTCCAAATGTGGGCATGTCCTCTTTTGGCTTTTTGGTTGTAAAGGTGATATTCATCTTGTAAGTAATCAGAACTATGTATATTCTTGGCTGAGAAGGGAGTTTCTTCCTACTTCTTTCCTCCTGGAGCCTCACTGAAGTAGTTTTCTTAAATATTAATAAAATATAATGGCTTTGTCCATTTTTATCAAAAAAAAAAAAAACTATGAATAAATGTATATAAGTGTGAATAAATATATATAAGTATTTTTAATTTGGCATAAGTATTTATAAGTTTGAATAAGTATTTATAAATTTTATGTTTATAATTATTTATAAATGTGAATAAGTGTTTATAAGTGTGACTTGAAGTATTTATAAGTGTGAATTAATATTTACAAGTATTTACAAGTATTTATAAATGTGAATAAATGTTTGTAATTGTTTTTAAGTATTTAAAACAATTTATAAGTGTGAATAAGTATTTATAAGTGTGAAGAAGTATTTATAAATGTGAATAAATATTTATAAGTAGTTTGTAAGTGTTTATAAGTGTTTATAAGTATTTATAAATGTTTATACATGTTTATAAGTTTGAATAAATATTTATAGGTGTTTATGACTGTGAATAAGTGTGAATAAGTGTTTATAAAAATTTATGAGTGTGAATAATAATTTATAAGTATATATAAGTGTGAATAAGTATAACTTATAAGTGTAAATAAGTGTTTATAAATATTTTTTTTAAGTGTTCATAAATGCAAACAAATGTTTATAAATGTTTATAAGTGTTAAAAAATATTTATAATTATTTATAAGTGTGAACAAATATTTTTAATTGTTAATAAACATTTAATAAGTGTTTATACATGTTTATAAGTGTTTAGATAAGTGTGAATAAATATTTATAAGTGTTTATAAGTGTAAATAAATATTTATAAGTGTGAACAAATGTTTATAAATGTTTATAAATATTTATAAGTAAGAATAAATATTTCTAAGTGTTTATAAGTGTGAATATGTGTTTGTAAATGCGAATAAATATTTATAAATATTTATGAGTTATTATAAGTGTGAATAAAAGTTTATGTGTTTATAAGTGTGAATAATTCTTTATAAGTGTTAATAAGTGTGAATAAGTGTTTAAAAGTGTTTATAAATATTTATAAGTATTTACAAGTGTGAATAAATATTTTTAAATATTTATAAGTGTAAACTATTATTTATAAGTGTGTATACATATTTATAAATATTTATAAGTGGTAATAAGTGTGAATAAGTGGATATAAATGTTTATAAGTATTTTTAAGTGTTAATAAGTATTTATAAAATATTTATAAAAGTGAATAAATATTTATTAGTATTTATAAATGTTTATAAGTGTTTATAAATGTTCATAAATGTGAACATGTGTAACTTATAAGTGTAAATAAGTGTTTATATTTGTGAATACATGTTTATAAGTGTTTAAAAGTGTGAATAAATGTTTATAATTATTTATAAGTGTGAATAAGTTGGTAAAAGTACTTATAAATATTTATAAGTATTTATAAGTGTTAATAAGTATTTATAACTGTTTATAAGTGTGAATAAATATTTATAAGTATTTATAAATGTGGATAAATATTTATAAGTGTTTATAATTATAAATTAATATTTATAAGTGTATATAAGTATGAGTAAATGTTTATAAGTTTTTATAAATAGTTATAAATATGAATATATGTGAATAAATATTTATAAGTGTCAATAAATGTTTATAATTGTTAATAAATGTTAATAAGTGTTAATAAATGTTTATAAGGGTGAATAAATGTTTATAAGTGCATGAATAAGTATTTATAAGTGTGAATAAAAGTTTATAACTGTTTACAAATGTGAATAAATATTTATAAGTAATTACAAGTGTTTATAAGTGTTTATAAATATTTATAAGTATTTATAAGTGTAAATAAATATTTATAAATGTTTATAAGTGTACATAAGTATTTATAAGTATTTTATATATGTTTATAAGTGGGAATAAGTGTTTATAAATATTAATAAGTGTTTATAAGTGTAAATAAGTATGTATAAGTGTTTATAATTGTGAATAAATGTTTATCAGAGTGAATAAGTATTTATAAATGTTTACAATTGTGTGTAATACATATTTATAACTATTTATAAGTGTTAATAAATGTTTTTAAGTGTTTATCAGTAGAATAAATATTTATAAGTTTTTATAGGGTTGAATAAATATTTATAAGTATTTATAATTGTGAATAAGTGTTTATGCCTATTTAGAAGTGTGAATAAATGTTTATAAGTTTGAATAAGTGTTTATATGTGTTAATAATTTTTATATGTGTTTATAAGTGTCAATAAGTGTAGATAAGTGTGAATAAGTGTTTGTAAGTTTTTATTATCATGAATAAATGTTTATAAATGTGAATAAGTGTTCATAAATATTTATAAGTGTTTATAATTGTAAATATATATTTATGCATATTTATAAGTGTGAATAATTATTTATAAGTGTTAACAAGTGTTTCTAATTGTAAATAAATATTTATAAATATGAATAAATGTTTATAAATGTTTATAAGTGTGAATATGTTTGAATACATGTTTATAAGTGTGAATATGCTTATATGAGTGATTACAAGTGTGAATAAATATTTATTATTGTTTATAAGTGTTAATAAGTTGTTATAAGTGTTTATAAATGTGAATAAATGTTTATAAGTATGAATAAATATTTTTATGTATTTATAACTGTGAATAATTATTTATAAATGTGTATAACTGTGAATAAATATATAAGTGTTTATAAATGTTTATAAGTGTGAATAAGTGTTTATAAATATTTACAAGTGTTTATAAGTATTTATAATTGTGAATAAGTGTTTGTAATTGTTTTTAAGTATTTAAAGAATTTATAAGTATGAATAAGTATTTATAAATGTGAATACATATTTATAAATATTTATAAGTGTTAATAAGTCTATATAAGTGTTTATAAGTGTTTATAAGTATTTATAAATATTTATAAATATTTATAGGTGTTTATAAGTTTCAACAAATATTTATAGGTGTTTATAACTGTGAATAAGTTTTGTAATAGTGAATAAATATTTATAAGTGTAAATAATTATTTATAAGTATATATAAGTACGAATAAGTGTAACTTATAAGTGTAAATAAGTGTTTAGAAATATTTTTTTTAAGTGTTTATTAGTGTGAACAAATGTTTATAAATGTTTCTAAGTGTTTATAAATATTTGTAAGTGTTTATAAGTGTAAATAAATGTTTATAACTATTAATAAGTGTTTAATAACTATTTATACATGTTTATAAGTGTGAATAAATATTTAAAAATATTTAAAAGTAAGAATAAATATTTCTAAGTGTTTATAATTGTGAATAGTGTGAATAGTGTGAATAAGTGTTTATAAATGTGAAAAAGTTTTATAAGTATGAATAAATGTTTATAAGTATTTATAATTGTGAACAAGTGTCAATAAGTGTTTATAACTGTGAATAAATATTTATAATTGTTTATAAATGTTTATAAGTGTGAATAAGTGTTTTAAAGTGTGAATAAATATTTATAAGTGGTAATAAGTGTAAATAAGTGTTTATAAGTATTTATAAGTGTGAATAAATATTTATAAATATGAATGAATATTTATAAGTCTTTATAAGTGTTTAGAAATGTTTATAAGTGTGAATAAGTGTTTATAAGTTTGGATAAATGTTTATAAGTGTTTATAAGTGTGAATAAAAATTTATAAGTGTTTATAAGTATTTATAATTGTGAATAAATGTTTATAAGTGTTTATAAGGGTGAATAAGTGTTTATAAATTTTTAAAGTGTCAATAAGTGTTCATAAGTTTGAATAAATAATTATAAGTGCTTAAAAGTGTTTATAAGTGTGAATAAATATTTAAAAGTATGAATAAATGTTTAGTTAAGTGTGAATAAATATTTATAAGTGTTTATACATGTTTTAAGTGTTTGTTAAGTGTGAATAAATATTTATAACTATTTATAAATGTTTATAAGTGTAAATAAATATTTATAAGTGTTTATAAGTGTTTATAAGTGTTTATAAATGTTTATAAATATTTATAAGTGTGAATAAATATTTATAAGTGTGGATAAATATTTATAAGTGTTTTGACGTGTTAATAAGTGTTTATAAGTGTTTATAAATGTGAATAAGTGTAACTTATAAGTGTTTATAATTGTGAATAAGTGTTTAAAAGTGTGAATAAATGCCATAAGTATTTATAAGTATGAATAAGTGTTTAAAAGTGCTTATAAATATTTATAAGTGTTTTATAAGTGTCAGTAAATATTGTTGATGGTTTGTAGCTTCAGTCAAATAAACACTATGAGTCAATAATAGCACCATCTCATTGTATGCGTTTTCCAAATGCAACAATCTCTTGCATTTATATTGAGAATGAGCCAAGAAGAGACATGTCCCTTCATATGACATGTCTATTCATTAATATGTAATTAATATAATGATAATTATATATATATATATATATATATAATATATATATATATATAATATCTCTTGAGTATTATATTAATTTCTCTAATATATACATTATATATATATATAAATAATGTATATATTAGAGAAATTAATATAATACTCAAGAGATATTATATACACATATCTCATATATACTATATATATATATACATATCTTCACTAGTATTGAGTCATAGTGTTTATTCGACTGAAGCTACAAAACATCAACACTCCCTCTTAGCTGGGGAGGATAAATTAATCAAATGTCAATACTTAAGACACTTGACAACATCAATCATATGATGTAAGAAATAAAGGAATCATACTCAAGATGTAATCAATAGAAACATAGTCTCAATATGTGGATTGCCTCCATTAGTGATTCTATCCACAAGTTCTCAGGTGGATTGCCTCCATCGGTGATTCTATCCGCAAGCTCTTGAGTATTGGCATATCAGAATGTCAACACATGACATTCACCAAATACTCTGAGTATTGGCCTATCAGAACATCAACATATGATATTCACCAAGTACTCAATAAGGTACTGGCTTGCAAAATATCAACACATGATATTCACCAAATTCCTATCATATATATATACAAACAACTCATAGACAGTCCATGACATCTAACACTTAGTTATTGATTTACAAGATATATCTATGCAAACAACTTATAGACCATCAATTTAATGACATCTAACACTTAGTTGTTGCTTTACAAGATGTATCTATACAAGCAACTTATAGACCGTCAATTTAATGACATCTAACACTTAGTTGTTGATTTACAAGATATATTTATGCAAACAACTCATAGAGTGTCAACTTAATGACATCTATCACTTAGTTGTTGCATTAATTCATCATGATCTATTTCAACATTATAAATAATGTATATCATGATTTAAGTTATTGTAAGATTGTCACCTTCCAATAACTTCTACAAATACAAGTGATAATCATTTGGAAGTCCTCAATTCCTTATTATTTACATAGGGAGTAGGCCCATTAAAAACATTCATGATTCATTAGTATAATAATCAATCATATCAAGTTTACCTCAGAAGTGTTTCACCTTCAATAGTGAACTCCCTCTCAATCAATACGATCAAGATTGTCCACAAGTTGACTGAACCATCTGGTCCCTCTGAAGCTTAAGTTTATCAACTTCTTGACCTCTTTTAAAATGTCAGACTCCCTTTGCATCTAGTCTCAATCATCAACTCATCTGCAAGCATCAAGTTATTTCTCCCTTGAATGCAATTATCTTGTACTTCTATCCTGAAGGTATGTTAGAGAGAGGTTACAAATAGCTCACTAATCTATCTCGACTGCAAATACCAATGATAGAAGTATACCAAGATTTTACTAACCAATAGTATAGCATGAATTACAAATTAAAAAATTATGTGCATTAATAAAACATGAAATACTTATCTTTTATAAATTTCAAGTATTCCATTCTGTAACGTGAGCCCATATAGAAAAATAACATGCAAATTCACAAAATTGATGTCATCATTCTCAAACATTACTATAATTCTTCACATGAACTATATTTAATATCCAAAGGTTCTTACA